>OX460436.1:63182022-63747022 GCA_949786385.1 Onychomys leucogaster | reverse complement strand
TTAAAACAGAGTATGTTTCATGGATGAGAACACTGGCCTGAATTTCCCTTCACAAACGAGTTAAACCAAAGTCTCTATGTCTTCCTTCATGCAAGGGTTCATTTCCTGAAAACCCAGTGTTTTTTCGGCTAAAATGAATTTACACAATTCACGAACCCAACACGTTTTTCACTATAAACTAAACAGCATCTATGTAAGAGATGCTGTGGTTTGTTACAGTTTCACAAGCAGAGTTCAACTAGATATGGTCTGTATTAGTAGGAAACACAGTTCTTTTTTTCTGGAGATGCTCATGTTTCTTGCTATATTAGAGACTCTGGATAGAAGAGCATGCTCTTTTGTTAAAACAGAGTGTGTTTCATGGATGAGAACTGGTCTGAATTTCCCTTCACAAACGGAGTTAAACCAAAGGCTCTGTGTCTTCCTCCAAGCAAGAGTTCATTTCCGGAAATCCCAGTGTTTTTTCGGCTCAAAAGAATTTACCCAGTTCACGCACCAACACGATTTTCACTAGAAACTAACGAGCATCTATGTAAGAGATGCTGTGGTTTGTTACAGTTTCATAAGCAGAGTTGAACTAGATATGGTCAGTATTCATAGGAAACACAGTTCTTTTTTTCTGGGCATGCTCATGTTTCTTGCTGTATTAGAGACTCTGGAAAGAAGAGCATGCTGTTTGCGTTAAAACAGAGTGTGTTTCATGGATGAGAACACTGGTCTGAATTTCCCTTCACAAACGGAGTTAAACCAAAGTCTCTGTGTCTTCCTTCAAGCAAGAGTTCATTTCCTGAAAACCCAGAGATTTTTCGGCTAAAATGAATTTACACAATTCACGAACCCAACACGTTTTTCACTATAAACTAAACAGCATCTATGTAAGAGATGCTGTGGTTTGTTACAGTTTCACAAGCAGAGTTCAACTAGATATGGTCTGTATTAGTAGGAAACACAGTTCTTTTTTTCTGGAGATGCTCATGTTTCTTGCTGTATTAGAGACTCTGGATAGAAGAGCATGCTCTTTGCGTTAAAACAGAGTGTGTTTCATGGATGAGAACTGGTCTGAATTTCCCTTCACAAATGGAGTTAAACCAAAGGCTCTGTGTCTTCCTCCAAGCAAGAGTTCATTTCCGGAAATCCCAGTTTTTTTCGGCTCAAAAGAATTTACCCAGTTCACGCACCAACACGATTTTCACTAGAAACTAACGAGCATCTATGTAAGAGATGCTGTGGTTTGTTACAGTTTCATAAGCAGAGTTGAACTAGATATGGTCAGTATTCATAGGAAACACAGTTCTTTTTTTCTGGGCATGCTCATGTTTCTTGCTGTATTAGAGACTCTGGAAAGAAGAGCATGCTGTTTGCGTTAAAACAGAGTGTGTTTCATGGATGAGAACACTGGTCTGAATTTCCCTTCACAAACGGAGTTAAACCAAAGTCTCTGTGTCTTCCTTCAAGCAAGAGTTCATTTCCTGAAAACCCAGAGATTTTTCGGCTAAAATGAATTTACACAATTCACGAACCCAACACGTTTTTCACTATAAACTAAAGAGCATCTATGTAAGAGATGCTCTGGTTTGTTACAGTTTCATAAGCCGAGTTCAACTAGATATGGTCAGTATTCGTAGGAAACACAGTTCTTTTTTTATGGACATGCTCATATTTCTTGTTGTATTGCAACTCTGGACAGAAGAGAATGCTTCTTGTGTTAAAACAGACGGTGTTTCATGGATGAGAACACTGGTCTGAATTTCCCTTCACAAACGGAGTTAAACCAAAGGCTCTGTGTCTTCCTACAAGCAAGAGTTCTTTTCCGGAAATCCCAGTGATTTTTCGGCTCAAATGAATTTACCCAGTTCACGAACCCAACACTTTTTTCACTATAAACTAAAGAGCATCTATGTAAGAGATGCTGTTGTTTGCTACAGTTTCACAAGCAGAGTTTAAATAGATATGGTCCGTATGAGTAAGAAACACAGTTCGTTTATTCTGGGCATGCTCATGTTTCTAGCTGTATTAGAGACTCTGGAAAGAAGAGCATGCTCTTTGAGTTAAAACAGAGTGTGTTTCAGGGATGAGAACAGTGGTCTGAATTTCCCTTCACAAACGTAGTTAAACCAAAGGCTCTGTGTCTTCCTACATGCAAGAGTTCATTTCCGGAATACCCACTGATTTTTCGGCTCAATTGACTTTACAAGTTCACGCACCCAACACATTTTTCAGTATAGACTAAAGAGCATCTATGTAAGAGATGCTGTGATTTGTTACAGTTTCACAAGCAGAGTTTAACTAGATATGGTCTGTATGTGTAAGAAACACAGTTCGTTTTTTCTGGGCATGCTCATGTTTCTTGCTGTATTAGAGACTCTGGAAAGAAGAGCATGCTCTTTGCGTTAAAACAGACTGTGTTTCATGGATGAGAACACTGGTCTGAATTTCCCTTCACAAACGGAGTTAAACCAAAGGCTCTGTGTCTTCCTACAAGCAAGAGTTCATTTCCGGAATTCCCAGTGATTTTTCGGCTCAAATGAATTTACACAGTTCACGAACCCAACACGTTTATCATTATAAACTAAAGAGCATCTAAGTAAGAGATGCTGTGATTTGTTACAGTTTCACAAGCAGAGTTTAACTAGATATGGTCTGTATGTGTAAGAAACACAGTTCGTATTTTCTGGGCATGCTCATGTTTCTTGCTGTTTTGGAGACGCTGGAAAGAAGAGCATGCTTCTTGCGTTAAAACAGAGTATGTTTCATGGATGAGAACACTGGCCTGAATTTCCCTTCACAAACGAGTTAAACCAAAGTCTCTATGTCTTCCTTCATGCAAGAGTTCATTTCCTGAAAACCCAGTGATTTTTCGGCTAAAATGAATTTACACAATTCACGAACCCAACACGTTTTTCACTATAAACTAAACAGCATCTATGTAAGAGATGCTGTGGTTTGTTACAGTTTCACAAGCAGAGTTCAACTAGATATGGTCTGTATTAGTAGGAAACACAGTTCTTTTTTTCTGGGCATGCACATGTTTCTTGCTGTATTAGAGACTCTGGAAAGAAGAGCATGCTCTTTGCGTTAAAACAGAGTGTGTTTCATGGATGAGAACATTGGTCTGAATTTCCCTTCACAAACGGAGTTAAACCAAAGGCTCTGTGTCTTCCTTCAAGCAAGAGTTCATTTCCTGAAACCCAGTGATTTTTCGGCTAAAATGAATTTACACAATTCACGAACCCAACACGTTTTTCACTATAAACTAAAGAGCATCTATGTAAGAGATGCTGTGGTTTGTTACAGTTTCATAAGCAGTGTTCAACTAGATATGGTCAGTATTCATAGGAAACAGAGTTCTTTTTTTCTGAGCATGCTCATGTTTCTTGCTGTATTAGAGACTCTGGATAGAAGAGCATGCTCTTTGCGTTAAAACAGAGTGTGTTTCATGGATGAGAACACTGGTCTGAATTTCCCTTCACAAACGTAGTTAAACCAAAGGCTCTGTGTCTTCCTACAAGCAAGAGTTCATTTCCGGAAATCCCAGGGATTTTTCGGCTCAAATGAATTTACCCAGTTCACGAACCCAACACTTTTTCACTATAAACTAAAGAGCATCTATGTAAGAGATGCTGTTGTTTGTTACAGTTTCACAAGCAGAGTTCATCTAGATATGGTCTGTATTAGTAGGAAACACAGTTCTTTTTTTCTGGGCATGCTCATGTTTCTTGCTGTTTTGGAGACGCCGGAAAGAAGAGCATGCTTCTTGCGATAAAACAGAGTATGTTTCATGGATGAGAACACTGGTCTGAATTTCCCTTCACAAACGGAGTTAAACCAAAGGCTCTGTATCTTCCCACAAGTAAGAGTTCATTTCCGGAAAACCCAGTGATTTTAGGGCTCAAATGAAATTGCCCAGTTCACGAACCCCACACCTTTTTCAGTATAAACTAAAGAGCATCTATGTAAGAGATGCTGTGGTTTGTTACAGTTTCACAAGCAGAGTTCAACTAGATATGGTCTGTATGAGTAAGAAATACAGTTCTTTTTTTATGGACCTGCTCATATTTCTTGCTGTATTGCAACTCTGGACAGAAGAGCATGCTTCTTGCGTTAAAACAGAGTATGTTTCATGGATGAGAACACTGGTCTGAATTTCCCTTCACAAACGGAGTTAAACCAAAGTCTCTATGTCTTCCTTCAAGCAAGAGTTCATTTCCTGAAAACCCAGTGATTTTTCGGCTAAAATGAATTTACACAATTCACGAACCCAACACGTTTTTCACTATAAACTAAAGAGCATCTATGTAAGAGATGCTGTGGTTTGTTACAGTTTCATAAGCAGAGTTCAACTAGATATGGTCAGTATTCGTAGGAAACAGAGTTCTTTTTTTCTGGACATGCTCATGTTTCTTGCTGTATTAGAGACTCTGGATAGAAGAGCATGCTCTTTGCGTTAAAACAGAGTGTGTTTCATGGATGAGAACAGTGGTCTGAATTTCCCTTCACAAACGGAGTTAAACCAAAGGCTCTGTGTCTTCCTACAAGCAAGTGTTCATTTCCGGAAATCCCAGTGTTTTTTCGGCTCAAAAGAATTTACCCAGTTCACGCACCAACACGATTTTCACTATAAACTAAAGAGCATCTATGTAAGAGATGCTGTGGTTTGTTAAAGTTTCATGAGCAGAGTTCAACTAGACATGGTCAGTATTCGTAGGAAACAGAGTTCTTTTTTTCTGGGCATGCTCATGTTTCTTGCTGTATTAGAGACTCTGGATAGAAGAGCATGCTCTTTGCGTTAAAACAGAGTGTGTTTCATGGATGAGAACACTGGTCTGAATTTCCCTTCACAAACGTAGTTAAACCAAAGGCTCTGTGTCTTCCTACAAGCAAGAGTTCATTTCCGGAAATCCCAGGGATTTTTCGGCTCAAATGAATTTACCCAGTTCACGAACCCAACACTTTTTCACTATAAACTAAAGAGCATCTATGTAAGAGATGCTGTTGTTTGTTACAGTTTCACAAGCAGAGTTCATCTAGATATGGTCTGTATTAGTAGGAAACACAGTTCTTTTTTTCTGGGCATGCTCATGTTTCTTGCTGTTTTGGAGACGCCGGAAAGAAGAGCATGCTTCTTGCGATAAAACAGAGTATGTTTCATGGATGAGAACACTGGTCTGAATTTCCCTTCACAAACGGAGTTAAACCAAAGGCTCTGTATCTTCCCACAAGTAAGAGTTCATTTCCGGAAAACCCAGTGATTTTAGGGCTCAAATGAAATTGCCCAGTTCACGAACCCCACACCTTTTTCAGTATAAACTAAAGAGCATCTATGTAAGAGATGCTGTGGTTTGTTACAGTTTCACAAGCAGAGTTCAACTAGATATCGTCTGTATGAGTAAGAAATACAGTTCTTTTTTTATGGACCTGCTCATATTTCTTGCTGTATTGCAACTCTGGACAGAAGAGCATGCTTCTTGCGTTAAAACAGAGTATGTTTCATGGATGAGAACACTGGTCTGAATTTCCCTTCACAAACGGAGTTAAACCAAAGTCTCTATGTCTTCCTTCAAGCAAGAGTTCATTTCCTGAAAACCCAGTGATTTTTCGGCTAAAATGAATTTACACAATTCACGAACCCAACACGTTTTTCACTATAAACTAAAGAGCATCTATGTAAGAGATGCTGTGGTTTGTTACAGTTTCATAAGCAGAGTTCAACTAGATATGGTCAGTATTCGTAGGAAACAGAGTTCTTTTTTTCTGGACATGCTCATGTTTCTTGCTGTATTAGAGACTCTGGATAGAAGAGCATGCTCTTTGCGTTAAAACAGAGTGTGTTTCATGGATGAGAACAGTGGTCTGAATTTCCCTTCACAAACGGAGTTAAACCAAAGGATCTGTGTCTTCCTACAAGCAAGTGTTCATTTCCGGAAATCCCAGTGTTTTTTCGGCTCAAAAGAATTTACCCAGTTCACGCACCAACACGATTTTCACTATAAACTAAAGAGCATCTATGTAAGAGATGCTGTGGTTTGTTACAGTTTCATGAGCAGAGTTCAACTAGACATGGTCAGTATTCGTAGGAAACAGAGTTCTTTTTTTCTGGGCATGCTCATGTTTCTTGCTGTATTAGAGACTCTGGATAGAAGAGCATGCTCTTTGCGTTAAAACAGAGTGTGTTTCATGGATGAGAACACTGGTCTGAATTTCCCTTCACAAACGGAGTTAAACCAAAGGCTCTGTGTCTTCCTACAAGCAAGAGTTCATTTCCGGAAATCCCAGTGTTTTTTCGGCTCAAAAGAATTTACCCAGTTCACGCACCAACACGATTTTCACTATAAACTAAAGAGCATCTATGTAAGAGATGCTGTGGTTTGTTACAGTTTCACAAGCAGAGTTCAACTAGATATGGTCAGTATTAGTAGGAAATACAGTTCTTTTTATATGGACATGCTCATATTTCTTGCTGTATTGCAACTCTGGACAGAAGAGGATGCTTCTTGTGTTAAAACAGAGGATGTTTCATGGATGAGAACACTGGTCTGAATTTCCCTTCACAAACGGAGTTAAACCAAAGGCTCTGTATCTTCCCACAAGTAAGAGTTCATTTCCGGAAAACCCAGTGATTTTAGGGCTCAAATGAAATTGCCCAGTTCACGAACCCCACACCTTTTTCACTATAAACTAAAGAGCATCTATGTAAGAGATGCTGTGGTTTGTTACAGTTTCACAAGCAGAGTTCAACTAGATATGGTCTGTATGAGTAAGAAATACAGTTCTTTTTTTATGGACCTGCTCATATTTCTTGCTGTATTGCAACTCTGGACAGAAGAGGATGCTTCTTGCGTTAAAACAGAGGATGTTTCATGGATGAGAACACTGGTCTGAATTTCCCTTCAAAAACGGAGTTAAACCAAAGTCTCTATGTCTTCCTTCAAGCAAGAGTTCATTTCGTGAAAACCCAGTGATTTTTCGGATAAAATGAATTTACACAATTCACGAACCCAACACGTTTTTCACTATAAACTAAAGAGCATCTATGTAAGAGATGCTGTGGTTTGTTACAGTTTCATAAGCAGAGTTCAACTAGATATGGTCAGTATTCGTAGGAAACAGAGTTCTTTTTTTCTGGGCATGCTCATGTTTCTTGCTGTATTAGAGACTCTTGATAGAAGAGCATGCTCTTTGCGTTAAAACAGAGTGTGTTTCATGGATGAGAACAGTGGTCTGAATTTCCCTTCACAAACGGAGTTAAACCAAAGGATCTGTGTCTTCCTACAAGCAAGAGTTCATTTCCGGAAATCCCAGTGTTTTTTCGGCTCAAAAGAATTTACCCAGTTCACGCACCAACACGATTTTCACTATAAACTAAAGAGCATCTATGTAAGAGATGCTGTGGTTTCTTACAGTTTCACAAGCAGAGTTCAACTAGATATGGTCAGTATTAGTAGGAAATACAGTTCTTTTTTTATGGACATGCTCATATTTCTTGCTGTATTGAAACTCTGGACAGAAGAGGATGCTTCTTGTGTTAAAACAGAGGATGTTTCATGGATGAGAACACTGGTCTGAATTTCCCTTCACAAACGGAGTTAAACCAAAGGCTCTGTGTCTTCCTACAAGCAAGAGTTCATTTCCGGAAATCCCAGTGATTTTTCGGCTCAAATGAATTTACCCAGTTCACGAACCCAACACTTTTTCACTATAAACTAAAGAGCATCTATGTAAGAGATGCTGTGGTTTGTTACAGTTTCACAAGGAGAGTTCAACTAGATATGGTCTGTATTAGTAGGAAACACAGTTCTTTATTTCTGGGCATGCTCATGTTTCTTGCTGTTTTGGAGACGCTGGAAAGAAGAGCATGGTTCTTGCGATAAAACAGAGTATGTTTCATGGATGAGAACACTGGTCTGAATTTCCCTTCACAAACGGAGTTAAACCAAAGGCTCTGTATCTTCCCACAAGTAAGAGTTCATTTCCGGAAAACCCAGTGATTTTAGGGCTCAAATGAAATTGCCCAGTTCACGAACCCCACACCTTTTTCAGTATAAACTAAAGAGCATCTATGTAAGAGATGCTGTGGTTTGTTACAGTTTCACAAGCAGAGTTCAACTAGATATGGTCTGTATGAGTAAGAAATACAGTTCTTTTTTTATGGACCTGCTCATATTTCTTGCTGTATTGCAACTCTGGACAGAAGAGGATGCTTCTTGCGTTAAAACAGAGGATGTTTCATGGATGAGAACACTGGTCGGAATTTCCCTTCACAAACGGAGTTAAACCAAAGGCTCTGTGTCTTCCTACAAGCAAGAGTTCATTTCCGGAATTCCCAGTGATTTTTCGGCTCAAATGACTTTACACAGTTCACGCACCCAACACGTTTTTCAGTATAAACTAAAGAGCATCTATGTAAGAGATGCTGTGATTTGTTACAGTTTCATAAGCAGAGTTCAACTAGATATGGTCCGTATGTGTAAGAAACACAGTTCGTTTATTTCTGGGCATACCTGCTGTTTTGGAGACTCTGGAAAGAAGAGCATGCTTCTTGCGTTAAAACAGAGTATGTTTCATGGATGAGAACACTGGTCTGAATTTCCCTTCACAAACGGAGTTAAACCAAGGGCTCTGTGTCTTCCTACAAGCAAGAGTTCATTTCCGGAATACCCACTGATTTTTCGGCTCAAATGACTTTACACAGTTCACGCACCCAACACGTTTTTCAGTATAGACTAACGAGTATCTATGTAAGAGATGCTGTGGTTTGTTACAGTTTCATAAGCAGAGTTGAACTAGATATGGTCAGTATTCATAGGAAACACAGTTCTTTTTTTCTGGGCATTCTCATGTTTCTTGCTGTATTAGAGACTCTGGAAAGAAGAGCATGCTCTTTGCGTTAAAACAGAGTGTGTTTCATGGATGAGAACACTGGTCTGAATTTCCCTTCACATACGGAGTTAAACAAAAGGCTCTGTGTCTTCCTACAAGCAAGAGTTCATTTCCGGAAATCCCAGTGATTTTTCGGCTCAAATGAATTTACCCAGTTCACGAACCCAAAACTTTTTTCACTATAAACTAAAGAGCATCTATGTAAGAGGTGCTGTTGTTTGTTAAAGTTTCACAAGCAGAGTTCAACTAGATATGGTCTGTATTAGTAGGAAACACAGTTCTTTTTTTCTGGGCATGCACATGTTTCTTGCTGTATTAGAGACTCTGGAAAGAAGAGCATGCTCTTTGCGTTAAAACAGAGTATGTTTCATGGATGAGAACATTGGTCTGAATTTCCCTTCACAAACGGAGTTAAACCAAAGGCTCTGTGTCTTCCTACAAGCAAGAGTTCATATCCGGAAATCCCAGTGATTTTTCGGCTCAAATGAATTTACACAGTTCACGAACCCAACACGTTTTTCACTACAAACTGAAGAGCATCTATGTAAGAGATGCTGTAGTTTGTTACAGTTTCACAAGCAGAGTTTAACTAGATATGGTCCGTATGAGTAAGAAACACAGTTCATTTTTTCTGGGCATGCTCATGTTTCTTGCTGTATTGGAGATGCTGGAAAGAAGAGCATGCTTCTTGCGATAAAACAGAGTATGTTTCATGGATGAGAACACTGGTCTGAATTTCCCTTCACAAACGGAGTTAAACCAAAGGCTCTGTATCTTCCCACAAGTAAGAGTTCATTTCCGGAAAACCCAGTGATTTTAGGGCTCAAATGAATTTGCCCAGTTCACGAACCCCACACCTTTTTCACTATAAACTAAAGAGCATCTATGTAAGAGATGCTGTGGTTTGTTACAGTTTCACAAGCAGAGTTCAACTAGATATGGTCTGTATGAGTAAGAAATACAGTTCTTTTTTTATGGACCTGCTCATATTTCTTGCTGTATTGCAACTCTGGACAGAAGAGGATGCTTCTTGCGTTAAAACAGAGGATGTTTCATGGATGAGAACACTGGTCTGAATTTCCCTTCACAAACGGAGTTAAACAAAAGGCTCTGTATCTTCCTACAAGCAAGAGTTCATTTCCGGAAAACCCAGTGATTTTAGGGCTCAAATGAATTTGCCCAGTTCACGAACCCTACACGTTTTTCACTATAAACTAAAGAGCATCTATGTAAGAGATGCGATGGTTTGTTACAGTTTCACAAGCAGAGTTCAACTAGATAAGGTCCATATGAGTAGGAAATACAGTTCTTTTTTTATGGACATGCTCATATTTCTTGCTGCATTGCAACTCTGGACAGAAGAGGATGCTTCTTGTGTTAAAACAGACGGTGTTTCATGGATGAGAACACTGGTCTGAATTTCCCTTCACAAACGGAGTTAAACCAAAGGCTCTGTGTCTTCCTACAAGCAAGAGTTCTTTTCCGGAAATCCCAGTGATTTTTCGGCTCAAATGAATTTACCCAGTTCACGAACCCAACACTTTTTTCACTATAAACTAAAGAGCATCTATGTAAGAGATGCTGTTGTTTGCTACAGTTTCACAAGCAGAGTTTAAATAGATATGGTCCGTATGAGTAAGAAACACAGTTCGTTTATTCTGGGCATGCTCATGTTTCTTGCTGTATTAGAGACTCTGGAAAGAAGAGCATGCTCTTTGAGTTAAAACAGAGTGTGTTTCAGGGATGAGAACAGTGGTCTGAATTTCCCTTCACAAACGTAGTTAAACCAAAGGCTCTGTGTCTTCCTACATGCAAGAGTTCATTTCCGGAATACCCACTGATTTTTCGGCTCAATTGACTTTACAAGTTCACGCACCCAACACATTTTTCAGTATAGACTAAAGAGCATCTATGTAAGAGATGCTGTGATTTGTTACAGTTTCACAAGCAGAGTTTAACTAGATATGGTCTGTATGTGTAAGAAACACAGTTCGTTTTTTCTGGGCATGCTCATGTTTCTTGCTGTATTAGAGACTCTGGAAAGAAGAGCATGCTCTTTGCGTTAAAACAGACTGTGTTTCATGGATGAGAACACTGGTCTGAATTTCCCTTCACAAACGGAGTTAAACCAAAGGCTCTGTGTCTTCCTACAAGCAAGAGTTCATTTCCGGAATTCCCAGTGATTTTTCGGCTCAAATGAATTTACACAGTTCACGAACCCAACACGTTTATCATTATAAACTAAAGAGCATCTAAGTAAGAGATGCTGTGATTTGTTACAGTTTCACAAGCAGAGTTTAACTAGATATGGTCTGTATGTGTAAGAAACACAGTTCGTATTTTCTGGGCATGCTCATGTTTCTTGCTGTTTTGGAGACGCTGGAAAGAAGAGCATGCTTCTTGCGTTAAAACAGAGTATGTTTCATGGATGAGAACACTGGCCTGAATTTCCCTTCACAAACGAGTTAAACCAAAGTCTCTATGTCTTCCTTCATGCAAGAGTTCATTTCCTGAAAACCCAGTGATTTTTCGGCTAAAATGAATTTACACAATTCACGAACCCAACACGTTTTTCACTATAAACTAAACAGCATCTATGTAAGAGATGCTGTGGTTTGTTACAGTTTCACAAGCAGAGTTCAACTAGATATGGTCTGTATTAGTAGGAAACACAGTTCTTTTTTTCTGGGCATGCACATGTTTCTTGCTGTATTAGAGACTCTGGAAAGAAGAGCATGCTCTTTGCGTTAAAACAGAGTGTGTTTCATGGATGAGAACATTGGTCTGAATTTCCCTTCACAAACGGAGTTAAACCAAAGGCTCTGTGTCTTCCTACAAGCAAGAGTTCATTTCCGGAAATCCCAGGGATTTTTCGGCTCAAATGAATTTACCCAGTTCACGAACCCAACACTTTTTCACTATAAACTAAAGAGCATCTATGTAAGAGATGCTGTTGTTTGTTACAGTTTCACAAGCAGAGTTCATCTAGATATGGTCTGTATTAGTAGGAAACACAGTTCTTTTTTTCTGGGCATGCTCATGTTTCTTGCTGTTTTGGAGACGCCGGAAAGAAGAGCATGCTTCTTGCGATAAAACAGAGTATGTTTCAGGGATGAGAACACTGGTCTGAATTTCCCTTCACAAACGGAGTTAAACCAAAGGCTCTGTATCTTCCCACAAGTAAGAGTTCATTTCCGGAAAACCCAGTGATTTTAGGGTTCAAATGAAATTGCCCAGTTCACGAACCCCACACCTTTTTCAGTATAAACTAAAGAGCATCTATGTAAGAGATGCTGTGGTTTGTTACAGTTTCACAAGCAGAGTTCAACTAGATATGGTCTGTATGAGTAAGAAATACAGTTCTTTTTTTATGGACCTGCTCATATTTCTTGCTGTATTGCAACTCTGGACAGAAGAGCATGCTTCTTGCGTTAAAACAGAGTATGTTTCATGGATGAGAACACTGGTCTGAATTTCCCTTCACAAACGGAGTTAAACCAAAGTCTCTATGTCTTCCTTCAAGCAAGAGTTCATTTCCTGAAAACCCAGTGATTTTTCGGCTAAAATGAATTTACACAATTCACGAACCCAACACGTTTTTCACTATAAACTAAAGAGCATCTATGTAAGAGATGCTGTGGTTTGTTACAGTTTCATAAGCAGAGTTCAACTAGATATGGTCAGTATTCGTAGGAAACAGAGTTCTTTTTTTCTGGACATGCTCATGTTTCTTGCTGTATTAGAGACTCTGGATAGAAGAGCATGCTCTTTGCGTTAAAACAGAGTGTGTTTCATGGATGAGAACAGTGGTCTGAATTTCCCTTCACAAACGGAGTTAAACCAAAGGCTCTGTGTCTTCCTACAAGCAAGTGTTCATTTCCGGAAATCCCAGTGTTTTTTCGGCTCAAAAGAATTTACCCAGTTCACGCACCAACACGATTTTCACTATAAACTAAAGAGCATCTATGTAAGAGATGCTGTGGTTTGTTACAGTTTCATGAGCAGAGTTCAACTAGACATGGTCAGTATTCGTAGGAAACAGAGTTCTTTTTTTCTGGGCATGCTCATGTTTCTTGCTGTATTAGAGACTCTGGATAGAAGAGCATGCTCTTTGCGTTAAAACAGAGTGTGTTTCATGGATGAGAACACTGGTCTGAATTTCCCTTCACAAACGTAGTTAAACCAAAGGCTCTGTGTCTTCCTACAAGCAAGAGTTCATTTCCGGAAATCCCAGGGATTTTTCGGCTCAAATGAATTTACCCAGTTCACGAACCCAACACTTTTTCACTATAAACTAAAGAGCATCTATGTAAGAGATGCTGTTGTTTGTTACAGTTTCACAAGCAGAGTTCATCTAGATATGGTCTGTATTAGTAGGAAACACAGTTCTTTTTTTCTGGGCATGCTCATGTTTCTTGCTGTTTTGGAGACGCCGGAAAGAAGAGCATGCTTCTTGCGATAAAACAGAGTATGTTTCATGGATGAGAACACTGGTCTGAATTTCCCTTCACAAACGGAGTTAAACCAAAGGCTCTGTATCTTCCCACAAGTAAGAGTTCATTTCCGGAAAACCCAGTGATTTTAGGGCTCAAATGAAATTGCCCAGTTCACGAACCCCACACCTTTTTCAGTATAAACTAAAGAGCATCTATGTAAGAGATGCTGTGGTTTGTTACAGTTTCACAAGCAGAGTTCAACTAGATATCGTCTGTATGAGTAAGAAATACAGTTCTTTTTTTATGGACCTGCTCATATTTCTTGCTGTATTGCAACTCTGGACAGAAGAGCATGCTTCTTGCGTTAAAACAGAGTATGTTTCATGGATGAGAACACTGGTCTGAATTTCCCTTCACAAACGGAGTTAAACCAAAGTCTCTATGTCTTCCTTCAAGCAAGAGTTCATTTCCTGAAAACCCAGTGATTTTTCGGCTAAAATGAATTTACACAATTCACGAACCCAACACGTTTTTCACTATAAACTAAAGAGCATCTATGTAAGAGATGCTGTGGTTTGTTACAGTTTCATAAGCAGAGTTCAACTAGATATGGTCAGTATTCGTAGGAAACAGAGTTCTTTTTTTCTGGACATGCTCATGTTTCTTGCTGTATTAGAGACTCTGGATAGAAGAGCATGCTCTTTGCGTTAAAACAGAGTGTGTTTCATGGATGAGAACAGTGGTCTGAATTTCCCTTCACAAACGGAGTTAAACCAAAGGATCTGTGTCTTCCTACAAGCAAGTGTTCATTTCCGGAAATCCCAGTGTTTTTTCGGCTCAAAAGAATTTACCCAGTTCACGCACCAACACGATTTTCACTATAAACTAAAGAGCATCTATGTAAGAGATGCTGTGGTTTGTTACAGTTTCATGAGCAGAGTTCAACTAGACATGGTCAGTATTCGTAGGAAACAGAGTTCTTTTTTTCTGGGCATGCTCATGTTTCTTGCTGTATTAGAGACTCTGGATAGAAGAGCATGCTCTTTGCGTTAAAACAGAGTGTGTTTCATGGATGAGAACACTGGTCTGAATTTCCCTTCACAAACGGAGTTAAACCAAAGGCTCTGTGTCTTCCTACAAGCAAGAGTTCATTTCCGGAAATCCCAGTGTTTTTTCGGCTCAAAAGAATTTACCCAGTTCACGCACCAACACGATTTTCACTATAAACTAAAGAGCATCTATGTAAGAGATGCTGTGGTTTGTTACAGTTTCACAAGCAGAGTTCAACTAGATATGGTCAGTATTAGTAGGAAATACAGTTCTTTTTATATGGACATGCTCATATTTCTTGCTGTATTGCAACTCTGGACAGAAGAGGATGCTTCTTGTGTTAAAACAGAGGATGTTTCATGGATGAGAACACTGGTCTGAATTTCCCTTCACAAACGGAGTTAAACCAAAGGCTCTGTATCTTCCCAAAAGTAAGAGTTCATTTCCGGAAAACCCAGTGATTTTAGGGCTCAAATGAAATTGCCCAGTTCACGAACCCCACACCTTTTTCACTATAAACTAAAGAGCATCTATGTAAGAGATGCTGTGGTTTGTTACAGTTTCACAAGCAGAGTTCAACTAGATATGGTCTGTATGAGTAAGAAATACAGTTCTTTTTTTATGGACCTGCTCATATTTCTTGCTGTATTGCAACTCTGGACAGAAGAGGATGCTTCTTGCGTTAAAACAGAGGATGTTTCATGGATGAGAACACTGGTCGGAATTTCCCTTCACAAACGGAGTTAAACCAAAGGCTCTGTGTCTTCCTACAAGCAAGAGTTCATTTCCGGAATTCCCAGTGATTTTTCAGCTCAAATGACTTTACACAGTTCACGCACCCAACACGTTTTTCAGTATAAACTAAAGAGCATCTATGTAAGAGATGCTGTGATTTGTTACAGTTTCATAAGCAGAGTTCAACTAGATATGGTCCGTATGTGTAAGAAACACAGTTCGTTTATTTCTGGGCATTCCTGCTGTTTTGGAGACTCTGGAAAGAAGAGCATGCTTCTTGCGTTAAAACAGAGTATGTTTCATGGATGAGAACACTGGTCTGAATTTCCCTTCACAAACGGAGTTAAACCAAAGTCTCTATGTCTTCCGTCAAGCAAGAGTTCATTTCCTGAAAACCCAGTGATTTTTCGGCTAAAATGAATTTACACAATTCACGAACCCAAGACGTTTTTCACTATAAACTAAAGAGCATCTATGTAAGAGATGCTGTGGTTTGTTACAGTTTCATAAGCAGAGTTCAACTAGATATGGTCAGTATTCGTAGGAAACAGAGTTCTTTTTTTCTGGACATGCTCATGTTTCTTGCTGTGTTAGAGACTCTGGATAGAAGAGCATGCTCTTTGCGTTAAAACAGAGTGTGTTTCATGGATGAGAACAGTGGTCTGAATTTCCCTTCACAAACGGAGTTAAACCAAAGGATCTGTGTCTTCCTACAAGCAAGAGTTCATTTCCGGAAATCCCAGTGTTTTTTCGGCTCAAAAGAATTTACCCAGTTCACGCACCAACACGATTTTCACTATAAACTAAAGAGCATCTATGTAAGAGATGCTGTGGTTTGTTACAGTTTCATAAGCAGAGTTCAACTAGATATGGTCAGTATTCGTAGGAAACAGAGTTCTTTTTTTCTGGGCATGCTCATGTTTCTTGCTGTATTAGAGACTCTGGATAGAAGAGCATGCTCTTTGCGTTAAAACAGAGTGTGTTTCATGGATGAGAACACTGGTCTGAATTTCCCTTCACAAACGGAGTTAAACCAAAGGCTCTGTGTCTTCCTACAAGCAAGAGTTCATTTCCGGAAATCCCAGTGTTTTTTCGGCTCAAAAGAATTTACCCAGTTCACGCACCAACACGATTTTCACTATAAACTAAAGAGCATCTATGTAAGAGATGCTGTGGTTTGTTACAGTTTCACAAGCAGAGTTCAACTAGATATGGTCAGTATTAGTAGGAAATACAGTTCTTTTTATATGGACATGCTCATATTTCTTGCTGTATTGCAACTCTGGACAGAAGAGGATGCTTCTTGTGTTAAAACAGAGGATGTTTCATGGATGAGAACACTGGTCTGAATTTCCCTTCACAAACGGAGTTAAACCAAAGGCTCTGTGTCTTCCTACAAGCAAGAGTTCATTTCCGGAAAACCCAGTGATTTTTCGGCTCAAATGAATTCACCCAGTTCACGAACCCAACACTTTTTTCACTATAAACTAAAGAGCATCTATGTAAGAGATGCTGTTGTTTGTTACAGTTTCACAAGCAGAGTTTAACTAGATATGGTCCGTATGAGTAAGAAACACAGTTCGATTTTTCTGGGCATGCTCATATTTCTTGCTGTATTAGAGACTCTGGAAAGAAGACCATGCTCTTTGCGTTATAACAGAGTATGTTTCATGGATGAGAACAGTGGTCTGAATTTCCCTTCACAAACGGAGTTAAACCAAAGGCTCTGTGTCTTCCTACAGCAAGAGTTCATTTCCGGAAATCCCAGTGATTTTTCGGCTCAAATGAATTTACACAGTTCACGCACCCAACACGATATTCACTATAAACTAAAGAGCATCTATGTAAGAGATGCTGTGGTTTTTTACAGTTTCATAAGCAGAGTTCTACTAGATATGATCAGTATTAGTGGGAAACACAGTTCTTTTTTTCTGGGCATGCTCATGTTTCTTGCTGTATTGGAGATGCTGGAAAGAAGAGCATGCTTCTGGCATTAAAACAGAGTATGTTTCGTGGATGAGAACACTGGTCTGAATTTCCCTTCACAAACGGAGTTAAACCAAGGGCTCTGTGTCTTCCTACAAGCAAGAGTTCATTTCCTGAATACCCACTGATTTTTCGGCTCAAATGACTTTACACAGTTCACGCACCCAACACGTTTTTCAGTATAGACTAACGAGCACCTATGTAAGAGATGCTGTGGTTTTTTACAGTTTCATAAGCAGAGTTGAACTAGATATGGTCAGTATTCATAGGAAACACAGTTCTTTTTTTCTGGGCATGCTCATGTTTCTTGCTGTATTAGAGACTCTGGAAAGAAGAGCATGCTCTTTGCGTTAAAACAGAGTGTGTTTCATGGATGAGAACACTGGTCTGAATTTCCCTTCACAAACGGAGTTAAACCAAAGTCTCGGTGTCTTCCTTCAAGCAAGAGTTCATTTCCTGAAAACCTAGTGATTTTTCGGCTAAAATGAATTTACACAATTCACGAACCCAACACTTTTTTCACTATAAACTAAAGAGCATCTATGTAAGAGATGCTGTGGTTTGTTACAGTTTCATAAGCAGAGTTCAACTAGATATGGTCAGTATTCGTAGGACACACAGTTCGTTTTTTCTGGGCATGCTCATGTTTCTTGCTGTATTAGAGATGCAGGAAAGAAGAGCATGCTCTTTGCGTTAAAACAGAGTGTGTTTCATGGATGAGAACACAGGTCTGAATTTCCCTTCACAAACGGAGTTAAACCAAAGGCTCTGTGTCTTCCTACAAGCAAGAGTTCATTTCCGGAAATCCCAGTGATTTTTTGGCTCAAAAAAATTTACCCAATTCACGCACCCAACACGATTTTCACTATAAACTAAAGAGCATCTATGTAAGAGATGCTGTGGTTTGTTACAGTTTCACAAGCAGAGTTCAACTAGATATGGTCAGTATTCGTAGGAAATACAGTTCTTTTTTTATGGACCTGCTCATATTTCTTGCTGTATTGCAACTCTGGACAGAAGAGGATGCTTCTTGCGTTAAAACAGAGGATGTTTCATGGATGAGAACACTGGTCTGAATTTCCCTTCACAAACGGAGTTAAACAAAAGGCTCTGTATCTTCCTACAAGCAAGAGTTCATTTCCGGAAAACCCAGTGATTTTAGGGCTCAAATGAATTTGCCCAGTTCACGAACCCTACACGTTTTTCACTATAAACTAAAGAGCATCTATGTAAGAGATGCAGTGGTTTGTTACAGTTTCACAAGCAGAGTTCAACTAGATAAGGTCCATATGAGTAGGAAATACAGTTCTTTTTTTATGGACATGCTCATATTTCTTGCTGCATTGCAACTCTGGACAGAAGAGGATGCTTCTTGTGTTAAACAGAGGATGTTTCATGGATGAGAACACTGGTCTGAATTTCCCTTCACAAACGGAGTGAAACCAAAGGCTCTGTGTCTTCCTACAAGCAAGACTTCATTTCCGGAATTCCCAGTGATTTTTCGGCTCAAATGACTTTACACAGTTCACGCACCCAACACGTTTTTCAGTATAAACTAAAGAGCATCTATGTAAGAGATGCTGTAATTTGTTACAGTTTCACAAGCAGAGTTTAACTAGATATGGTCCGTATGTGTAAGAAACACAGTTCGTTTATTTCTGGGCATGCTCATGTTTCCTGCTGTTTTGGAGACTCTGGAAAGAAGAGCATGCTCTTTGAATTAAAACAGAGTGTGTTTCATGGATGAGAACAGTGGTCTGAATTTCCCTTCACAATCGGAGTTAAACCAAAGGCTCTGTGTCTTCCTACAAGCAAGAGTTCATTTCCGGAAATCCCAGTGATTTTTCGGCTCAAATGAATTTACCCAGTTCACGAACCCAACACTTTTTTCACTATAAACTAAAGAGCATCTATGTAAGAGATGCTGTGGTTTGTTACAGTTTCACAAGCAGAGTTCAACTCTATAAGGCCTGTATGAGTAGGAAATACAGTTCTTTTTTTATGGACATGCTCAAATTTCTTGCTGTATTGCAACTCTGGACAGAAGAGGATGCTTCTTGCGTTAAAACAGAGGATGTTTCATGGATGAGAACACTGGTCTTTATTTCCCTTCACAAACGGAGTTAAAACAAAGGCTCTGTGTCTTCCTACAAGCAAGAGTTCAATTCCGGAAAACCCAGTGATTTTTCGGCTAAAATGAATTTTCACAATTCACGAACCCAACACGTTTTCCACTATAAACTAAAGAGCATCTATGTAAGAGATGCTGTGGTTTTTTACAGTTTCATAAGCAGAGTTCAACTAGATATGGTCAGTATTAGTAGGAAACACAGTTCGTTTTTTCTGGGCATGCTCATGTTTCTTGCTGTTTTGGAGACGCTGGAAAGAAGAGCATGCTTCTTGCGTTAAAACAGAGTATGTTTCATGGATGAGAACACTGGTCTGAATTTCCCTTCACAAACGGAGTTAAACCAAAGTCTCTATGTCTTCCTTCAAGCAAGAGTTCATTTCGTGAAAACCCAGTGATTTTTCGGATAAAATGAATTTACACAATTCACGAACCCAACACGTTTTTCACTATAAACTAAAGAGCATCTATGTAAGAGATGCTGTGGTTTGTTACAGTTTCATAAGCAGAGTTCAACTAGATATGGTCAGTATTCGTAGGAAACAGAGTTCTTTTTTTCTGGGCATGCTCATGTTTCTTGCTGTATTAGAGACTCTTGATAGAAGAGCATGCTCTTTGCGTTAAAACAGAGTGTGTTTCATGGATGAGAACAGTGGTCTGAATTTCCCTTCACAAACGGAGTTAAACCAAAGGATCTGTGTCTTCCTACAAGCAAGAGTTCATTTCCGGAAATCCCAGTGTTTTTTCGGCTCAAAAGAATTTACCCAGTTCACGCACCAACACGATTTTCACTATAAACTAAAGAGCATCTATGTAAGAGATGCTGTGGTTTCTTACAGTTTCACAAGCAGAGTTCAACTAGATATGGTCAGTATTAGTAGGAAATACAGTTCTTTTTTTATGGACATGCTCATATTTCTTGCTGTATTGAAACTCTGGACAGAAGAGGATGCTTCTTGTGTTAAAACAGAGGATGTTTCATGGATGAGAACACTGGTCTGAATTTCCCTTCACAAACGGAGTTAAACCAAAGGCTCTGTGTCTTCCTACAAGCAAGAGTTCATTTCCGGAAATCCCAGTGATTTTTCGGCTCAAATGAATTTACCCAGTTCACGAACCCAACACTTTTTCACTATAAACTAAAGAGCATCTATGTAAGAGATGCTGTGGTTTGTTACAGTTTCACAAGGAGAGTTCAACTAGATATGGTCTGTATTAGTAGGAAACACAGTTCTTTATTTCTGGGCATGCTCATGTTTCTTGCTGTTTTGGAGACGCTGGAAAGAAGAGCATGGTTCTTGCGATAAAACAGAGTATGTTTCATGGATGAGAACACTGGTCTGAATTTCCCTTCACAAACGGAGTTAAACCAAAGGCTCTGTATCTTCCCACAAGTAAGAGTTCATTTCCGGAAAACCCAGTGATTTTAGGGCTCAAATGAAATTGCCCAGTTCACGAACCCCACACCTTTTTCAGTATAAACTAAAGAGCATCTATGTAAGAGATGCTGTGGTTTGTTACAGTTTCACAAGCAGAGTTCAACTAGATATGGTCTGTATGAGTAAGAAATACAGTTCTTTTTTTATGGACCTGCTCATATTTCTTGCTGTATTGCAACTCTGGACAGAAGAGGATGCTTCTTGCGTTAAAACAGAGGATGTTTCATGGATGAGAACACTGGTCGGAATTTCCCTTCACAAACGGAGTTAAACCAAAGGCTCTGTGTCTTCCTACAAGCAAGAGTTCATTTCCGGAATTCCCAGTGATTTTTCGGCTCAAATGACTTTACACAGTTCACGCACCCAACACGTTTTTCAGTATAAACTAAAGAGCATCTATGTAAGAGATGCTGTGATTTGTTACAGTTTCATAAGCAGAGTTCAACTAGATATGGTCCGTATGTGTAAGAAACACAGTTCGTTTATTTCTGGGCATACCTGCTGTTTTGGAGACTCTGGAAAGAAGAGCATGCTTCTTGCGTTAAAACAGAGTATGTTTCATGGATGAGAACACTGGTCTGAATTTCCCTTCACAAACGGAGTTAAACCAAGGGCTCTGTGTCTTCCTACAAGCAAGAGTTCATTTCCGGAATACCCACTGATTTTTCGGCTCAAATGACTTTACACAGTTCACGCACCCAACACGTTTTTCAGTATAGACTAACGAGTATCTATGTAAGAGATGCTGTGGTTTGTTACAGTTTCATAAGCAGAGTTGAACTAGATATGGTCAGTATTCATAGGAAACACAGTTCTTTTTTTCTGGGCATGCTCATGTTTCTTGCTGTATTAGAGACTCTGGAAAGAAGAGCATGCTCTTTGCGTTAAAACAGAGTGTGTTTCATGGATGAGAACACTGGTCTGAATTTCCCTTCACATACGGAGTTAAACAAAAGGCTCTGTGTCTTCCTACAAGCAAGAGTTCATTTCCGGAAATCCCAGTGATTTTTCGGCTCAAATGAATTTACCCAGTTCACGAACCCAAAACTTTTTTCACTATAAACTAAAGAGCATCTATGTAAGAGGTGCTGTTGTTTGTTAAAGTTTCACAAGCAGAGTTCAACTAGATATGGTCTGTATTAGTAGGAAACACAGTTCTTTTTTTCTGGGCATGCACATGTTTCTTGCTGTATTAGAGACTCTGGAAAGAAGAGCATGCTCTTTGCGTTAAAACAGAGTATGTTTCATGGATGAGAACATTGGTCTGAATTTCCCTTCACAAACGGAGTTAAACCAAAGGCTCTGTGTCTTCCTACAAGCAAGAGTTCATATCCGGAAATCCCAGTGATTTTTCGGCTCAAATGAATTTACACAGTTCACGAACCCAACACGTTTTTCACTACAAACTGAAGAGCATCTATGTAAGAGATGCTGTAGTTTGTTACAGTTTCACAAGCAGAGTTTAACTAGATATGGTCCGTATGAGTAAGAAACACAGTTCATTTTTTCTGGGCATGCTCATGTTTCTTGCTGTATTGGAGATGCTGGAAAGAAGAGCATGCTTCTTGCGATAAAACAGAGTATGTTTCATGGATGAGAACACTGGTCTGAATTTCCCTTCACAAACGGAGTTAAACCAAAGGCTCTGTATCTTCCCACAAGTAAGAGTTCATTTCCGGAAAACCCAGTGATTTTAGGGCTCAAATGAATTTGCCCAGTTCACGAACCCCACACCTTTTTCACTATAAACTAAAGAGCATCTATGTAAGAGATGCTGTGGTTTGTTACAGTTTCACAAGCAGAGTTCAACTAGATATGGTCTGTATGAGTAAGAAATACAGTTCTTTTTTTATGGACCTGCTCATATTTCTTGCTGTATTGCAACTCTGGACAGAAGAGGATGCTTCTTGCGTTAAAACAGAGGATGTTTCATGGATGAGAACACTGGTCTGAATTTCCCTTCACAAACGGAGTTAAACAAAAGGCTCTGTATCTTCCTACAAGCAAGAGTTCATTTCCGGAAAACCCAGTGATTTTAGGGCTCAAATGAATTTGCCCAGTTCACGAACCCTACACGTTTTTCACTATAAACTAAAGAGCATCTATGTAAGAGATGCGATGGTTTGTTACAGTTTCACAAGCAGAGTTCAACTAGATAAGGTCCATATGAGTAGGAAATACAGTTCTTTTTTTATGGACATGCTCATATTTCTTGCTGCATTGCAACTCTGGACAGAAGAGGATGCTTCTTGTGTTAAACAGAGGATGTTTCATGGATGAGAACACTGGTCTGAATTTCCCTTCACAAACGGAGTGAAACCAAAGGCTCTGTGTCTTCCTACAAGCAAGAGTTCATTTCCGGAATTCCCAGTGATTTTTCGGCTCAAATGACTTTACACAGTTCACGCACCCAACACGTTTTTCAGTATAAACTAAAGAGCATCTATGTAAGAGATGCTGTAATTTGTTACAGTTTCACAAGCAGAGTTTAACTAGATATGGTCCGTATGTGTAAGAAACACAGTTCGTTTATTTCTGGGCATGCTCATGTTTCCTGCTGTTTTGGAGACTCTGGAAAGAAGAGCATGCTCTTTGAATTAAAACAGAGTGTGTTTCATGGATGAGAACAGTGGTCTGAATTTCCCTTCACAATCGGAGTTAAACCAAAGGCTCTGTGTCTTCCTACAAGCAAGAGTTCATTTCCAGAAATCCCAGTGATTTTTCGGCTCAAATGAATTTACCCAGTTCACGAACCCAACACTTTTTTCACTATAAACTAAAGAGCATCTATGTAAGAGATGCTGTGGTTTGTTACAGTTTCACAAGCAGAGTTCAACTCTATAAGGCCTGTATGAGTAGGAAATACAGTTCTTTTTTTATGGACATGCTCAAATTTCTTGCTGTATTGCAACTCTGGACAGAAGAGGATGCTTCTTGCGTTAAAACAGAGGATGTTTCATGGATGAGAACACTGGTCTTTATTTCCCTTCACAAACGGAGTTAAAACAAAGGCTCTGTGTCTTCCTACAAGCAAGAGTTCAATTCCGGAAAACCCAGTGATTTTTCGGCTAAAATGAATTTTCACAATTCACGAACCCAACACGTTTTTCACTATAAACTAAAGAGCATCTATGTAAGAGATGCTGTGCTTTTTTACAGTTTCATAAGCAGAGTTCAACTAGATATGGTCAGTATTAGTAGGAAATACAGTTCTTTTTATATGGACATGCTCATATTTCTTGCTGTATTGCAACTCTGGACAGAAGAGGATGCTTCTTGTGTTAAAACAGAGGATGTTTCATGGATGAGAACACTGGTCTGAATTTCCCTTCACAAACGGAGTTAAACCAAAGGCTCTGTGTCTTCCTACAAGCAAGAGTTCATTTCCGGAAATCCCAGTGATTTTTCGGCTCAAATGAATTCACCCAGTTCACGAACCCAACACTTTTTTCACTATAAACTAAAGAGCATCTATGTAAGAGATGCTGTTGTTTGTTACAGTTTCACAAGCAGAGTTTAACTAGATATGGTCCGTATGAGTAAGAAACACAGTTCGATTTTTCTGGGCATGCTCATATTTCTTGCTGTATTAGAGACTCTGGAAAGAAGACCATGCTCTTTGCGTTATAACAGAGTATGTTTCATGGATGAGAACAGTGGTCTGAATTTCCCTTCACAAACGGAGTTAAACCAAAGGCTCTGTGTCTTCCTACAAGCAAGAGTTCATTTCCGGAAATCCCAGTGATTTTTCGGCTCAAATGAATTTACACAGTTCACGCACCCAACACGATATTCACTATAAACTAAAGAGCATCTATGTAAGAGATGCTGTGGTTTTTTACAGTTTCATAAGCAGAGTTCTACTAGATATGATCAGTATTAGTGGGAAACACAGTTCTTTTTTTCTGGGCATGCTCATGTTTCTTGCTGTATTGGAGATGCTGGAAAGAAGAGCATGCTTCTGGCGTTAAAACAGAGTATGTTTCGTGGATGAGAACACTGGTCTGAATTTCCCTTCACAAACGGAGTTAAACCAAGGGCTCTGTGTCTTCCTACAAGCAAGAGTTCATTTCCGGAATACCCACTGATTTTTCGGCTCAAATGACTTTACACAGTTCACGCACCCAACACGTTTTTCAGTATAGACTAACGAGCACCTATGTAAGAGATGCTGTGGTTTTTTACAGTTTCATAAGCAGAGTTGAACTAGATATGGTCAGTATTCATAGGAAACACAGTTCTTTTTTTCTGGGCATGCTCATGTTTCTTGCTGTATTAGAGACTCTGGAAAGAAGAGCATGCTCTTTGCGTTAAAACAGAGTGTGTTTCATGGATGAGAACACTGGTCTGAATTTCCCTTCACAAACGGAGTTAAACCAAAGTCTCGGTGTCTTCCTTCAAGCAAGAGTTCATTTCCTGAAAACCTAGTGATTTTTCGGCTAAAATGAATTTACACAATTCACGAACCCAACACTTTTTTCACTATAAACTAAAGAGCATCTATGTAAGAGATGCTGTGGTTTGTTACAGTTTCATAAGCAGAGTTCAACTAGATATGATCAGTATTCGTAGGACACACAGTTCGTTTTTTCTGGGCATGCTCATGTTTCTTGCTGTATTAGAGATGCAGGAAAGAAGAGCATGCTCTTTGCGTTAAAACAGAGTGTGTTTCATGGATGAGAACACAGGTCTGAATTTCCCTTCACAAACGGAGTTAAACCAAAGGCTCTGTGTCTTCCTACAAGCAAGAGTTCATTTCCGGAAATCCCAGTGATTTTTTGGCTCAAAAAAATTTACCCAATTCACGCACCCAACACGATTTTCACTATAAACTAAAGAGCATCTATGTAAGAGATGCTGTGGTTTGTTACAGTTTCACAAGCAGAGTTCAACTAGATATGGTCAGTATTCGTAGGAAATACAGTTCTTTTTTTATGGACATGCTCATATTTCTTGCTGTATTGCAACTCTGGACAGAAGATGATGCTTCTTGTGTTAAAACAGAGGATATTTCATGGATGAGAACACTGGTCTGAATTTCCCTTCACAAACGGAGTTAAACCAAAGGCTCTGTGTCTTCCTACAAGCAAGAGTTCATTTCCGGAAATCCCAGTGATTTTTCGGCTCAAATGAATTTACCCCGTTCACGCACCCCACACGATTTTCACTATAAACTAAAGATCATCTATGTAAGAGATGCTGTGGTTTGTTACAGTTTCACAAGCAGAGTTCAACTAGATATGGTCAGTATTAGTAGGAAATACAGTTCTTTTTTTATGGACATGCTCATATTTCTTGCTTTATTGCAACTCTGGACAGAAGAGGATGCTTCTTGTGTTAAAACAGAGGATGTTTCATGGATGAGAACACTGGTCTGAATTTCCCTTCACAAACGGAGTTAAACCAAAGGCTCTGTGTCATCCTACAAGCAAGAGTTCATTTCCGGAAATCCCAGTGATTTTTCGGCTCAAATGAATTTACCCAGTTCACGAACCCAACACTTTTTTCACTATAAACTAAAGAGCATCTATGTAAGAGATGCTGTTGTTTGTTACAGTTTCACAAGCAGCGTTTAACTAGATATGGTCCGTAAGAGTAAGAAACACAGTTCGATTTTTCTGGGCATGCTCATGTTTCTTGCTGTATAAGAGACTCTGGAAAGAAGACCATGCTCTTTGCGTTATAACAGAGTATGTTTCATGGATGAGAACAGTGGTCTGAATTTCCCTTCACAAACGGAGTTAAACCAAAGGCTCTGTGTCTTCCTACAAGCAAGAGTTCATTTCCGGAAATCCCAGTGATTTTTCGGCTCAAATGAATTTACACAGTTCACGCACCCAACACGATATTCACTATAAACTAAAGAGCATCTATGTAAGAGATGCTGTGGTTTTTTACAGTTTCATAAGCAGAGTTTACTAGATATGATCAATATTAGTGGGAAACACAGTTCTCTTTTCCTGGGCATGCTCATGTTTCTTGCTGTATTGGAGGTTCTGGAAAGAAGAGCATGCTTCTGGCGTTAAAACAGAGTATGTTTTGTGGATGAGAACACTGGTCTGAATTTCTCTTCACAAACGGAGTTAAACCAAGGGCTCTGTGTCTTCCTACAAGCAAGAGTTCATTTCCGGAATACCCACTGATTTTTCGGCTCAAATGACTTTACACAGTTCACGCACCCAACACGTTTTTCAGTATAGACTAACGAGTATCTATGTAAGAGATGCTGTGGTTTGTTACAGTTTCATAAGCAGAGTTGAACTAGATATGGTCAGTATTCATAGGAAACACAGTTCTTTTTTTCTGGGCATGCTCATGTTTCTTGCTGTATTAGAGACTCTGGAAAGAAGAGCATGCTCTTTGCGTTAAAACAGAGTGTGTTTCATGGATGAGAACACTGGTCTGAATTTCCCTTCACATACGGAGTTAAACAAAAGGCTCTGTGTCTTCCTACAAGCAAGAGTTCATTTCCGGAAATCCCAGTGATTTTTCGGCTCAAATGAATTTACCCAGTTCACGAACCCAACACTTTTTTCACTATAAACTAAAGAGCATCTATGTAAGAGGTGCTGTTGTTTGTTAAAGTTTCACAAGCAGAGTTCAACTAGATATGGTCTGTATTAGTAGGAAACACAGTTCTTTTTTTCTGGGCATGCACATGTTTCTTGCTGTATTAGAGACCTTAGAAAGAAGAGCATGCTCTTTGCGGTAAAACAGAGTATGTTTCATGGATGAGAACATTGGTCTGAATTTCCCTTCACAAACGGAGTTAAACCAAAGGCTCTGTGTCTTCCTACAAGCAAGAGTTCATATCCGGAAATCCCAGTGATTTTTCGGCTCAAATGAATTTACACAGTTCACGAACCCAACACGTTTTTCACTACAAACTGAAGAGCATCTATGTAAGAGATGCTGTAGTTTGTTACAGTTTCACAAGCAGAGTTTAACTAGATATGGTCCGTATGAGTAAGAAACACAGTTCATTTTTTCTGGGCATGCTCATGTTTCTTGCTGTATTGGAGATGCTGGAAAGAAGAGCATGCTTCTTGCGATAAAACAGAGTATGTTTCATGGATGAGAACACTGGTCTGAATTTCCCTTCACAAACGGAGTTAAACCAAAGGCTCTGTATCTTCCCACAAGTAAGAGTTCATTTCCGGAAAACCCAGTGATTTTAGGGCTCAAATGAATTTGCCCAGTTCACGAACCCCACACCTTTTTCACTATAAACTAAAGAGCATCTATGTAAGAGATGCTGTGGTTTGTTACAGTTTCACAAGCAGAGTTCAACTAGATATGGTCTGTATGAGTAAGAAATACAGTTCTTTTTTTATGGACCTGCTCATATTTCTTGCTGTATTGCAACTCTGGACAGAAGAGGATGCTTCTTGCGTTAAAACAGAGGATGTTTCATGGATGAGAACACTGGTCTGAATTTCCCTTCACAAACGGAGTTAAACAAAAGGCTCTGTATCTTCCTACAAGCAAGAGTTCATTTCCGGAAAACCCAGTGATTTTAGGGCTCAAATGAATTTGCCCAGTTCACGAACCCTACACGTTTTTCACTATAAACTAAAGAGCATCTATGTAAGAGATGCGGTGGTTTGTTACAGTTTCACAAGCAGAGTTCAACTAGATAAGGTCCATATGAGTAGGAAATACAGTTCTTTTTTTATGGACATGCTCATATTTCTTGCTGCATTGCAACTCTGGACAGAAGAGGATGCTTCTTGTGTTAAACAGAGGATGTTTCATGGATGAGAACACTGGTCTGAATTTCCCTTCACAAACGGAGTGAAACCAAAGGCTCTGTGTCTTCCTACAAGCAAGAGTTCATTTCCGGAATTCCCAGTGATTTTTCGGCTCAAATGACTTTACACAGTTCACGCACCCAACACGTTTTTCAGTATAAACTAAAGAGCATCTATGTAAGAGATGCTGTAATTTGTTACAGTTTCACAAGCAGAGTTTAACTAGATATGGTCCGTATGTGTAAGAAACACAGTTCGTTTATTTCTGGGCATGCTCATGTTTCCTGCTGTTTTGGAGACTCTGGAAAGAAGAGCATGCTCTTTGAATTAAAACAGAGTGTGTTTCATGGATGAGAACAGTGGTCTGAATTTCCCTTCACAATCGGAGTTAAACCAAAGGCTCTGTGTCTTCCTACAAGCAAGAGTTCATTTCCGGAAATCCCAGTGATTTTTCGGCTCAAATGAATTTACCCAGTTCACGAACCCAACACTTTTTTCACTATAAACTAAAGAGCATCTATGTAAGAGATGCTGTGGTTTGTTACAGTTTCACAAGCAGAGTTCAACTAGATATGGTCTGTATTAGTAGGAAACACAGTTCTTTATTTCTGGGCATGCTCATGTTTCTTGCTGTTTTGGAGACGCTGGAAAGAAGAGCATGCTTCTTGCGATAAAACAGAGTATGTTTCATGGATGAGAACACTGGTCTGAATTTCCCTTCACAAACGGAGTTAAACCAAAGGCTCTGTATCTTCCCACAAGTAAGAGTTCATTTCCGGAAAACCCAGTGATTTTAGGGCTCAAATGAAATTGCCCAGTTCACGAACCCCACACCTTTTTCAGTATAAACTAAAGAGCATCTATGTAAGAGATGCTGTGGTTTGTTACAGTTTCACAAGCAGAGTTCAACTAGATATGGTCCGTATGTGTAAGAAACACAGTTCGTTTATTTCTGGGCATACCTGCTGTTTTGGAGACTCTGGAAAGAAGAGCATGCTCTTTGCGTTAAAACAGAGTATGTTTCATGGATGAGAACATTGGTCTGAATTTCCCTTCACAAACGGAGTTAAACCAAAGGCTCTGTGTCTTCCTACAAGCAAGAGTTCATATCCGGAAATCCCAGTGATTTTTCGGCTCAAATGAATTTACACAGTTCACGAACCCAACACGTTTTTCACTACAAACTGAAGAGCATCTATGTAAGAGATGCTGTAGTTTGTTACAGTTTCACAAGCAGAGTTTAACTAGATATGGTCCGTATGAGTAAGAAACACAGTTCATTTTTTCTGGGCATGCTCATGTTTCTTGCTGTATTGGAGATGCTGGAAAGAAGAGCATGCTTCTTGCGATAAAACAGAGTATGTTTCATGGATGAGAACACTGGTCTGAATTTCCCCTCACAAACGGAGTTAAACCAAAGGCTCTGTATCTTCCCACAAGTAAGAGTTCATTTCCGGAAAACCCAGTGATTTTAGGGCTCAAATGAATTTGCCCAGTTCACGAACCCCACACCTTTTTCACTATAAACTAAAGAGCATCTATGTAAGAGATGCTGTGGTTTGTTACAGTTTCACAAGCAGAGTTCAACTAGATATGGTCTGTATGAGTAAGAAATACAGTTCTTTTTTTATGGACCTGCTCATATTTCTTGCTGTATTGCAACTCTGGACAGAAGAGGATGCTTCTTGCGTTAAAACAGAGGATGTTTCATGGATGAGAACACTGGTCTGAATTTCCCTTCACAAACGGAGTTAAACAAAAGGCTCTGTATCTTCCTACAAGCAAGAGTTCATTTCCGGAAAACCCAGTGATTTTAGGGCTCAAATGAATTTGCCCAGTTCACGAACCCTACACGTTTTTCACTATAAACTAAAGAGCATCTATGTAAGAGATGCGGTGGTTTGTTACAGTTTCACAAGCAGAGTTCAACTAGATAAGGTCCATATGAGTAGGAAATACAGTTCTTTTTTTATGGACATGCTCATATTTCTTGCTGCATTGCAACTCTGGACAGAAGAGGATGCTTCTTGTGTTAAACAGAGGATGTTTCATGGATGAGAACACTGGTCTGAATTTCCCTTCACAAACGGAGTGAAACCAAAGGCTCTGTGTCTTCCTACAAGCAAGAGTTCATTTCCGGAATTCCCAGTGATTTTTCGGCTCAAATGACTTTACACAGTTCACGCACCCAACACGTTTTTCAGTATAAACTAAAGAGCATCTATGTAAGAGATGCTGTAATTTGTTACAGTTTCACAAGCAGAGTTTAACTAGATATGGTCCGTATGTGTAAGAAACACAGTTCGTTTATTTCTGGGCATGCTCATGTTTCCTGCTGTTTTGGAGACTCTGGAAAGAAGAGCATGCTCTTTGAATTAAAACAGAGTGTGTTTCATGGATGAGAACAGTGGTCTGAATTTCCCTTCACAATCGGAGTTAAACCAAAGGCTCTGTGTCTTCCTACAAGCAAGAGTTCATTTCCGGAAATCCCAGTGATTTTTCGGCTCAAATGAATTTACCCAGTTCATGAACCCAACACTTTTTTCACTATAAACTAAAGAGCATCTATGTAAGAGATGCTGTGGTTTGTTACAGTTTCACAAGGAGAGTTCAACTAGATATGGTCTGTATTAGTAGGAAACACAGTTCTTTATTTCTGGGCATGCTCATGTTTCTTGCTGTTTTGGAGACGCTGGAAAGAAGAGCATGGTTCTTGCGATAAAACAGAGTATGTTTCATGGATGAGAACACTGGTCTGAATTTCCCTTCACAAACGGAGTTAAACCAAAGGCTCTGTATCTTCCCACAAGTAAGAGTTCATTTCCGGAAAACCCAGTGATTTTAGGGCTCAAATGAAATTGCCCAGTTCACGAACCCCACACCTTTTTCAGTATAAACTAAAGAGCATCTATGTAAGAGATGCTGTGGTTTGTTACAGTTTCACAAGCAGAGTTCAACTAGATATGGTCTGTATGAGTAAGAAATACAGTTCTTTTTTTATGGACCTGCTCATATTTCTTGCTGTATTGCAACTCTGGACAGAAGAGGATGCTTCTTGCGTTAAAACAGAGGATGTTTCATGGATGAGAACACTGGTCGGAATTTCCCTTCACAAACGGAGTTAAACCAAAGGCTCTGTGTCTTCCTACAAGCAAGAGTTCATTTCCGGAATTCCCAGTGATTTTTCGGCTCAAATGACTTTACACAGTTCACGCACCCAACACGTTTTTCAGTATAAACTAAAGAGCATCTATTTAAGAGATGCTGTGATTTGTTACAGTTTCATAAGCAGAGTTCAACTAGATATGGTCCGTATGTGTAAGAAACACAGTTCGTTTATTTCTGGGCATACCTGCTGTTTTGGAGACTCTGGAAAGAAGAGCATGCTTCTTGCGTTAAAACAGAGTATGTTTCATGGATGAGAACACTGGTCTGAATTTCCCTTCACAAACGGAGTTAAACCAAAGTCTCTATGTCTTCCTTCAAGCAAGAGTTCATTTCCTGAAAACCCAGTGATTTTTCGGCTAAAATGAATTTACACAATTCACGAACCCAACACGTTTTTCACTATAACCTAAAGAGCATCTATGTAAGAGATGCTGTGGTTTGTTACAGTTTCATAAGCAGAGTTCAACTAGATATGGTCAGTATTCTTAGGAAACAGAGTTCTTTTTTTCTGGGCATGCTCATGTTTCTTGCTGTATTAGAGACTCTGGATAGAAGAGATTGCTCTTTGCATTAAAACAGAGTGTGTTTCATGGATGAGAACAGTGGTCTGAATTTCCCTTCACAAACGGAGTTAAACCAAAGGCTCTGTGTCTTCCTACAAGCAAGAGTTCATTTCCGGAAATCCCAGTGATTTTTCGGCTCAAATGAATTTACACAGTTCACGCACCCAACACGATATTCACTATAAACTAAAGAGCATCTATGTAAGAGATGCTGTGGTTTTTTACAGTTTCATAAGCAGAGTTCTACTAGATATGATCAGTATTAGTGGGAAACACAGTTCTTTTTTCCTGGCATGCTCATGTTTCTTGCTGTATTGGAGATGCTGGAAAGAAGAGCATGCTTCTGGCGTTAAAACAGAGTATGTTTCGTGGATGAGAACACTGGTCTGAATTTCCCTTCACAAACGGAGTCAAACCAAGGGCTCTGTGTCTTCCTACAAGCAAGAGTTCATTTCCGGAATACCCACTGATTTTTCGGCTCAAATGACTTTACACAGTTCACGCACCCAACACGTTTTTCAGTATAGACTAACGAGCATGTATGTAAGAGATGCTGTGGTTTTTTACAGTTTCATAAGCAGAGTTGAACTAGATATGGTCAGTATTCATAGGAAACACAGTTCTTTTTTTCTGGGCATGCTCATGTTTCTTGCTGTATTAGAGAATCTGGAAAGAAGAGCATGCTCTTTGCGTTAAAACAGAGTGTGTTTCATGGATGAGAACACTGGTCTGAATTTCCCTTCACAAACGGAGTTAAACCAAAGTCTCGGTGTCTTCCTTCAAGCAAGAGTTCATTTCCTGAAAACCTAGTGATTTTTCGGCTAAAATGAATTTACACAATTCACGAACCCAACACTTTTTTCACTATAAACTAAAGAGCATCTATGTAAGAGATGCTGTGGTTTGTTACAGTTTCATAAGCAAAGTTCAACTAGATATGGTCAGTATTCGTAGGACACACAGTTCGTTTTTTCTGGGCATGCTCATGTTTCTTGCTGTATTAGAGATGCAGGAAAGAAGAGCATGCTCTTTGCGTTAAAACAGAGTGTGTTTCATGGATGAGAACAGTGGTCTGAATTTCCCTTCACAAACGGAGTGAAACCAAAGGCTCTGTGTCTTCCTACAAGCAAGAGTTCATTTCCGGAATTCCCAGTGATTTTTCGGCTCAAATGACTTTACACAGTTCACGCACCCAACACGTTTTTCAGTATAAACTAAAGAGCATCTATGTAAGAGATGCTGTAATTTGTTACAGTTTCACAAGCAGAGTTTAACTAGATATGGTCCGTATGTGTAAGAAACACAGTTCGTTTATTTCTGGGCATGCTCATGTTTCCTGCTGTTTTGGAGACTCTGGAAAGAAGAGCATGCTCTTTGAATTAAAACAGAGTGTGTTTCATGGATGAGAACAGTGGTCTGAATTTCCCTTCACAATCGGAGTTAAACCAAAGGCTCTGTGTCTTCCTACAAGCAAGAGTTCATTTCCGGAAATCCCAGTGATTTTTCGGCTCAAATGAATTTACCCAGTTCACGAACCCAACACTTTTTTCACTATAAACTAAAGAGCATCTATGTAAGAGATGCTGTGGTTTGTTACAGATTCACAAGCAGAGTTCAACTCTATAAGGCCTGTATGAGTAGGAAATACAGTTCTTTTTTTATGGACATGCTCAAATTTCTTGCTGTATTGCAACTCTGGACAGAAGAGGATGCTTCTTGCGTTAAAACAGAGGATGTTTCATGGATGAGAACACTGGTCTTTATTTCCCTTCACAAACGGAGTTAAAACAAAGGCTCTGTGTCTTCCTACAAGCAAGAGTTCAATTCCGGAAAACCCAGTGATTTTTCGGCTAAAATGAATTTTCACAATTCACGAACCCAACACGTTTTTCACTATAAACTAAAGAGCATCTATGTAAGAGATGCTGTGGTTTTTTACAGTTTCATAAGCAGAGTTCAACTAGATATGGTCAGTATTAGTAGGAAACACAGTTCGTTTTTTCTGGGCATGCTCATGTTTCTTGCTGTTTTGGAGACGCAGGAAAGAAGAGCATGCTTCTTGCGTTAAAACAGAGTATGTTTCATGGATGAGAACACTGGTCTGAATTTCCCTTCACAAACGGAGTTAAACCAAGGTCTCTATATCTTCCTTCAAGCAAGAGTTCATTTCGTGAAAACCCAGTGATTTTTCGGCTAAAATGAATTTACACAATTCACGAACCCAACACGTTTTTCACTATAAACTAAAGAGCATCTATGTAAGAGATGCTGTGGTTTGTTACAGTTTCATAAGCAGAGTTCAACTAGATATGGTCAGTATTCGTAGGAAACAGAGTTCTTTTTTTCTGGGCATGCTCATGTTTCTTGCTGTATTAGAGACTCTGGATAGAAGAGCATGCTCTTTGCGTTAAAACAGAGTGTGTTTCATGGATGAGAACAGTGGTCTGAATTTCCCTTCACAAACGGAGTTAAACCAAAGGATCTGTGTCTTCCTACAAGCAAGAGTTCATTTCCGGAAATCCCAGTGTTTTTTCGGCTCAAAAGAATTTACCCAGTTCACGCACCAACACGATTTTCACTATAAACTAAAGAGCATCTATGTAAGAGATGCTGTGGTTTCTTACAGTTTCACAAGCAGAGTTCAACTAGATATGGTCAGTATTAGAAGGAAATACAGTTCTTTTTTTATGGACATGCTCATATTTCTTGCTGTATTGAAACTCTGGACAGAAGAGGATGCTTCTTGTGTTAAAACAGAGGATGTTTCATGGATGAGAACACTGGTCTGAATTTCCCTTCACAAACGGAGTTAAACCAAAGGCTCTGTGTCTTCCTACAAGCAAGAGTTCATTTCCGGAAATCCCAGTGATTTTTCGGCTCAAATGAATTTACCCAGTTCACGAACCCAACACTTTTTCACTATAAACTAAAGAGCATCTATGTAAGAGATGCTGTGGTTTGTTACAGTTTCACAAGGAGAGTTCAACTAGATATGGTCTGTATTAGTAGGAAACACAGTTCTTTATTTCTGGGCATGCTCATGTTTCTTGCTGTTTTGGAGACGCTGGAAAGAAGAGCATGCTTCTTGCGATAAAACAGAGTATGTTTCATGGATGAGAACACTGGTCTGAATTTCCCTTCACAAACGGAGTTAAACCAAAGGCTCTGTATCTTCCCACAAGTAAGAGTTCATTTCCGGAAAACCCAGTGATTTTAGGGCTCAAATGAAATTGCCCAGTTCACGAACCCCACACCTTTTTCAGTATAAACTAAAGAGCATCTATGTAAGAGATGCTGTGGTTTGTTACAGTTTCACAAGCAGAGTTCAACTAGATATGGTCTGTATGAGTAAGAAATACAGTTCTTTTTTTATGGACCTGCTCATATTTCTTGCTGTATTGCAACTCTGGACAGAAGAGGATGCTTCTTGCGTTAAAACAGAGGATGTTTCATGGATGAGAACACTGGTCGGAATTTCCCTTCACCAACGGAGTTAAACCAAAGGCTCTGTGTCTTCCTACAAGCAAGAGTTCATTTCCGGAATTCCCAGTGATTTTTCGGCTCAAATGACTTTACACAGTTCACGCACCCAACACGTTTTTCAGTATAAACTAAAGAGCATCTATGTAAGAGATGCTGTGATTTGTTACAGTTTCATAAGCAGAGTTCAACTAGATATGGTCCGTATGTGTAAGAAACACAGTTCGTTTATTTCTGGGCATACCTGCTGTTTTGGAGACTCTGGAAAGAAGAGCATGCTTCTTGCGTTAATACAGAGTATGTTTCATGGATGAGAACACTGGTCTGAATTTCCCTTCACAAACGGAGTTAAACCAAAGTCTCTATGTCTTCCTTCAAGCAAGAGTTCATTTCCTGAAAACCCAGTGATTTTTCGGCTAAAATGAATTTACACAATTCACGAACCCAACACGTTTTTCACTATAAACTAAAGAGCATCTATGTAAGAGATGCTGTGGTTTGTTACAGTTTCATAAGCAGAGTTCAACTAGATATGGTCAGTATTCGTAGGAAACAGAGTTCTTTTTTTCTGGGCATGCTCATGTTTCTTGCTGTATTAGAGACTCTGGATAGAAGAGATTGCTCTTTGCATTAAAACAGAGTGTGTTTCATGGATGAGAACAGTGGTCTGAATTTCCCTTCACAAACGGAGTTAAACCAAAGGCTCTGTGTCTTCCTACAAGCAAGAGTTCATTTCCGGAAATCCCAGTGTTTTTTCGGCTCAAAAGAATTTACCCAGTTCACGCACCAACACGATTTTCACTATAAACTAAAGAGCATCTATGTAAGAGATGCTGTGGTTTGTTACAGTTTCACAAGCAGAGTTCAACTAGATATGGTCAGTATTAGTAGGAAATACAGTTCTTTTTATATGGACATGCTCATATTTCTTGCTGTATTGCAACTCTGGACAGAAGAGGATGCTTCTTGTGTTAAAACAGAGGATGTTTCATGGATGAGAACACTGGTCTGAATTTCCCTTCACAAACGGAGTTAAACCAAAGGCTCTGTGTCTTCCTACAAGCAAGAGTTCATTTCCGGAAATCCCAGTGATTTTTCGGCTCAAATGAATTCACCCAGTTCACGAACCCAACACTTTTTTCAGTATAAACTAAAGAGCATCTATGTAAGAGATGCTGTTGTTTGTTACAGTTTCACAAGCAGAGTTTAACTAGATATGGTCCGTATGAGTAAGAAACACAGTTCGATTTTTCTGGGCATGCTCATATTTCTTGCTGTATTAGAGACTCTGGAAAGAAGACCATGCTCTTTGCGTTATAACAGAGTATGTTTCATGGATGAGAACAGTGGTCTGAATTTCCCTTCACAAACGGAGTTAAATCAAGGGCTCTGTGTCTTCCTACAAGCAAGAGTTCATTTCCGGAATACCCACTGATTTTTCGGCTCAAATGACTTTACACAGTTCACGCACCCAACACGTTTTTCAGTATAGACTAACGAGCATGTATGTAAGAGATGCTGTGGTTTTTTACAGTTTCATAAGCAGAGTTGAACTAGATATGGTCAGTATTCATAGGAAACACAGTTCTTTTTTTCTGGGCATGCTCATGTTTCTTGCTGTATTAGAGACTCTGGAAAGAAGAGCATGCTCTTTGCGTTAAAACAGAGTGTGTTTCATGGATGAGAACACTGGTCTGAATTTCCCTTCACAAACGGAGTTAAACCAAAGTCTCGGTGTCTTCCTTCAAGCAAGAGTTCATTTCCTGAAAACCTAGTGATTTTTCGGCTAAAATGAATTTACACAATTCACGAACCCAACACTTTTTTCACTATAAACTAAAGAGCATCTATGTAAGAGATGCTGTGGTTTGTTACAGTTTCATAAGCAAAGTTCAACTAGATATGGTCAGTATTCGTAGGACACACAGTTCGTTTTTTCTGGGCATGCTCATGTTTCTTGCTGTATTAGAGATGCAGGAAAGAAGAGCATGCTCTTTGCGTTAAAACAGAGTGTGTTTCATGGATGAGAACAGTGGTCTGAATTTCCCTTCTCAAACGGAGTTAAACCAAAGGCTCTGTGTCTTCCTACAAGCAAGAGTTCATTTCCGGAAATCCCAGTGATTTTTTGGCTCAAATGAATTTACCCCGTTCACGCACCCCACACGATTTTCACTATAAACTAAAGATCATCTATGTAAGAGATGCTGTGGTTTGTTACAGTTTCACAAGCAGAGTTCAACTAGATATGGTCAGTATTAGTAGGAAATACAGTTCTTTTTTTATGGACATGCTCATATTTCTTGCTGTATTGCAACTCTGGACAGAAGAGGATGCTTCTTGTGTTAAAACAGAGGATGTTTCATGGATGAGAACACTGGTCTGAATTTCCCTTCACAAACGGAGTTAAACCAAAGGCTCTGTGTCATCCTACAAGCAAGAGTTCATTTCCGGAAATCCCAGTGATTTTTCGGCTCAAATGAATTTACCCAGTTCACGAACCCAACACTTTTTTCACTATAAACTAAAGAGCATCTATGTAAGAGATGCTGTTGTTTGTTACAGTTTCACAAGCAGCGTTTAACTAGATATGGTCCGTATGAGTAAGAAACACAGTTCGTTTATTTCTGGGCATACCTGCTGTTTTGGAGACTCTGGAAAGAAGAGCATGCTTCTTGCGTTAAAACAGAGTATGTTTCATGGATGAGAACACTGGTCTGAATTTCCCTACACAAACGGAGTTAAACCAAGGGCTCTGTGTCTTCCTACAAGCTAGAGTTCATTTCCGGAATACCCACTGATTTTTCGGCTCAAATGACATTACACAGTTCACGCACCCAACACGTTTTTCAGTATAGACTAACGAGTATCTATGTAAGAGATGCTGTGGTTTGTTACAGTTTCATAATCAGAGTTGAACTAGATATGGTCAGTATTCATAGGAAACACAGTTCTTTTTTTCTGGGCATGCTCATGTTTCTTGCTGTATTAGAGACTCTGGAAAGAAGAGCATGCTCTTTGCGTTAAAACAGAGTGTGTTTCATGGATGAGAACACTGGTCTGAATTTCCCTTCACATACGGAGTTAAACAAAAGGCTCTGTGTCTTCCTACAAGCAAGAGTTCATTTCCGGAAATCCCAGTGATTTTTCGGCTCAAATGAATTTACCCAGTTCACGAACCCAACACTTTTTTCACTATAAACTAAAGAGCATCTATGTAAGAGGTGCTGTTGTTTGTTAAAGTTTCACAAGCAGAGTTCAACTAGATATGGTCTGTATTAGTAGGAAACACAGTTCTTTTTTTCTGGGCATGCACATGTTTCTTGCTGTATTAGAGACTCTGGAAAGAAGAGCATGCTCTTTGCGTTAAAACAGAGTATGTTTCATGGATGAGAACATTGGTCTGAATTTCCCTTCACAAACGGAGTTAAACCAAAGGCTCTGTGTCTTCCTACAAGCAAGAGTTCATATCCGGAAATCCCAGTGATTTTTCGGCTCAAATGAATTTACACAGTTCACGAACCCAACACGTTTTTCACTACAAACTGAAGAGCATCTATGTAAGAGATGCTGTAGTTTGTTACAGTTTCACAAGCAGAGTTTAACTAGATATGGTCCGTATGAGTAAGAAACACAGTTCATTTTTTCTGGGCATGCTCATGTTTCTTGCTGTATTGGAGATGCTGGAAAGAAGAGCATGCTTCTTGCGATAAAACAGAGTATGTTTCATGGATGAGAACACTGGTCTGAATTTCCCTTCACAAACGGAGTTAAACCAAAGGCTCTGTATCTTCCCACAAGTAAGAGTTCATTTCCGGAAAACCCAGTGATTTTAGGGCTCAAATGAATTTGCCCAGTTCACGAACCCCACACCTTTTTCACTATAAACTAAAGAGCATCTATGTAAGAGATGCTGTGGTTTGTTACAGTTTCACAAGCAGAGTTCAACTAGATATGGTCTGTATGAGTAAGAAATACAGTTCTTTTTTTATGGACCTGCTCATATTTCTTGCTGTATTGCAACTCTGGACAGAAGAGGATGCTTCTTGCGTTAAAACAGAGGATGTTTCATGGATGAGAACACTGGTCTGAATTTCCCTTCACAAACGGAGTTAAACAAAAGGCTCTGTGTCTTCCTACAAGCAAGAGTTCATTTCCGGAAAACCCAGTGATTTTAGGGCTCAAATGAATTTGCCCAGTTCAGGAACCCTACACGTTTTTCACTATAAACTAAAGAGCATCTATGTAAGAGATGCGGTGGTTTGTTACAGTTTCACAAGCAGAGTTCAACTAGATAAGGTCCATATGAGTAGGAAATACAGTTCTTTTTTTATGGACATGCTCATATTTCTTGCTGCATTGCAACTCTGGACAGAAGAGGATGCTTCTTGTGTTAAAAAGAGGATGTTTCATGGATGAGAACACTGGTCTGAATTTCCCTTCACAAACGGAGTGAAACCAAAGGCTCTGTGTCTTCCTACAAGCAAGAGTTCATTTCCGGAATTCCCAGTGATTTTTCGGCTCAAATGACTTTACACAGTTCACGCACCCAACACGTTTTTCAGTATAAACTAAAGAGCATCTATGTAAGAGATGCTGTAATTTGTTACAGTTTCACAAGCAGAGTTTAACTAGATATGGTCCGTATGTGTAAGAAACACAGTTCGTTTATTTCTGGGCATGCTCATGTTTCCTGCTGTTTTGGAGACTCTGGAAAGAAGAGCATGCTCTTTGAATTAAAACAGAGTGTGTTTCATGGATGAGAACAGTGGTCTGAATTTCCCTTCACAATCGGAGTTAAACCAAAGGCTCTGTGTCTTCCTACAAGCAAGAGTTCATTTCCGGAAATCCCAGTGATTTTTCAGCTCAAATGAATTTACCCAGTTCACGAACCCAACACTTTTTTCACTATAAACTAAAGAGCATCTATGTAAGAGATGCTGTGGTTTGTTACAGTTTCACAAGCAGAGTTCAACTCTATAAGGCCTGTATGAGTAGGAAATACAGTTCTTTTTTTATGGACATGCTCAAATTTCTTGCTGTATTGCAACTCTGGACAGAAGAGGATGCTTCTTGCGTTAAAACAGAGGATGTTTCATGGATGAGAACACTGGTCTTTATTTCCCTTCACAAACGGAGTTAAAACAAAGGCTCTGTGTCTTCCTACAAGCAAGAGTTCAATTCCGGAAAACCCAGTGATTTTTCGGCTAAAATGAATTTTCACAATTCACGAACCCAACACGTTTTTCACTATAAACTAAAGAGCATCTATGTAAGAGATGCTGTGGTTTTTTACAGTTTCATAAGCAGAGTTCAACTAGATATGGTCAGTATTAGTAGGAAACACAGTTCGTTTTTTCTGGGCATGCTCATGTTTCTTGCTGTTTTGGAGACGCTGGAAAGAAGAGCATGCTTCTTGCGTTAAAACAGAGTATGTTTCATGGATGAGAACACTGGTCTGAATTTCCCTTCACAAACGGAGTTAAACCAAAGGCTCTGTATCTTCCCACAAGTAAGAGTTCATTTCCGGAAAACCCAGTGATTTTAGGGCTCAAATGAAATTGCCCAGTTCACGAACCCCACACCTTTTTCAGTATAAACTAAAGAGCATCTATGTAAGAGATGCTGTGGTTTGTTACAGTTTCACAAGCAGAGTTCAACTAGATATGGTCTGTATGAGTAAGAAATACAGTTCTTTTTTTATGGACCTGCTCATATTTCTTGCTGTATTGCAACTCTGATGCTTCTTGCGTTAAAACAGAGGATGTTTCATGGATGAGAACACTGGTCGGAATTTCCCTTCACAAACGGAGTTAAACCAAAGGCTCTGTGTCTTCCTACAAGCAAGAGTTCATTTCCGGAATTCCCAGTGATTTTTCGGCTCAAATGACTTTACACAGTTCACGCACCCAACACGTTTTTCAGTATAAACTAAAGAGCATCTATGTAATAGATGCTGTGATTTGTTACAGTTTCATAAGCAGAGTTCAACTAGATATGGTCCGTATGTGTAAGAAACACAGTTCGTTTATTTCTGGGCATACCTGCTGTTTTGGAGACTCTGGAAAGAAGAGCATGCTTCTTGCGTTAAAACAGAGTATGTTTCATGGATGAGAACACTGGTCTGAATTTCCCTTCACAAACGGAGTTAAACCAAAGTCTCTATGTCTTCCTTCAAGCAAGAGTTCATTTCCTGAAAACCCAGTGATTTTTCGGCTAAAATGAATTTACACAATTCACGAACCCAACACGTTTTTCACTATAACCTAAAGAGCATCTATGTAAGAGATGCTGTGGTTTGTTACAGTTTCATAAGCAGAGTTCAACTAGATATGGTCAGTATTCGTAGGAAACAGAGTTCTTTTTTTCTGGGCATGCTCATGTTTCTTGCTGTATTAGAGACTCTGGATAGAAGAGATTGCTCTTTGCATTAAAACAGAGTGTGTTTCATGGATGAGAACAGTGGTCTGAATTTCCCTTCACAAACGGAGTTAAACCAAAGGATCTGTGTCTTCCTACAAGCAAGAGTTCATTTCCGAAAATCCCACTGTTTTTTCGGCTCAAAAGAATTTACCCAGTTCACGCACCAACACGATTTTCACTATAAACTAAAGAGCATCTATGTAAGAGATGCTGTGGTTTGTTACAGTTTCATAAGCAGAGTTCAACTAGACATGGTCAGTATTCGTAGGAAACAGAGTTCTTTTTTTCTGGGCATGCTCATGTTAATTGCTGTATTAGAGACTCTGGATAGAAGAGCATGCTCTTTGCGTTAAAACAGAGTGTGTTTCATGGATGAGAACACTGGTCTGAATTTCCCTTCACAAACGGAGTTAAACCAAAGGCTCTGTGTCTTCCTACAAGCAAGAGTTCATTTCCGGAAATCCCAGTGTTTTTTCGGCTCAAAAGAATTTACCCAGTTCACGCACCAACACGATTTTCACTATAAACTAAAGAGCATCTATGTAAGAGATGCTGTGGTTTGTTACAGTTTCACAAGCAGAGTTCAACTAGATATGGTCAGTATTAGTAGGAAATACAGTTCTTTTTATATGGACATGCTCATATTTCTTGCAGTATTGCAACTCTGGACAGAAGAGGATGCTTCTTGTGTTAAAACAGAGGATGTTTCATGGATGAGAACACTGGTCTTTATTTCCCTTCACAAACGGAGTTAAAACAAAGGCTCTGTGTCTTCCTACAAGCAAGAGTTCAATTCCGGAAAACCCAGTGATTTTTCGGCTAAAATGAATTTTCACAATTCACGAACCCAACACGTTTTTCACTATAAACTAAAGAGCATCTATGTAAGAGATGCTGTGGTTTTTTACAGTTTCATAAGCAGAGTTCAACTAGATATGGTCAGTATTAGTAGGAAACACAGTTCGTTTTTTCTGGGCATGCTCATGTTTCTTGCTGTTTTGGAGACGCTGGAAAGAAGAGCATGCTTCTTGCGTTAAAACAGAGTATGTTTCATGGATGAGAACACTGGTCTGAATTTCCCTTCACAAACGGAGTTAAACCAAAGGCTCTGTATCTTCCCACAAGTAAGAGTTCATTTCCGGAAAACCCAGTGATTTTAGGGCTCAAATGAAATTGCCCAGTTCACGAACCCCACACCTTTTTCAGTATAAACTAAAGAGCATCTATGTAAGAGATGCTGTGGTTTGTTACAGTTTCACAAGCAGAGTTCAACTAGATATGGTCTGTATGAGTAAGAAATACAGTTCTTTTTTTATGGACCTGCTCATATTTCTTGCTGTATTGCAACTCTGATGCTTCTTGCGTTAAAACAGAGGATGTTTCATGGATGAGAACACTGGTCGGAATTTCCCTTCACAAACGGAGTTAAACCAAAGGCTCTGTGTCTTCCTACAAGCAAGAGTTCATTTCCGGAATTCCCAGTGATTTTTCGGCTCAAATGACTTTACACAGTTCACGCACCCAACACGTTTTTCAGTATAAACTAAAGAGCATCTATGTAATAGATGCTGTGATTTGTTACAGTTTCATAAGCAGAGTTCAACTAGATATGGTCCGTATGTGTAAGAAACACAGTTCGTTTATTTCTGGGCATACCTGCTGTTTTGGAGACTCTGGAAAGAAGAGCATGCTTCTTGCGTTAAAACAGAGTATGTTTCATGGATGAGAACACTGGTCTGAATTTCCCTTCACAAACGGAGTTAAACCAAAGTCTCTATGTCTTCCTTCAAGCAAGAGTTCATTTCCTGAAAACCCAGTGATTTTTCGGCTAAAATGAATTTACACAATTCACGAACCCAACACGTTTTTCACTATAACCTAAAGAGCATCTATGTAAGAGATGCTGTGGTTTGTTACAGTTTCATAAGCAGAGTTCAACTAGATATGGTCAGTATTCGTAGGAAACAGAGTTCTTTTTTTCTGGGCATGCTCATGTTTCTTGCTGTATTAGAGACTCTGGATAGAAGAGATTGCTCTTTGCATTAAAACAGAGTGTGTTTCATGGATGAGAACAGTGGTCTGAATTTCCCTTCACAAACGGAGTTAAACCAAAGGATCTGTGTCTTCCTACAAGCAAGAGTTCATTTCCGAAAATCCCACTGTTTTTTCGGCTCAAAAGAATTTACCCAGTTCACGCACCAACACGATTTTCACTATAAACTAAAGAGCATCTATGTAAGAGATGCTGTGGTTTGTTACAGTTTCATAAGCAGAGTTCAACTAGACATGGTCAGTATTCGTAGGAAACAGAGTTCTTTTTTTCTGGGCATGCTCATGTTAATTGCTGTATTAGAGACTCTGGATAGAAGAGCATGCTCTTTGCGTTAAAACAGAGTGTGTTTCATGGATGAGAACACTGGTCTGAATTTCCCTTCACAAACGGAGTTAAACCAAAGGCTCTGTGTCTTCCTACAAGCAAGAGTTCATTTCCGGAAATCCCAGTGTTTTTTCGGCTCAAAAGAATTTACCCAGTTCACGCACCAACACGATTTTCACTATAAACTAAAGAGCATCTATGTAAGAGATGCTGTGGTTTGTTACAGTTTCACAAGCAGAGTTCAACTAGATATGGTCAGTATTAGTAGGAAATACAGTTCTTTTTATATGGACATGCTCATATTTCTTGCAGTATTGCAACTCTGGACAGAAGAGGATGCTTCTTGTGTTAAAACAGAGGATGTTTCATGGATGAGAACACTGGTCTGAATTTCCCTTCACAAATGGAGTTAAACCAAAGGCTCTGTGTCTTCCTACAAGCAAGAGTTCATTTCCGGAAATCCCAGTGATTTTTCGGCTCAAATGAATTCACCCAGTTCACGAACCCAACACTTTTTTCACTATAAACTAAAGAGCATCTATGTAAGAGATGCTGTTGTTTGTTACAGTTTCACAAGCAGAGTTTAACTAGATATGGTCCGTATGAGTAAGAAACACAGTTCGATTTTTCTGGGCATGCTAATGTTTCTTGCTGTATTAGAGACTCTGGAAAGAAGACCATGCTCTTTACGTTATAACAGAGTATGTTTCATGGATGAGAACAGTGGTCTGAATTTCCCTTCACAAACGGAGTTAAACCAAAGGCTCTGTGTCTTCCTACAAGCAAGAGTTCATTTCCGGAAATCCCAGTGATTTTTCGGCTCAAATGAATTTACACAGTTCACGCACCCAACACGATATTCACTATAAACTAAAGAGCATCTATGTAAGAGATGCTGTGGTTTTTTACAGTTTCATAAGCAGAGTTCTACTAGATATGATCAGTATTAGTGGGAAACACAGTTCTTTTTTTCTGGGCATGCTCATGTTTCTTGCTGTATTGGAGATGCTGGAAAGAAGAGCATGCTTCTGGCGTTAAAACAGAGTATGTTTCGTGGATGAGAACACTGGTCTGAATTTCCCTTCACAAACGGAGTTAAACCAAGGGCTCTGTGTCTTCCTACAAGCAAGAGTTCATTTCCGGAATACCCACTGATTTTTCGGCTCAAATGACTTTACACAGTTCACGCACCCAACACGTTTTTCAGTATAGACTAACGAGCATCTATGTAAGAGATGCTGTGGTTTTTTACAGTTTCATAAGCAGAGTTGAACTAGATATGGTCAGTATTCATAGGAAACACAGTTCTTTTTTTCTGGGCATGCTCATGTTTCTTGCTGTATTAGAGACTCTGGAAAGAAGAGCATGCTCTTTGCGTTAAAACAGAGTGTGTTTCATGGATGAGAACACTGGTCTGAATTTCCCTTCACAAACGGAGTTAAACCAAAGTCTCGGTGTCTTCCTTCAAGCAAGAGTTCATTTCCTGAAAACCTAGTGATTTTTCGGCTAAAATGAATTTACACAATTCACGAACCCAACACTTTTTTCACTATAAACTAAAGAGCATCTATGTAAGAGATGCTGTGGTTTGTTACAGTTTCATAAGCAAAGTTCAACTAGATATGGTCAGTATTCGAAGGACACACAGTTCGTTTTTTCTGGGCATGCTCATGTTTCTTGCTGTATTAGAGATGCAGGAAAGAAGAGCATGCTCTTTGCGTTAAAACAGAGTGTGTTTCATGGATGAGAACACAGGTCTGAATTTCCCTTCACAAAGGGAGTTAAACCAAAGGCTCTGTGTCTTCCTACAAGCAAGAGTTCATTTCCGGAAATCCCAGTGATTTTTTGGCTCAAATGAATTTACCCCGTTCACGCACCCCACACGATTTTCACTATAAACTAAAGATCATCTATGTAAGAGATGCTGTGGTTTGTTACAGTTTCACAAGCAGAGTTCAACTAGATATGGTCAGTATTAGTAGGAAATACAGTTCTTTTTTTATGGACATGCTCATATTTCTTGCTGTATTGCAACTCTGGACAGAAGAGGATGCTTCTTGTGTTAAAACAGAGGATGTTTCATGGATGAGAACACTGGTCTGAATTTCCCTTCACAAACGGAGTTAAACCAAAGGCTCTGTGTCATCCTACAAGCAAGAGTTCATTTCCGGAAATCCCAGTGATTTTTCGGCTCAAATGAATTTACCCAGTTCACGAACCCAACACTTTTTTCACTATAAACTAAAGAGCATCTATGTAAGAGATGCTGTTGTTTGTTACAGTTTCACAAGCAGCGTTTAACTAGATATGGTCCGTATGAGTAAGAAACACAGTTCGATTTTTCTGGGCATGCTCATGTTTCTTGCTGTATTAGAGACTCTGGGAAGAAGACCATGCTCTTTGCGTTATAACAGAGTATGTTTCATGGATGAGAACAGTGGTCTGAATTTCCCTTCACAAACGGAGTTAAACCAAAGGCTCTGTGTCTTCCTACAAGCAAGAGTTCATTTCCGGAAATCCCAGTGATTTTTCGGCTCAAATGAATTTACACAGTTCACGCACCCAACACGATATTCACTATAAACTAAAGAGCATCTATGTAAGAGATGCTGTGGTTTTTTACAGTTTCATAAGCAGAGTTCTACTAGATATGATCAATATTAGTGGGAAACACAGTTCTTTTTTTCTGGGCATGCTCATGTTTCTTGCTGTATTGGAGATTCTGGAAAGAAGAGCATGCTTCTGGCGTTAAAACAGAGTATGTTTCGTGGATGAGAACACTGGTCTGAATTTCTCTTCACAAACGGAGTTAAACCAAGGGCTCTGTGTCTTCCTACAAGCAAGAGTTCATTTCCGGAAATCCCAGTGATTTTTCGGCTCAAATGAATTTACCCAGTTCACGAACCCAACACTTTTTTCACTATAAACTAAAGAGCATCTATGTAAGAGGTGCTGTTGTTTGTTAAAGTTTCACAAGCAGAGTTCAATTAGATATGGTCTGTATTAGTAGGAAACACAGTTCTTTTTTTCTGGGCATGCACATGTTTCTTGCTGTATTAGAGACTCTGGAAAGAAGAGCATGCTCTTTGCGTTAAAACAGAGTGTGTTTCATGGATGAGAACATTGGTCTGAATTTCCCTTCACAAACGGAGTTAAAGCAAAGGCTCTGTGTCTTCCTACAAGCAAGAGTTCATATCCGGAAATCCCAGTGATTTTTCGGCTCAAATGAATTTACACAGTTCACGAACCCAACACGTTTTTCACTACAAACTGAAGAGCATCTATGTAAGAGATGCTGTAGTTTGTTACAGTTTCACAAGCAGAGTTTAACTAGATATGGTCCGTATGAGTAAGAAACACAGTTCATTTTTTCTGGGCATGCTCATGTTTCTTGCTGTATTGGAGATGCTGGAAAGAAGAGCATGCTTCTTGCGATAAAACAGAGTATGTTTCATGGATGAGAACACTGGTCTGAATTTCCCTTCACAAACGGAGTTAAACCAAAGGCTCTGTATCTTCCCACAAGTAAGAGTTCATTTCCGGAAAACCCAGTGATTTTAGGGCTCAAATGAATTTGCCCAGTTCACGAACCCCACACCTTTTTCACTATAAACTAAAGAGCATCTATGTAAGAGATGCTGTGGTTTGTTACAGTTTCACAAGCAGAGTTCAACTAGATATGGTCTGTATGAGTAAGAAATACAGTTCTTTTTTTATGGACCTGCTCATATTTCTTGCTGTATTGCAACTTTGGACAGAAGAGGATGCTTCTTGCGTTAAAACAGAGGATGTTTCATGGATGAGAACACTGGTCTGAATTTCCCTTCACAAACGGAGTTAAACAAAAGGCTCTGTATCTTCCTACAAGCAAGAGTTCATTTCCGGAAAACCCAGTGATTTTAGGGCTCAAATGAATTTGCCCAGTTCACGAACCCTACACGTTTTTCACTATAAACTAAAGAGCATCTATGTAAGAGATGCGGTGGTTTGTTACAGTTTCACAAGCAGAGTTCAACTAGATAAGGTCCATATGAGTAGGAAATACAGTTCTTTTTTTATGGACATGCTCATATTTCTTGCTGCATTGCAACTCTGGACAGAAGAGGATGCTTCTTGTGTTAAACAGAGGATGTTTCATGGATGAGAACACTGGTCTGAATTTCCCTTCACAAACGGAGTGAAACCAAAGGCTCTGTGTCTTCCTTCAAGCAAGAGTTCATTTCCGGAATTCCCAGTGATTTTTCGGCTCAAATGACTTTACACAGTTCACGCACCCAACACGTTTTTCAGTATAAACTAAAGAGCATCTATGTAAGAGATGCTGTAATTTGTTACAGTTTCACAAGCAGAGTTTAACTAGATATGGTCCGTATGTGTAAGAAACACAGTTCGTTTATTTCTGGGCATGCTCATGTTTCCTGCTGTTTTGGAGACTCTGGAAAGAAGAGTATGCTTCTTGCGTTAAAACAGAGTATGTTTCATGGATGAGAACAGTGGTCTGAATTTCCCTTCACAAACGGAGTTAAACCAAAGGCTCTGTGTCTTCCTACAAGCAAGAGTTCATTTCCGGAAATCCCAGTGATTTTTCGGCTCAAATGAATTTACACAGTTCACGCACCCAACACGATATTCACTATAATCTAAAGAGCATCTATGTAAGAGATGCTGTGGTTTTTTACAGTTTCATAAGCAGAGTTCTACTAGATATGATCAGTATTAGTGGGAAACACAGTTCTTTTTTTCTGGGCATGCTCATGTTTCTTGCTGTATTGGAGATGCTGGAAAGAAGAGCATGCTTCTGGCGTTAAAACAGAGTATGTTTCGTGGATGAGAACACTGGTCTGAATTTCCCTTCACAAACGGAGTTAAACCAAGGGCTCTGTGTCTTCCTACAAGCAAGAGTTCATTTCCGGAATACCCACTGATTTTTCGGCTCAAATGTCTTTACACAGTTCACGCACCCAACACGTTTTTCAGTATAGACTAACGAGCATCTATGTAAGAGATGCTGTGGTTTTTTACAGTTTCATAAGCAGAGTTGAACTAGATATGGTCAGTATTCATAGGAAACACAGTTCTTTTTTTCTGGGCATGCTCATGTTTCTTGCTGTATTAGAGACTCTGGAAAGAAGAGCATGCTCTTTGCGTTAAAACAGAGTGTGTTTCATGGATGAGAACACTGGTCTGAATTTCCCTTCACAAACGGAGTTAAACCAAAGTCTCGGTGTCTTCCTTCAAGCAAGAGTTCATTTCCTGAAAACCTAGTGATTTTTCGGCTAAAATGAATTTACACAATTCACGAACCCAACACTTTTTTCACTATAAACTAAAGAGCATCTATGTAAGAGATGCTGTGGTTTGTTACAGTTTCATAAGCAGAGTTCAACTAGATATGGTCAGTATTCGTAGGACACACAGTTCGTTTTTTCTGGATATGCTCATGTTTCTTGCTGTATTAGAGATGCAGGAAAGAAGAGCATGCTCTTTGCGTTAAAACACAGTGTGTTTCATGGATGAGAACACAGGTCTGAATTTCCCTTCACAAACGGAGTTAAACCAAAGGCTCTGTGTCTTCCTACAAGCAAGAGTTCTTTTCCGGAAATCCCAGTGATTTTTTGGCTCAAAAAAATTTACCCAATTCACGCACCCAACACGATTTTCACTATAAACTAAAGAGCATCTATGTAAGAGATGCTGTGGTTTGTTACAGTTTCACAAGCAGAGTTCAACTAGATATGGTCAGTATTCGTAGGAAATACAGTTCTTTTTTTATGGACATGCTCATATTTCTTGCTGTATTTCAACTCTGGACAGAAGATGATGCTTCTTGTGTTAAAACAGAGGATGTTTCATGGATGAGAACACTGGTCTGAATTTCCCTTCACAAACGGAGTTAAACCAAAGGCTCTGTGTCTTCCTACAAGCAAGAGTTCATTTCCGGAAATCCCAGTGTTTTTTCGGCTCAAATGAATTTACCCAGTTCACGCACCAACACGATTTTCACTATAAACTAAAGAGCATCTATGTAAGAGATGCTGTGGTTTGTTACAGTTTCATAAGCAGAGTTCAACTAGACATGGTCAGTATTCGTAGGAAACAGAGTTCTTTTTTTCTGGGCATGCTCATGTTTCTTGCTGTATTAGAGACTCTGGATAGAAGAGCATGCTCTTTGCGTTAAAACAGAGTGTGTTTCATGGATGAGAACACTGGTCTGAATTTCCCTTCACAAACGGAGTTAAACCAAAGGCTCTGTGTCTTCCTACAAGCAAGAGTTCATTTCCGGAAATCCCAGTGTTTTTTCGGCTCAAAAGAATTTACCCAGTTCACGCACCAACACGATTTTCACTATAAACTAAAGAGCATCTATGTAAGAGATGCTGTGGTTTGTTACAGTTTCACAAGCAGAGTTCAACTAGATATGGTCAGTATTAGTAGGAAATACAGTTTTTTTTATATGGACATGCTCATATTTCTTGTTGTATTGCAACTCTGGACAGAAGAGGATGCTTCTTGTGTTAAAACAGAGGATGTTTCATGGATGAGAACACTGGTCTGAATTTCCCTTCACAAACGGAGTTAAACCAAAGGCTCTGTATCTTTCTACAAGCAAGAGTTCATTTCCGGAAATCCCAGTGATTTTTCGGCTCAAATGAATTCACCCAGTTCACGAACCCAACACTTTTTTCACTATAAACTAAAGAGCATCTATGTAAGAGATGCTGTTGTTTGTTACAGTTTCACAAGCAGAGTTTAACTAGATATGGTCCGTATGAGTAAGAAACACAGTTCGATTTTTCTGGGCATGCTCATGTTTCTTGCTGTATTAGAGACTCTGGAAAGAAGACCATGCTCTTTGCGTTATAACAGAGTATGTTTCATGGATGAGAACAGTGGTCTGAATTTCCCTTCACAAACGGAGTTAAACCAAAGGCTCTGTGTCTTCCTACAAGCAAGAGTTCATTTCCGGAAATCCCAGTGATTTTTCGGCTCAAATGAATTTACACAGTTCACGCACCCAACACGATATTCACTATAATCTAAAGAGCATCTATGTAAGAGATGCTGTGGTTTTTTACAGTTACATAAGCAGAGTTCTACTAGATATGATCAGTATTAGTGGGAAACACAGTTCTTTTTTTCTGGGCATGCTCATGTTTCTTGCTGTATTGGAGATGCTGGAAAGAAGAGCATGCTTCTGGCGTTAAAACAGAGTATGTTTCGTGGATGAGAACACTGGTCTGAATTTCCCTTCACAAACGGAGTTAAACCAAGGGCTCTGTGTCTTCCTACAAGCAAGAGTTCATTTCCGGAATACCCACTGATTTTTCGGCTCAAATGTCTTTACACAGTTCACGCACCCAACACGTTTTTCAGTATAGACTAACGAGCATCTATGTAAGAGATGCTGTGGTTTTTTACAGTTTCATAAGCAGAGTTGAACTAGATATGGTCAGTATTCATAGGAAACACAGTTCTTTTTTTCTGGGCATGCTCATGTTTCTTGCTGTATTAGAGACTCTGGAAAGAAGAGCATGCTCTTTGCGTTAAAACAGAGTGTGTTTCATGGATGAGAACACTGGTCTGAATTTCCCTTCACAAACGGAGTTAAACCAAAGTCTCGGTGTCTTCCTTCAAGCAAGAGTTCATTTCCTGAAAACCTAGTGATTTTTCGGCTAAAATGAATTTACACAATTCACGAACCCAACACTTTTTTCACTATAAACTAAAGAGCATCTATGTAAGAGATGCTGTGGTTTGTTACAGTTTCATAAGCAGAGTTCAACTAGACATGGTCAGTATTCGTAGGAAACAGAGTTCTTTTTTTCTGGGCATGCTCATGTTTCTTGCTGTATTAGAGACTCTGGATAGAAGAGCATGCTCTTTGCGTTAAAACAGAGTGTGTTTCATGGATGAGAACACTGGTCTGAATTTCCCTTCACAAACGGAGTTAAACCAAAGGCTCTGTGTCTTCCTACAAGCAAGAGTTCATTTCCGGAAATCCCAGTGTTTTTTCGGCTCAAAAGAATTTACCCAGTTCACGCACCAACACGATTTTCACTATAAACTAAAGAGCATCTATGTAAGAGATGCTGTGGTTTGTTACAGTTTCACAAGCAGAGTTCAACTAGATATGGTCAGTATTAGTAGGAAATACAGTTTTTTTTATATGGACATGCTCATATTTCTTGTTGTATTGCAACTCTGGACAGAAGAGGATGCTTCTTGTGTTAAAACAGAGGATGTTTCATGGATGAGAACACTGGTCTGAATTTCCCTTCACAAACGGAGTTAAACCAAAGGCTCTGTATCTTTCTACAAGCAAGAGTTCATTTCCGGAAATCCCAGTGATTTTTCGCCTCAAATGAATTCACCCAGTTCACGAACCCAACACTTTTTTCACTATAAACTAAAGAGCATCTATGTAAGAGATGCTGTTGTTTGTTACAGTTTCACAAGCAGAGTTTAACTAGATATGGTCCGTATGAGTAAGAAACACAGTTCGATTTTTCTGGGCATGCTCATGTTTCTTGCTGTATTAGAGACTCTGGAAAGAAGACCATGCTCTTTGCGTTATAACAGAGTATGTTTCATGGATGAGAACAGTGGTCTGAATTTCCCTTCACAAACGGAGTTAAACCAAAGGCTCTGTGTCTTCCTACAAGCAAGAGTTCATTTCCGGAAATCCCAGTGATTTTTCGGCTCAAATGAATTTACACAGTTCACGCACCCAACACGATATTCACTATAATCTAAAGAGCATCTATGTAAGAGATGCTGTGGTTTTTTACAGTTTCATAAGCAGAGTTCTACTAGATATGATCAGTATTAGTGGGAAACACAGTTCTTTTTTTCTGGGCATGCTCATGTTTCTTGCTGTATTGGAGATGCTGGAAAGAAGAGCATGCTTCTGGCGTTAAAACAGAGTATGTTTCGTGGATGAGAACACTGGTCTGAATTTCCCTTCACAAACGGAGTTAAACCAAGGGCTCTGTGTCTTCCTACAAGCAAGAGTTCATTTCCGGAATACCCACTGATTTTTCGGCTCAAATGTCTTTACACAGTTCACGCACCCAACACGTTTTTCAGTATAGACTAACGAGCATCTATGTAAGAGATGCTGTGGTTTTTTACAGTTTCATAAGCAGAGTTGAACTAGATATGGTCAGTATTCATAGGAAACACAGTTCTTTTTTTCTGGGCATGCTCATGTTTCTTGCTGTATTAGAGACTCTGGAAAGAAGAGCATGCTCTTTGCGTTAAAACAGAGTGTGTTTCATGGATGAGAACACTGGTCTGAATTTCCCTTCACAAACGGAGTTAAACCAAAGTCTCGGTGTCTTCCTTCAAGCAAGAGTTCATTTCCTGAAAACCTAGTGATTTTTCGGCTAAAATGAATTCACCCAGTTCACGAACCCAACACTTTTTTCACTATAAACTAAAGAGCATCTATGTAAGAGATGCTGTTGTTTGTTACAGTTTCACAAGCAGAGTTTAACTAGATATGGTCCGTATGAGTAAGAAACACAGTTCGATTTTTCTGGGCATGCTCATGTTTCTTGCTGTATTAGAGACTCTGGAAAGAAGACCATGCTCTTTGCGTTATAACAGAGTATGTTTCATGGATGAGAACAGTGGTCTGAATTTCCCTTCACAAACGGAGTTAAACCAAAGGCTCTGTGTCTTCCTACAAGCAAGAGTTCATTTCCGGAAATCCCAGTGATTTTTCGGCTCAAATGAATTTACACAGTTCACGCACCCAACACGATATTCACTATAATCTAAAGAGCATCTATGTAAGAGATGCTGTGGTTTTTTACAGTTTCATAAGCAGAGTTCTACTAGATATGATCAGTATTAGTGGGAAACACAGTTCTTTTTTTCTGGGCATGCTCATGTTTCTTGCTGTATTGGAGATGCTGGAAAGAAGAGCATGCTTCTGGCGTTAAAACAGAGTATGTTTCGTGGATGAGAACACTGGTCTGAATTTCCCTTCACAAACGGAGTTAAACCAAGGGCTCTGTGTCTTCCTACAAGCAAGAGTTCATTTCCGGAATACCCACTGATTTTTCGGCTCAAATGTCTTTACACAGTTCACGCACCCAACACGTTTTTCAGTATAGACTAACGAGCATCTATGTAAGAGATGCTGTGGTTTTTTACAGTTTCATAAGCAGAGTTGAACTAGATATGGTCAGTATTCATAGGAAACACAGTTCTTTTTTTCTGGGCATGCTCATGTTTCTTGCTGTATTAGAGACTCTGGAAAGAAGAGCATGCTCTTTGCGTTAAAACAGAGTGTGTTTCATGGATGAGAACACTGGTCTGAATTTCCCTTCACAAACGGAGTTAAACCAAAGTCTCGGTGTCTTCCTTCAAGCAAGAGTTCATTTCCTGAAAACCTAGTGATTTTTCGGCTAAAATGAATTTACACAATTCACGAACCCAACACTTTTTTCACTATAAACTAAAGAGCATCTATGTAAGAGATGCTGTGGTTTGTTACAGTTTCATAAGCAGAGTTCAACTAGATATGGTCAGTATTCGTAGGACACACAGTTCGTTTTTTCTGGATATGCTCATGTTTCTTGCTGTATTAGAGATGCAGGAAAGAAGAGCATGCTCTTTGCGTTAAAACACAGTGTGTTTCATGGATGAGAACACAGGTCTGAATTTCCCTTCACAAACGGAGTTAAACCAAAGGCTCTGTGTCTTCCTACAAGCAAGAGTTCTTTTCCGGAAATCCCAGTGATTTTTTGGCTCAAAAAAATTTACCCAATTCACGCACCCAACACGATTTTCACTATAAACTAAAGAGCATCTATGTAAGAGATGCTGTGGTTTGTTACAGTTTCACAAGCAGAGTTCAACTAGATATGGTCAGTATTCGTAGGAAATACAGTTCTTTTTTTATGGACATGCTCATATTTCTTGCTGTATTGCAACTCTGGACAGAAGATGATGCTTCTTGTGTTAAAACAGAGGATGTTTCATGGATGAGAACACTGGTCTGAATTTCCCTTCACAAACGGAGTTAAACCAAAGGCTCTGTGTCTTCCTACAAGCAAGAGTTCATTTCCGGAAATCCCAGTGATTTTTCGGCTCAAATGAATTCACCCAGTTCACGAACCCAACACTTTTTTCACTATAAACTAAAGAGCATCTATGTAAGAGATGCTGTTGTTTGTTACAGTTTCACAAGCAGAGTTTAACTAGATATTGTCCGTATGAGTAGGAAACACAGTTCGATTATTCTGGGCATGCTCATGTTTCTTGCTGTATTAGAGACTCTGGAAAGAAGACCATGCTCTTTGCGTTATAACAGAGTATGTTTCATGGATGAGAACAGTGGTCTGAATTTCCCTTAACAAACGGAGTTAAACCAAAGGCTCTGTGTCTTCCTACAAGCAAGAGTTCATTTCCGGAAATCCCAGTGATTTTTCGGCTCAAATGAATTTACACAGTTCACGCACCCAACACGATATTCACTATAAACTAAAGAGCACCTATGTAAGAGATGCTGTGGTTTTTTACAGTTTCATAAGCAGAGTTCTACTAGATATGATCAGTATTAGTGGGAAACACAGTTCTTTTTTTCTGGGCATGCTCATGTTTCTTGCTGTATTGGAGATGCTGGAAAGAAGAGCATGCTTCTGGGGTTAAAACAGAGTATGTTTCGTGGATGAGAACACTGGTCTGAATTTCCCTTCACAAACGGAGTTAAACCAAGGGCTCTGTGTCTTCCTACAAGCAAGAGTTCATTTCCGGAATACCCACTGATTTTTCGGCTCAAATGACTTTACACAGTTCACGCACCCAACACGTTTTTCAGTATAGACTAACGAGCATCTATGTAAGAGATGCTGTGGTTTTTTACAGTTTCATAAGCAGAGTTGAACTAGATATGGTCAGTATTCATAGGAAACACAGTTCTTTTTTTCTGGGCATGCTAATGTTTCTTGCTGTATTAGAGACTCTGGAAAGAACAGCATGCTCTTTGCATTAAAACAGAGTGTGTTTCATGGATGAGAACACAGGTCTGAATTTCCCTTCACAAACGGAGTTAAACCAAAGGCTCTGTGTCTTCCTACAATCAAGAGTTCATTTCCGGAAATCCCAGTGATTTTTTGGCTCAAATGAATTTACCCCGTTCACGCACCCCACACGATTTTCACTATAAACTAAAGATCATCTATGTAAGAGATGCGGTGGTTTGTTACAGTTTCACAAGCAGAGTTCAACTAGATATGGTCAGTATTAGTAGGAAATACAGTTCTTTTTTTATGGACATGCTCATATTTCTTGCATTATTGCAACTCTGGACAGAAGATGATGCTTCTTGTGTTAAAAGAGAGGATGTTTCATGGATGAGAACACTGGTCTGAATTTCCCTTCACAAACGGAGTTAAACCAAAGGCTCTGTGTCATCCTACAAGCAAGAGTTCATTTCCGGAAATCCCAGTGATTTTTCGGCTCAAATGAATTTACCCAGTTCACGAACCCAACACTTTTTTCACTATAAACTAAAGAGCATCTATGTAAGAGATGCTGTTGTTTGTTACAGTTTCACAAGCAGCGTTTAACTAGATATGGTCCGTATGAGTAAGAAACACAGTTCAATTTTTCTGGGCATGCTCATGTTTCTTGCTGTATTAGAGACTCTGGAAAGAAGACCATGCTCTTTGCGTTATAACAGAGTATGTTTCATGGATGAGAACAGTGGTCTGAATTTCCCTTCACAAACGGAGTTAAACCAAAGGCTCTGTGTCTTCCTACAAGCAAGAGTTCATTTCCGGAAATCCCAGTGATTTTTCGGCTCAAATGAATTTACACAGTTCACGCACCCAACACGATATTCACTATAAACTAAAGAGCATCTATGTAAGAGATGCTGTGGTTTTTTACAGTTTCATAAGCAGAGTTCTACTAGATATGATCAATATTAGTGGGAAACACAGTTCTTTTTTTCTGGGCATGCTCATGTTTCTTGTTGTATTGGAGATTCTGGAAAGAAGAGCATGCTTCTGGCGTTAAAACAGAGTATGTTTCGTGGATGAGAACACTGGTCTGAATTTCTCTTCACAAAGGGAGTTAAACCAAGGGCTCTGTGTCTTCCTACAAGCAAGAGTTCATTTCCGGAATACCCACTGATTTTTCGGCTCAAATGACTTTACACAGTTCACGCACCCTACACGTTTTTCACTATAAACTAAAGAGCATCTATGTAAGAGATGCTGTGGTTTGTTACAGTTTCACAAGCAGAGTTCAACTAGATATGGTCTGTATGAGTAAGAAATACAGTTCTTTTTTTATGGACCTGCTCATATTTCTTGCTGTATTGCAACTCTGGACAGAAGAGGATGCTTCTTGCGTTAAAACAGAGGATGTTTCATGGATGAGAACACTGGTCTGAATTTCCCTTCACAAACGGAGTTAAACAAAAGGCTCTGTATCTTCCTACAAGCAAGAGTTCATTTCCGGAAAACCCAGTAATTTTAGGGCTCAAATGAATTTGCCCAGTTCACGAACCCTACACGTTTTTCACTATAAACTAAAGAGCATCTATGTAAGAGATGCGGTGGTTTGTTACAGTTTCACAAGCAGAGTTCAACTAGATAAGGTCCATATGAGTAGGAAATACAGTTCTTTTTTTATGGACATGCTCATATTTCTTGCTGCATTGCAACTCTGGACAGAAGAGGATGCTTCTTGTGTTAAAACAGAGGATGTTTCATGGATGAGAACACTGGTCTGAATTTCCCTTCACAAACGGAGTGAAACCAAAGGCTCTGTGTCTTCCTACAAGCAAGAGTTCATTTCCGGAATTCCCAGTGATTTTTCGGCTCAAATGACTTTACACAGTTCACGCACCCAACACGTTTTTCAGTATAAACTAAAGAGCATCTATGTAAGAGATGCTGTGGTTTTTTACAGTTTCATAAGCAGAGTTCAACTAGATATGGTCAGTATTAGTAGGAAACACAGTTTGTTTTTTCTGGGCATGCTCATGTTTCTTGCTGTTTTGGAGACGCTGGAAAGAAGAGCATGCTTCTTGCGTTAAAACAGAGTATGTTTCATGGATGAGAACACTGGTCTGAATTTCCCTTCACAAACGGAGTTAAACCAAAGTCTCTATGTCTTCCTTCAAGCAAGAGTTCATTTCCTGAAAACCCAGTGATTTTTCGGCTAAAATGAATTTACACAATTCACGAACCCAACACGTTTTTCACTATAAACTAAAGAGCATCTATGTAAGAGATGCTGTGGTTTGTTACAGTTTCATAAGCAGAGTTCAACTAGATATGGTCAGTATTCGTAGGAAACAGAGTTCTTTTTTTCTGGGCATGCTCATGTTTCTTGCTGTATTAGAGACTCTGGATAGAAGAGCATGCTCTTTGCGTTAAAACAGAGTGTGTTTCATGGATGAGAACAGTGGTCTGAATTTCCCTTCACAAACGGAGTTAAACCAAAGGATCTGTGTCTTCCTACAAGCAAGAGTTCATTTCCGGAAATCCCAGTGTTTTTTCGGCTCAAAAGAATTTACCCAGTTCACGCACCAACACGATTTTCACTATAAACTAAAGAGCATCTATGTAAGAGATGCTGTGGTTTGTTACAGTTTCATAAGCAGAGTTCAACTAGACATGGTCAGTATTCGTAGGAAACAGAGTTCTTTTTTTCTGGGCATGCTCATGTTTCTTGCTGTATTAGAGACTCTGGATAGAAGAGCATGCTCTTTGCGTTAAAACAGAGTGTGTTTCATGGATGAGAACACTGGTCTGAATTTCCCTTCACAAACGGAGTTAAACCAAAGGCTCTGTGTCTTCCTACAAGCAAGAGTTCATTTCCGGAAATCCCAGTGTTTTTTCGGCTCAAAAGAATTTACCCAGTTCACGCACCAACACGATTTTCACTATAAACTAAAGAGCATCTATGTAAGAGATGCTGTGGTTTGTTACAGTTTCACAAGCAGAGTTCAACTAGATATGGTCAGTATTAGTAGGAAATACAGTTTTTTTTATATGGACATGCTCATATTTCTTGTTGTATTGCAACTCTGGACAGAAGAGGATGCTTCTTGTGTTAAAACAGAGGATGTTTCATGGATGAGAACACTGGTCTGAATTTCCCTTCACAAACGGAGTTAAACCAAAGGCTCTGTATCTTTCTACAAGCAAGAGTTCATTTCCGGAAATCCCAGTGATTTTTCGGCTCAAATGAATTCACCCAGTTCACGAACCCAACACTTTTTTCACTATAAACTAAAGAGCATCTATGTAAGAGATGCTGTTGTTTGTTACAGTTTCACAAGCAGAGTTTAACTAGATATGGTCCGTATGAGTAAGAAACACAGTTCGATTTTTCTGGGCATGCTCATGTTTCTTGCTGTATTAGAGACTCTGGAAAGAAGACCATGCTCTTTGCGTTATAACAGAGTATGTTTCATGGATGAGAACAGTGGTCTGAATTTCCCTTCACAAACGGAGTTAAACCAAAGGCTCTGTGTCTTCCTACAAGCAAGAGTTCATTTCCGGAAATCCCAGTGATTTTTCGGCTCAAATGAATTTACACAGTTCACGCACCCAACACGATATTCACTATAATCTAAAGAGCATCTATGTAAGAGATGCTGTGGTTTTTTACAGTTTCATAAGCAGAGTTCTACTAGATATGATCAGTATTAGTGGGAAACACAGTTCTTTTTTTCTGGGCATGCTCATGTTTCTTGCTGTATTGGAGATGCTGGAAAGAAGAGCATGCTTCTGGCGTTAAAACAGAGTATGTTTCGTGGATGAGAACACTGGTCTGAATTTCCCTTCACAAACGGAGTTAAACCAAGGGCTCTGTGTCTTCCTACAAGCAAGAGTTCATTTCCGGAATACCCACTGATTTTTCGGCTCAAATGTCTTTACACAGTTCACGCACCCAACACGTTTTTCAGTATAGACTAACGAGCATCTATGTAAGAGATGCTGTGGTTTTTTACAGTTTCATAAGCAGAGTTGAACTAGATATGGTCAGTATTCATAGGAAACACAGTTCTTTTTTTCTGGGCATGCTCATGTTTCTTGCTGTATTAGAGACTCTGGAAAGAAGAGCATGCTCTTTGCGTTAAAACAGAGTGTGTTTCATGGATGAGAACACTGGTCTGAATTTCCCTTCACAAACGGAGTTAAACCAAAGTCTCGGTGTCTTCCTTCAAGCAAGAGTTCATTTCCTGAAAACCTAGTGATTTTTCGGCTAAAATGAATTTACACAATTCACGAACCCAACACTTTTTTCACTATAAACTAAAGAGCATCTATGTAAGAGATGCTGTGGTTTGTTACAGTTTCATAAGCAGAGTTCAACTAGACATGGTCAGTATTCGTAGGAAACAGAGTTCTTTTTTTCTGGGCATGCTCATGTTTCTTGCTGTATTAGAGACTCTGGATAGAAGAGCATGCTCTTTGCGTTAAAACAGAGTGTGTTTCATGGATGAGAACACTGGTCTGAATTTCCCTTCACAAACGGAGTTAAACCAAAGGCTCTGTGTCTTCCTACAAGCAAGAGTTCATTTCCGGAAATCCCAGTGTTTTTTCGGCTCAAAAGAATTTACCCAGTTCACGCACCAACACGATTTTCACTATAAACTAAAGAGCATCTATGTAAGAGATGCTGTGGTTTGTTACAGTTTCACAAGCAGAGTTCAACTAGATATGGTCAGTATTAGTAGGAAATACAGTTTTTTTTATATGGACATGCTCATATTTCTTGTTGTATTGCAACTCTGGACAGAAGAGGATGCTTCTTGTGTTAAAACAGAGGATGTTTCATGGATGAGAACACTGGTCTGAATTTCCCTTCACAAACGGAGTTAAACCAAAGGCTCTGTATCTTTCTACAAGCAAGAGTTCATTTCCGGAAATCCCAGTGATTTTTCGGCTCAAATGAATTCACCCAGTTCACGAACCCAACACTTTTTTCACTATAAACTAAAGAGCATCTATGTAAGAGATGCTGTTGTTTGTTACAGTTTCACAAGCAGAGTTTAACTAGATATGGTCCGTATGAGTAAGAAACACAGTTCGATTTTTCTGGGCATGCTCATGTTTCTTGCTGTATTAGAGACTCTGGAAAGAAGACCATGCTCTTTGCGTTATAACAGAGTATGTTTCATGGATGAGAACAGTGGTCTGAATTTCCCTTCACAAACGGAGTTAAACCAAAGGCTCTGTGTCTTCCTACAAGCAAGAGTTCATTTCCGGAAATCCCAGTGATTTTTCGGCTCAAATGAATTTACACAGTTCACGCACCCAACACGATATTCACTATAATCTAAAGAGCATCTATGTAAGAGATGCTGTGGTTTTTTACAGTTTCATAAGCAGAGTTCTACTAGATATGATCAGTATTAGTGGGAAACACAGTTCTTTTTTTCTGGGCATGCTCATGTTTCTTGCTGTATTGGAGATGCTGGAAAGAAGAGCATGCTTCTGGCGTTAAAACAGAGTATGTTTCGTGGATGAGAACACTGGTCTGAATTTCCCTTCACAAACGGAGTTAAACCAAGGGCTCTGTGTCTTCCTACAAGCAAGAGTTCATTTCCGGAATACCCACTGATTTTTCGGCTCAAATGTCTTTACACAGTTCACGCACCCAACACGTTTTTCAGTATAGACTAACGAGCATCTATGTAAGAGATGCTGTGGTTTTTTACAGTTTCATAAGCAGAGTTGAACTAGATATGGTCAGTATTCATAGGAAACACAGTTCTTTTTTTCTGGGCATGCTCATGTTTCTTGCTGTATTAGAGACTCTGGAAAGAAGAGCATGCTCTTTGCGTTAAAACAGAGTGTGTTTCATGGATGAGAACACTGGTCTGAATTTCCCTTCACAAACGGAGTTAAACCAAAGTCTCGGTGTCTTCCTTCAAGCAAGAGTTCATTTCCTGAAAACCTAGTGATTTTTCGGCTAAAATGAATTTACACAATTCACGAACCCAACACTTTTTTCACTATAAACTAAAGAGCATCTATGTAAGAGATGCTGTGGTTTGTTACAGTTTCATAAGCAGAGTTCAACTAGATATGGTCAGTATTCGTAGGACACACAGTTCGTTTTTTCTGGATATGCTCATGTTTCTTGCTGTATTAGAGATGCAGGAAAGAAGAGCATGCTCTTTGCGTTAAAACACAGTGTGTTTCATGGATGAGAACACAGGTCTGAATTTCCCTTCACAAACGGAGTTAAACCAAAGGCTCTGTGTCTTCCTACAAGCAAGAGTTCTTTTCCGGAAATCCCAGTGATTTTTTGGCTCAAAAAAATTTACCCAATTCACGCACCCAACACGATTTTCACTATAAACTAAAGAGCATCTATGTAAGAGATGCTGTGGTTTGTTACAGTTTCACAAGCAGAGTTCAACTAGATATGGTCAGTATTCGTAGGAAATACAGTTCTTTTTTTATGGACATGCTCATATTTCTTGCTGTATTGCAACTCTGGACAGAAGATGATGCTTCTTGTGTTAAAACAGAGGATGTTTCATGGATGAGAACACTGGTCTGAATTTCCCTTCACAAACGGAGTTAAACCAAAGGCTCTGTGTCTTCCTACAAGCAAGAGTTCATTTCCGGAAATCCCAGTGATTTTTCGGCTCAAATGAATTTACCCCGTTCACGCACCCCACACGATTTTCACTATAAACTAAAGATCATCTATGTAATAGATGCTGTGGTTTGTTACAGTTTCACAAGCAGAGTTCAACTAGATATGGTCAGTATTAGTAGGAAATACAGTTCTTTTTTTATGGACATGCTCATATTTCTTGCTGTATTGCAACTCTGGACAGAAGAGGATGCTTCTTGTGTTAAAACAGAGGATGTTTCATGGATGAGAACACTGGTCTGAATTTCCCTTCACAAACGGAGTTAAACCAAAGGCTCTGTGTCATCCTACAAGCAAGAGTTCATTTCCGGAAATCCCAGTGATTTTTCGGCTCAAATGAATTTACCCAGTTCACGAACCCAACACTTTTTTCACTATAAACTAAAGAGCATCTATGTAAGAGATGCTGTTGTTTGTTACAGTTTCACAAGCAGCGTTTAACTAGATATGGTCCGTATGAGTAAGAAACACAGTTCGATTTTTCTGGGCATGCTCATGTTTCTTGCTGTATTAGAGACTCTGGAAAGAAGACCATGCTCTTTGCGTTATAACAGAGTATGTTTCATGGATGAGAACAGTGGTTTGAATTTCCCTTCACAAACGGACTTATACCAAAGGCTCTGTGTCTTCCTACAAGCAAGAGTTCATTTCTTGAAATCCCAGTGATTTTTCGGCTCAAATGAATTTACACAGTTCACGCACCCAACACGATATTCACTATAATCTAAAGAGCATCTATGTAAGAGATGCTGTGGTTTTTTACAGTTTCATAAGCAGAGTTCTACTAGATATGATCAGTATTAGTGGGAAACACAGTTCTTTTTTTCGGGGCATGCTCATGTTTCTTGCTGTATTGGAGATGCTGGAAAGAAGAGCATGCTTCTGGCGTTAAAACAGAGTATGTTTCGTGGATGAGAACACTGGTCTGAATTTCCCTTCACAAACGGAGTTAAACCAAGGGCTCTGTGTCTTCCTACAAGCAAGAGTTCATTTCCGGAATACCCACTGATTTTTCGGCTCAAATGTCTTTACACAGTTCACGCACCCAACACGTTTTTCAGTATAGACTAACGAGCATCTATGTAAGAGATGCTGTGGTTTTTTACAGTTTCATAAGCAGAGTTGAACTAGATATGGTCAGTATTCATAGGAAACACAGTTCTTTTTTTCTGGGCATGCTCATGTTTCTTGCTGTATTAGAGACTCTGGAAAGAAGAGCATGCTCTTTGCGTTAAAACAGAGTGTGTTTCATGGATGAGAACACTGGTCTGAATTTCCCTTCACAAACGGAGTTAAACCAAAGTCTCGGTGTCTTCCTTCAAGCAAGAGTTCATTTCCTGAAAACCTAGTGATTTTTCGGCTAAAATGAATTTACACAATTCACGAACCCAACACTTTTTTCACTATAAACTAAAGAGCATCTATGTAAGAGATGCTGTGGTTTGTTACAGTTTCATAAGCAGAGTTCAACTAGATATGGTCAGTATTCGTAGGACACACAGTTCGTTTTTTCTGGGCATGCTCATGTTTCTTGCTGTTTTAGAGATGCAGGAAAGAAGAGCATGCTCTTTGCGTTAAAACAGAGTGTGTTTCATGGATGAGAACACAGGTCTGAATTTCCCTTCACAAACGGAGTTAAACCAAAGGCTCTGTGTCTTCCTACAAGCAAGAGTTCATTTCCGGAAATCCCAGTGATTTTTTGGCTCAAAAAAATTTACCCAATTCACGCACCCAACACGATTTTCACTATAAACTAAAGAGCATCTATGTAAGAGATGCTGTGGTTTGTTACAGTTTCACAAGCAGAGTTCAACTAGATATGGTCAGTATTCGTAGGAAATACAGTTCTTTTTTTATGGACATGCTCATATTTCTTGCTGTATTGCAACTCTGGACAGAAGATGATGCTTCTTGTGTTAAAACAGAGGATGTTTCATGGATGAGAACACTGGTCTGAATTTCCCTTCACAAACGGAGTTAAACCAAAGGCTCTGTGTCTTCCTACAAGCAAGAGTTCATTTCCGGAAATCCCAGTGATTTTTCGGCTCAAATGAATTTACCCCGTTCACGCACCCCACACGATTTTCACTATAAACTAAAGATCATCTATGTAAGAGATGCTGTGGTTTGTTACAGTTTCACAAGCAGAGTTCAACTAGATATGGTCAGTATTAGTAGGAAATACAGTTCTTTTTTTATGGACATGCTCATATTTCTTGCTGTATTGCAACTCTGGACAGAAGAAGATGCTTCTTGTTTTAAAACAGAGGATGTTTCATGGATGAGAACACTGGTCTGAATTTCCCTTCACAAACGGAGTTAAACCAAAGGCTCTGTGTCATCCTACAAGCAAGAGTTCATTTCCGGAAATCCCAGTGATTTTTCGGCTCAAATGAATTTACCCAGTTCACGAACCCAACACTTTTTTCACTATAAACTAAAGAGCATCTATGTAAGAGATGCTGTTGTTTGTTACAGTTTCACAAGCAGCGTTTAACTAGATATGGTCCGTATGAGTAAGAAACACAGTTCGATTTTTCTGGGCATGCTCATGTTTCTTGCTGTATTAGAGGCTCTGGAAAGAAGACCATGCTCTTTGCGTTATAACAGAGTATGTTTCATGGATGAGAACAGTGGTCTGAATTTCCCTTCACAAACGGAGTTAAACCAAAGGCTCTGTGTCTTCCTACAAGCAAGAGTTCATTTCCGGAAATCCCAGTGATTTTTCGGCTCAAATGAATTTACACAGTTCACGCACCCAACACGATATTCACTATAATCTAAAGAGCATCTATGTAAGAGATGCTGTGGTTTTTTACAGTTTCATAAGCAGAGTTCTACTAGATATGATCAGTATTAGTGGGAAACACAGTTCTTTTTTTCTGGGCATGCTCATGTTTCTTGCTGTATTGGAGATGCTGGAAAGAAGAGCATGCTTCTGGCGTTAAAACAGAGTATGTTTCGTGGATGAGAACACTGGTCTGAATTTCCCTTCACAAACAGAGTTAAACCAAGGGCTCTGTGTCTTCCTACAAGCAAGAGTTCATTTCCGGAATACCCACTGATTTTTCGGCTCAAATGTCTTTACACAGTTCACGCACCCAACACGTTTTTCAGTATAGACTAACGAGCATCTATGTAAGAGATGCTGTGGTTTTTTACAGTTTCATAAGCAGAGTTGAACTAGATATGGTCAGTATTCATAGGAAACACAGTTCTTTTTTTCTGGGCATGCTCATGTTTCTTGCTGTATTAGAGACTCTGGAAAGAAGAGCATGCTCTTTGCGTTAAAACAGAGTGTGTTTCATGGATGAGAACACTGGTCTGAATTTCCCTTCACAAACGGAGTTAAACCAAAGTCTCGGTGTCTTCCTTCAAGCAAGAGTTCATTTCCTGAAAACCTAGTGATTTTTCGGCTAAAATGAATTTACACAATTCACGAACCCAACACTTTTTTCACTATAAACTAAAGAGCATCTATGTAAGAGATGCTGTGGTTTGTTACAGTTTCATAAGCAGAGTTCAACTAGATATGGTCAGTATTCGTAGGACACACAGTTCGTTTTTTCTGGATATGCTCATGTTTCTTGCTGTATTAGAGATGCAGGAAAGAAGAGCATGCTCTTTGCGTTAAAACACAGTGTGTTTCATGGATGAGAACACAGGTCTGAATTTCCCTTCACAAACGGAGTTAAACCAAAGGCTCTGTGTCTTCCTACAAGCAAGAGTTCTTTTCCGGAAATCCCAGTGATTTTTTGGCTCAAAAAAATTTACCCAATTCACGCACCCAACACGATTTTCACTATAAACTAAAGAGCATCTATGTAAGAGATGCTGTGGTTTGTTACAGTTTCACAAGCAGAGTTCAACTAGATATGGTCAGTATTCGTAGGAAATACAGTTCTTTTTTTATGGACATGCTCATATTTCTTGCTGTATTGCAACTCTGGACAGAAGATGATGCTTCTTGTGTTAAAACAGAGGATGTTTCATGGATGAGAACACTGGTCTGAATTTCCCTTCACAAACGGAGTTAAACCAAAGGCTCTGTGTCTTCCTACAAGCAAGAGTTCATTTCCGGAAATCCCAGTGATTTTTCGGCTCAAATGAATTTACCCCGTTCACGCACCCCACACGATTTTCACTATAAACTAAAGATCATCTATGTAAGAGATGCTGTGGTTTGTTACAGTTTCACAAGCAGAGTTCAACTAGATATGGTCAGTATTAGTAGGAAATACAGTTCTTTTTTTATGGACATGCTCATATTTCTTGCTGTATTGCAACTCTGGACAGAAGAGGATGCTTCTTGTGTTAAAACAGAGGATGTTTCATGGATGAGAACACTGGTCTGAATTTCCCTTCACAAACGGAGTTAAACCAAAGGCTCTGTGTCATCCTACAAGCAAGAGTTCATTTCCGGAAATCCCAGTGATTTTTCGGCTCAAATGAATTTACCCAGTTCACGAACCCAACACTTTTTTCACTATAAACTAAAGAGCATCTATGTAAGAGATGCTGTTGTTTGTTACAGTTTCACAAGCAGCGTTTAACTTGATATGGTCCGTATGAGTAAGAAACACAGTTCGATTTTTCTGGGCATGCTCATGTTTCTTGCTGTATTAGAGACTCTGGAAAGAAGACCATGCTCTTTGCGTTATAACAGAGTATGTTTCATGGATGAGAACAGTGGTTTGAATTTCCCTTCACAAACGGACTTATACCAAAGGCTCTGTGTCTTCCTACAAGCAAGAGTTCATTTCTGGAAATCCCAGTGATTTTTCGGCTCAAATGAATTTACACAGTTCACGCACCCAACACGATATTCACTATAATCTAAAGAGCATCTATGTAAGAGATGCTGTGCTTTTTTTACAATTTCATAAGCAGAGTTCTACTAGATATGATCAGTATTAGTGGGAAACACAGTTCTTTTTTTCTGGGCATGCTCATGTTTCTTGCTGTATTGGAGATGCTGGAAAGAAGAGCTTGCTTCTGGCGTTAAAACAGAGTATGTTTCGTGGATGAGAACACTGGTCTGAATTTCCCTTCACAAACGGAGTTAAACCAAGGGCTCTGTGTCTTCCTACAAGCAAGAGTTCATTTCCGGAATACCCACTGATTTTTCGGCTCAAATGTCTTTACACAGTTCACGCACCCAACACGTTTTTCAGTATAGACTAACGAGCATCTATGTAAGAGATGCTGTGGTTTTTTACAGTTTCATAAGCAGAGTTGAACTAGATATGGTCAGTATTCATAGGAAACACAGTTCTTTTTTTCTGGGCATGCTCATGTTTCTTGCTGTATTAGAGACTCTGGAAAGAAGAGCATGCTCTTTGCGTTAAAACAGAGTGTGTTTCATGGATGAGAACACTGGTCTGAATTTCCCTTCACAAACGGAGTTAAACCAAAGTCTCGGTGTCTTCCTTCAAGCAAGAGTTCATTTCCTGAAAACCTAGTGATTTTTCGGCTAAAATGAATTTACACAATTCACGAACCCAACACTTTTTTCACTATAAACTAAAGAGCATCTATGTAAGAGATGCTGTGGTTTGTTACAGTTTCATAAGCAGAGTTCAACTAGATATGGTCAGTATTCGTAGGACACACAGTTCGTTTTTTCTGGGCATGCTCATGTTTCTTGCTGTATTAGAGATGCAGGAAAGAAGAGCATGCTCTTTGCGTTAAAACAGAGTGTGTTTCATGGATGAGAACACAGGTCTGAATTTCCCTTCACAAACGGAGTTAAACCAAAGGCTGTGTGTCTTCCTACAAGCAAGAGTTCATTTCCGGAAATCCCAGTGATTTTTTGGCTCAAAAAAATTTACCCAATTCACGCACCCAACACGATTTTCACTATAAACTAAAGAGCATCTATGTAAGAGATGCTGTGGTTTGTTACAGTTTCACAAGCAGAGTTCAACTAGATATGGTCAGTATTCGTAGGAAATACAGTTCTTTTTTTATGGACATGCTCATATTTCTTGCTGTATTGCAACTCTGGAGAGAAGATGATGCTTCTTGTGTTAAAACAGAGGATGTTTCATGGATGAGAACACTGGTCTGAATTTCCCTTCACAAACGGAGTTAAACCAAAGGCTCTGTGTCTTCCTACAAGCAAGAGTTCATTTCCGGAAATCCCAGTGATTTTTCGGCTCAAATGAATTTACCCCGTTCACGCACCCCACACGATTTTCACTATAAACTAAAGATCATCTATGTAAGAGATGCTGTGGTTTGTTACAGTTTCACAAGCAGAGTTCAACTAGATATGGTCAGTATTAGTAGGAAATACAGTTCTTTTTTTATGGACATGCTCATATTTCTTGCTGTATTGCAACTCTGGACAGAAGAGGATGCTTCTTGTGTTAAAACAGAGGATGTTTCATGAATGAGAACACTGGTCTGAATTTCCCTTCACAAACGGAGTTAAACCAAAGGCTCTGTGTCATCCTACAAGCAAGAGTTCATTTCCGGAAATCCCAGTGATTTTTCGGCTCAAATGAATTTACCCAGTTCACGAACCCAACACTTTTTTCACTATAAACTAAAGAGCATCTATGTAAGAGATGCTGTTGTTTGTTACAGTTTCACAAGCAGCGTTTAACTAGATATGGTCCGTATGAGTAAGAAACACAGTTCGATTTTTCTGGGCATGCTCATGTTTCTTGCTGTATTAGAGGCTCTGGAAAGAAGACCATGCTCTTTGCGTTATAACAGAGTATGTTTCATGGATGAGAACAGTGGTCTGAATTTCCCTTCACAAACGGAGTTAAACCAAAGGCTCTGTGTCTTCCTACAAGCAAGAGTTCATTTCCGGAAATCCCAGTGATTTTTCGGCTCAAATGAATTTACACAGTTCACGCACCCAACATGATATTCACTATAAACTAAAGAGCATCTATGTAAGAGATGCTGTGGTTTTTTACAGTTTCATAAGCAGAGTTCTACTAGATATGATCAGTATTAGTGGGAAACACAGTTCTTTTTTTCTGGGCATGCTCATGTTTCTTGCTGTATTGGAGATGCTGTAAAGAAGAGCATGCTTCTGGCGTTAAAACAGAGTATGTTTCGTGGATGAGAACACTGGTCTGAATTTCCCTTCACAAACGGAGTTAAACCAAGGGCTCTGTGTCTTCCTACAAGCAAGAGTTCATTTCCGGAATACCCACTGATTTTTCGGCTCAAATGACTTTACACAGTTCACGCACCCAACACGTTTTTCAGTATAGACTAACGAGCATCTATGTAAGAGATGCTGTGGTTTTTTACAGTTTCATAAGCAGAGTTGAACTAGATATGGTCAGTATTCATAGGAAACACAGTTCTTTTTTTCTGGGCATGCTCATGTTTCTTGCTGTATTAGAGACTCTGGAAAGAAGAGCATGCTCTTTGCGTTAAAACAGAGTGTGTTTCATGGATGAGAACACTGGTCTGAATTTCCCTTCACAAACGGAGTTAAACCAAAGTCTCGGTGTCTTCCTTCAAGCAAGAGTTCATTTCCTGAAAACCTAGTGATTTTTCGGCTAAAATGAATTTACACAATTCACGAACCCAACACTTTTTTCACTATAAACTAAAGAGCATCTATGTAAGAGATGCTGTGGTTTGTTACAGATTCATAAGCAGAGTTCAACTAGATATGGTCAGTATTCGTAGGACACACAGTTCGTTTTTTCTGGGCATGCTCATGTTTCTTGCTGTATTAGAGATGCAGGAAAGAAGAGCATGCTCTTTGCGTTAAAACAGAGTGTGTTTCAGGGATGAGAACACAGGTCTGAATTTCCCTTCACAAACGGAGTTAAACCAAAGGCTGTGTGTCTTCCTACAAGCAAGAGTTCATTTCCGGAAATCCCAGTGATTTTTTGGCTCAAAAAAATTTACCCAATTCACGCACCCAACACGATTTTCACTATAAACTAAAGAGCATCTATGTAAGAGATGCTGTGGTTTGTTACAGTTTCACAAGCAGAGTTCAACTAGATATGGTCTGTATGAGTAAGAAATACAGTTCTATTTTTATGGACCTGCTCATATTTCTTGCTGTATTGCAACTCTGGACAGAAGAGGATGCTTCTTGCGTTAAAACAGAGGATGTTTCATGGATGAGAACACTGGTCTGAATTTCCCTTCACAAACGGAGTTAAACAAAAGGCTCTGTATCTTCCTACAAGCAAGAGTTCATTTCCAGAAAACCCAGTGATTTTAGGGCTCAAATGAATTTGCCCAGTTCACGAACCCTACACGTTTTTCACTATAAACTAAAGAGCATCTATGTAAGAGATGCGGTGGTTTGTTACAGTTTCACAAGCAGAGTTCAACTAGATAAGGTCCATATGAGTAGGAAATACAGTTCTTTTTTTATGGACATGCTCATATTTCTTGCTGCATTGCAACTCTGGACAGAAGAGGATGCTTCTTGTGTTAAAACAGAGGATGTTTCATGGATGAGAACACTGGTCTGAATTTCCCTTCACAAACGGAGTGAAACCAAAGGCTCTGTGTCTTCCTACAAGCAAGAGTTCATTTCCGGAATTCCCAGTGATTTTTCGGCTCAAATGACTTTACACAGTTCACGCAACCAACACGTTTTTCAGTATAAACTAAAGAGCATCTATGTAAGAGATGCTGTAATTTGTTACAGTTTCACAAGCAGAGTTTAACTGGATATGGTCCGTATGTGTAAGAAACACAGTTCGTTTATTTCTGGGCATGCTCATGTTTCCTGCTGTTTTGGAGACTCTGGAAAGAAGAGTATGCTTCTTGCGTTAAAACAGAGTATGTTTCATGGATGAGAACACTCTTCTGAATTTCCCTTCACAAACGGAGTTAAACCACAGTCTGTGTGTCTTCCTTCAAGCAAGAGTTCATTTCCTGAAAACCCAGTGACTTTTCGGCTAAAATGAATTTACACAATTCACGAACCCAACACGTTTTTCACTATAAACTAAAGAGCATCTATGTAAGAGATGCTGTGGTTTCTTACAGTTTCACAAGCAGAGTTCAACTAGATATGGTCAGTATTAGTAGGAAATACAGTTCTTTTTTTATGGACATGCTCATATTTCTTGCTGTATTGAAACTCTGGACAGAAGAGGATGCTTCTTGTGTTAAAACAGAGGATGTTTCATGGATGAGAACACTGGTCTGAATTTCCCTTCACAAACGGAGTTAAACCAAAGGCTCTGTGTCTTCCTACAAGCAAGAGTTCATTTCCGGAAATCCCAGTGATTTTTCGGCTCAAATGAATTTACCCAGTTCACGAAGCCAACACTTTTTCACTATAAACTAAAGAGCATCTATGTAAGAGATGCTGTGGTTTGTTACAGTTTCACAAGCAGAGTTCAACTAGATATGGTCTGTATTAGTAGGAAACACAGTTCTTTATTTCTGGGCATGCTCATGTTTCTTGCTGTTTTGGAGACGCTGGAAAGAAGAGCATGCTTCTTGCGATAAAACAGAGTATGTTTCATGGATGAGAACACTGGTCTGAATTTCCCTTCACAAACGGAGTTAAACCAAAGGCTCTGTATCTTCCCACAAGTAAGAGTTCATTTCCGGAAAACCCAGTGATTTTAGGGCTCAAATGAAATTGCCCAGTTCACGAACCCCACACCTTTTTCAGTATAAACTAAAGAGCATCTATGTAAGAGATGCTGTGGTTTGTTACAGTTTCACAAGCAGAGTTCAACTAGATATGGTCTGTATGAGTAAGAAATACAGTTCTTTTTTTATGGACCTGCTCATATTTCTTGCTGTATTGCAACTCTGGACAGAAGAGGATGCTTCTTGCGTTAAAACAGAGGATGTTTCATGGATGAGAACACTGGTCGGAATTTCCCTTCACAAACGGAGTTAAACCAAAGGCTCTGTGTCTTCCTACAAGCAAGAGTTCATTTCCGGAATTCCCAGTGATTTTTCGGCTCAAATGACTTTACACAGTTCACGCACCCAACACGTTTTTCAGTATAAACTAAAGAGCATCTATGTAAGAGATGCTGTGATTTGTTACAGTTTCATAAGCAGAGTTCAACTAGATATGGTCCGTATGTGTAAGAAACACAGTTCGTTTATTTCTGGGCATACCTGCTGTTTTGGAGACTCTGGAAAGAAGAGCATGCTTCTTGCGTTAAAACAGAGTATGTTTCATGGATGAGAACAATGGTCTGAATTTCCCTTCACAAACGGAGTTAAACCAAGGGCTCTGTGTCTTCCTACAAGCAAGAGTTCATTTCCGGAATACCCACTGATTTTTCTGCTCAAATGACTTTACACAGTTCACGCACCCAACACGTTTTTCAGTATAGACTAACGAGTATCTATGTAAGAGATGCTGTGGTTTGTTACAGTTTCATAAGCAGAGTTGAACTAGATATGGTCAGTATTCATAGGAAACACAGTTCTTTTTTTCTGGGCATGCTCATGTTTCTTGCTGTATTAGAGACTCTGGAAAGAAGAGCATGCTCTTTGCATTAAAACAGAGTGTGTTTCATGGATGAGAACACTGGTCTGAATTTCCCTTCACATACGGAGTTAAACCAAAGGCTCTGTGTCTTCCTACAAGCAAGAGTTCATTTCCGGAAATCCCAGTGTTTTTTCGGCTCAAAAGAATTTACCCAGTTCACGCACCAACACGATTTTCACTATAAACTAAAGAGCATCTATGTAAGAGATGCTGTGGTTTCTTACAGTTTCACAAGCAGAGTTCAACTAGATATGGTCAGTATTAGTAGGAAATACAGTTCTTTTTTTATGGACATGCTCATATTTCTTGCTGTATTGAAACTCTGGACAGAAGAGGATGCTTCTTGTGTTAAAACAGAGGATGTTTCATGGATGAGAACACTGGTCTGAATTTCCCTTCACAAACGGAGTTAAACCAAAGGCTCTGTGTCTTCCTACAAGCAAGAGTTCATTTCCGGAAATCCCAGTGATTTTTCGGCTCAAATGAATTTACCCAGTTCACGAACCCAACACTTTTTCACTATAAACTAAAGAGCATCTATGTAAGAGATGCTGTGGTTTGTTACAGTTTCACAAGCAGAGTTCAACTAGATATGGTCTGTATTAGTAGGAAACACAGTTCTTTATTTCTGGGCATGCTCATGTTTCTTGCTGTTTTGGAGACGCTGGAAAGAAGAGCATGCTTCTTGCGATAAAACAGAGTATGTTTCATGGATGAGAACACTGGTCTGAATTTCCCTTCACAAACGGAGTTAAACCAACGGCTCTGTATCTTCCCACAAGTAAGAGTTCATTTCCGGAAAACCCAGTGATTTTAGGGCTCAAATGAAATTGCCCAGTTCACGAACCCCACACCTTTTTCAGTATAAACTAAAGAGCATCTATGTAAGAGATGCTGTGGTTTGTTACAGTTTCACAAGCAGAGTTCAACTAGATATGGTCTGTATGAGTAAGAAATACAGTTCTTTTTTTATGGACCTGCTCATATTTCTTGCTGTATTGCAACTCTGGACAGAAGAGGATGCTTCTTGCGTTAAAACAGAGGATGTTTCATGGATGAGAACACTGGTCGGAATTTCCCTTCACAAACGGAGTTAAACCAAAGGCTCTGTGTCTTCCTACAAGCAAGAGTTCATTTCCGGAATTCCCAGTGATTTTTCGGCTCAAATGACTTTACACAGTTCACGCACCCAACACGTTTTTCAGTATAAACTAAAGAGCATCTATGTAAGAGATGCTGTGATTTGTTACAGTTTCATAAGCAGAGTTCAACTAGATATGGTCCGTATGTGTAAGAAACACAGTTCGTTTATTTCTGGGCATACCTGCTGTTTTGGAGACTCTGGAAAGAAGAGCATGCTTCTTGCGTTAAAACAGAGTATGTTTCATGGATGAGAACAATGGTCTGAATTTCCCTTCACAAACGGAGTTAAACCAAGGGCTCTGTGTCTTCCTACAAGCAAGAGTTCATTTCCGGAATACCCACTGATTTTTCTGCTCAAATGACTTTACACAGTTCACGCACCCAACACGTTTTTCAGTATAGACTAACGAGTATCTATGTAAGAGATGCTGTGGTTTGTTACAGTTTCATAAGCAGAGTTGAACTAGATATGGTCAGTATTCATAGGAAACACAGTTCTTTTTTTCTGGGCATGCTCATGTTTCTTGCTGTATTAGAGACTCTGGAAAGAAGAGCATGCTCTTTGCGTTAAAACAGAGTGTGTTTCATGGATGAGAACACTGGTCTGAATTTCCCTTCACATACGGAGTTAAACCAAAGGCTCTGTGTCTTCCTACAAGCAAGAGTTCATTTCCGGAAATCCCAGTGATTTTTCGGCTCAAATGAATTTACCCAGTTCACGAACCCAACACTTTTTTCACTATAAACTAAAGAGCATCTATGTAAGAGGTGCTGTTGTTTGTTAAAGTTTCACAAGCAGAGTTCAACTAGATATGGTCTGTATTAGTAGGAAACACAGTTCTTTTTTTCTGGGCATGCACATGTTTCTTGCTGTATTAGAGACTCTGGAAAGAAGAGCATGCTCTTTGCGTTAAAACAGAGTATGTTTCATGGATGAGAACATTGGTCTGAATTTCCCTTCACAAACGGAGTTAAACCAAAGGCTCTGTGTCTTCCTACAAGCAAGAGTTCATATCCGGAAATCCCAGAGATTTTTCGGCTCAAATGAATTTACACAGTTCACGAACCCAACACGTTTTTCACTACAAACTGAAGAGCATCTATGTAAGAGATGCTGTAGTTTGTTACAGTTTCACAAGCAGAGTTTAACTAGATATGGTCCGTATGAGTAAGAAACACAGTTCATTTTTTCTGGGCATGCTCATGTTTCTTGCTGTATTAGAGATGCTGGAAAGAAGAGCATGCTTCTTGCGATAAAACAGAGTATGTTTCATGGATGAGAACACTGGTCTGAATTTCCCTTAACAAACGGAGTTAAACGAAAGGCTCTGTATCTTCCCACAAGTAAGAGTTCATTTCCGGAAAACCCAGTGATTTTAGGGCTCAAATGAATTTGCCCAGTTCACGAACCCCACACCTTTTTCACTATAAACTAAAGAGCATCTATGTAAGAGATGCTGTGGTTTGTTACAGTTTCATAAGCGGAGTTCAACTAGATATGGTCAGTATTCGTAGGAAACAGAGTTCTTTTTTTCTGGGCATGCTCATGTTTCTTGCTGTATTAGAGACTCTGGATAGAAGAGCATGCTCTTTGCGTTAAAACAGAGTGTGTTTCATGGATGAGAACAGTGGTCTGAATTTCCCTTCACAAACGGAGTTAAACCAAAGGATCTGTGTCTTCCTACAAGCAAGAGTTCATTTCCGGAAATCCCAGTGTTTTTTCGGCTCAAAAGAATTTACCCAGTTCACGCACCAACACGATTTTCACTATAAACTAAAGAGCATCTATGTAAGAGATGCTGTGGTTTCTTACAGTTTCACAAGCAGAGTTCAACTAGATATGGTCAGTATTAGTAGGAAATACAGTTCTTTTTTTATGGACATGCTCATATTTCTTGCTGTATTGAAACTCTGGACAGAAGAGGATGCTTCTTGTGTTAAAACAGAGGATGTTTCATGGATGAGAACACTGGTCTGAATTTCCCTTCACAAACGGAGTTAAACCAAAGGCTCTGTCTTCCCACAAGTAAGAGTTCATTTCCGGAAAACCCAGTGATTTTAGGGCTCAAATGAAATTGCCCAGTTCACGAACCCCACACCTTTTTCAGTATAAACTAAAGAGCATCTATGTAAGAGATGCTGTGGTTTGTTACAGTTTCACAAGCAGAGTTCAACTAGATATGGTCTGTATGAGTAAGAAATACAGTTCTTTTTTTATGGACCTGCTCATATTTCTTGCTGTATTGCAACTCTGGACAGAAGAGGATGCTTCTTGCGTTAAAACAGAGGATGTTTCATGGATGAGAACACTGGTCGGAATTTCCCTTCAAAAACGGAGTTAAACCACAGTCTCTGTGTCTTCCTTCAAGCAAGAGTTCATTTCCTGAAAACCCAGTGACTTTTCGGCTAAAATGAATTTACACAATTCACGAACCCAACACGTTTTTCACTATAAACTAAAGAGCATCTATGTAAGAGATGCTGTGGTTTGTTACAGTTTCACAAGCAGAGTTCAACTAGATATGGTCAGTATTAGTAGGAAATACAGTTCTTTTTTTATGGACATGCTCATATTTCTTGCTGTATTGCAACTCTGGACAGAAGAGGATGCTTCTTGCGTTAAAACAGAGGATGTTTCATGGATGAGAACACCGGTCTGAATTTCCCTTCACAAACGGAGTTAAAACAAAGGCTGTGTGTCTTCCTACAAGCAAGAGTTCAATTCCGGAAAACCCAGTGATTTTTCGGCTAAAATGAATTTTCACAATTCACGAACCCAACACGTTTTTCACTATAAACTAAAGAGCATCTATGTAAGAGATGCTGTGGTTTTTTACAGTTTCATAAGCAGAGTTCAACTAGATATGGTCAGTATTAGTAGGAAACACAGTTCGTTTTTTCTGGGCATGCTCATGTTTCTTGCTGTTTTGGAGACGCTGGAAAGAAGAGCATGCTTCTTGCGTTAAAACAGAGTATGTTTCATGGATGAGAACACTGGTCTGAATTTCCCTTCACAAACGGAGTTAAACCAAAGTCTCTATGTCTTCCTTCAAGCAAGAGTTCATTTCCTGAAAACCCAGTGATTTTTCGGCTAAAATGAATTTACACAATTCACGAACCCAACACGTTTTTCACTATAAACTAAAGAGCATCTATGTAAGAGATGCTGTGGTTTGTTACAGTTTCATAAGCAGAGTTCAACTAGATATGGTCAGTATTCGTAGGAAACAGAGTTCTTTTTTTCTGTGCATGCTCATGTTTCTTGCTGTATTAGAGACTCTGGATAGAAGAGCATGCTCTTTGCGTTAAAACAGAGTGTGTTTCATGGATGAGAACACTGGTCTGAATTTCCCTTCACAAACGGAGTTAAACCAAAGGATCTGTGTCTTCCTACAAGCAAGAGTTCATTTCCGGAAATCCCAGTGTTTTTTCGGCTCAAAAGAATTTACCCAGTTCACGCACCAACACGATTTTCACTATAAACTAAAGAGCATCTATGTAAGAGATGCTGTGGTTTGTTACAGTTTCATAAGCAGAGTTCAACTAGACATGGTCAGTATTCGTAGGAAACAGAGTTCTTTTTTTCTGGGCATGCTCATGTTTCTTGCTGTATTAGAGACTCTGGATAGAAGAGCATGCTCTTTGCGTTAAAACAGAATGTGTTTCATGGATGAGAACACTGGTCTGAATTTCCCTTCACAAACGGAGTTAAACCAAAGGCTCTGTGTCTTCCTACAAGCAAGAGTTCATTTCCGGAAATCCCAGTGTTTTTTCGGCTCAAAAGAATTTACCCAGTTCACGCACCAACACGATTTTCACTATAAACTAAAGAGCATCTATGTAAGAGATGCTGTGGTTTCTTACAGTTTCACAAGCAGAGTTCAACTAGATATGGTCAGTATTAGTAGGAAATACAGTTCTTTTTTTATGGACATGCTCATATTTCTTGCTGTATTGAAACTCTGGACAGAAGAGGATGCTTCTTGTGTTAAAACAGAGGATGTTTCATGGATGAGAACACTGGTCTGAATTTCCCTTCACAAACGGAGTTAAACCAAAGGCTCTGTCTTCCCACAAGTAAGAGTTCATTTCCGGAAAACCCAGTGATTTTAGGGCTCAAATGAAATTGCCCAGTTCACGAACCCCACACCTTTTTCAGTATAAACTAAAGAGCATCTATGTAAGAGATGCTGTGGTTTGTTACAGTTTCACAAGCAGAGTTCAACTAGATATGGTCTGTATGAGTAAGAAATACAGTTCTTTTTTTATGGACCTGCTCATATTTCTTGCTGTATTGCAACTCTGGACAGAAGAGGATGCTTCTTGCGTTAAAACAGAGGATGTTTCATGGATGAGAACACTGGTCGGAATTTCCCTTCACAAACGGAGTTAAACCAAAGGCTCTGTGTCTTCCTACAAGCAAGAGTTCATTTCCGGAATTCCCAGTGATTTTTCGGCTCAAATGACTTTACACAGTTCACGCACCCAACACGTTTTTCAGTATAAACTAAAGAGCATCTATGTAAGAGATGCTGTGATTTGTTACAGTTTCATAAGCAGAGTTCAACTAGATATGGTCCGTATGTGTAAGAAACACAGTTCGTTTATTTCTGGGCATACCTGCTGTTTTGGAGACTCTGGAAAGAAGAGCATGCTTCTTGCGTTAAAACAGAGTATGTTTCATGGATGAGAACACTGGTCTGAATTTCCCTTCACAAACGGAGTTAAACCAAAGTCTCTATGTCTCCCTTCAAGCAAGAGTTCATTTCCTGAAAACCCAGTGATTTTTCGGCTAAAATGAATTTACACAATTCACGAACCCAACACGTTTTTCACTATAACCTAAAGAGCATCTATGTAAGAGATGCTGTGGTTTGTTACAGTTTCATAAGCAGAGTTCAACTAGATATGGTCAGTATTTGTAGGAAACAGAGTTCTTTTTTTCTGGGCATGCTCATGTTTCTTGCTGTATTAGAGACTCTGGATAGAAGAGATTGCTCTTTGCATTAAAACAGAGTGTGTTTCATGGATGAGAACAGTGGTCTGAATTTCCCTTCACAAACGGAGTTAAACCAAAGGCTCTGTGTCTTCCTACAAGCAAGAGTTCATTTCCGGAAATCCCAGTGTTTTTTCGGCTCAAAAGAATTTACCCAGTCAAGCACCAACACGATTTTCACTATAAACTAAAGAGCATCTATGTAAGAGATGCTGTGGTTTGTTACAGTTTCACAAGCAGAGTTCAACTAGATATGGTCAGTATTAGTAGGAAATACAGTTCTTTTTATATGGACATGCTCATATTTCTTGCTGTATTGCAACTCTGGACAGAAGAGGATGCTTCTTGTGTTAAAACAGAGGATGTTTCATGGATGAGAACACTGGTCTGAATTTCCCTTCACAAACGGAGTGAAACCAAAGGCTCTGTGTCTTCCTACAAGCAAGAGTTCATTTCCGGAATTCCCAGTGATTTTTCGGCTCAAATGACTTTACACAGTTCACGCACCCAACACGTTTTTCAGTATAAACTAAAGAGCATCTATGTAAGAGATGCTGTAATTTGTTACAGTTTCACAAGCAGAGTTTAACTAGATATGGTCCGTATGTGTAAGAAACACAGTTCGTTTATTTCTGGGCATGCTCATGTTTCCTGCTGTTTTGGAGACTCTGGAAAGAAGAGTATGCTTCTTGCGTTAAAACAGAGTATGTTTCATGGATGAGAACACTGGTCTGAATTTCCCTTCAAAAACGGAGTTAAACCACAGTCTCTGTGTCTTCCTTCAAGCAAGAGTTCATTTCCTGAAAACCCAGTGACTTTTCGGCTAAAATGAATTTACACAATTCACGAACCCAACACGTTTTTCACTATAAACTAAAGAGCATCTATGTAAGAGATGCTGTGGTTTGTTACAGTTTCACAAGCAGAGTTCAACTAGATATGGTCAGTATTAGTAGGAAATACAGTTCTTTTTTTATGGACATGCTCATATTTCTTGCTGTATTGCAACTCTGGACAGAAGAGGATGCTTCTTGCGTTAAAACAGAGGATGTTTCATGGATGAGAACACCGGTCTGAATTTCCCTTCACAAACGGAGTTAAAACAAAGGCTCTGTGTCTTCCTACAAGCAAGAGTTCAATTCCGGAAAACCCAGTGATTTTTCGGCTAAAATGAATTTTCACAATTCACGAACCCAACACGTTTTTCACTATAAACTAAAGAGCATCTATGTAAGAGATGCTGTGGTTTTTTACAGTTTCATAAGCAGAGTTCAACTAGATATGGTCAGTATTAGTAGGAAACACAGTTCGTTTTTTCTGGGCATGCTCATGTTTCTTGCTGTTTTGGAGACGCTGGAAAGAAGAGCATGCTTCTTGCGTTAAAACAGAGTATGTTTCATGGATGAGAACACTGGTCTGAATTTCCCTTCACAAACGGAGTTAAACCAAAGTCTCTATGTCTTCCTTCAAGCAAGAGTTCATTTCCTGAAAACCCAGTGATTTTTCGGCTAAAATGAATTTACACAATTCACGAACCCAACACGTTTTTCACTATAAACTAAAGAGCATCTATGTAAGAGATGCTGTGGTTTGTTACAGTTTCATAAGCAGAGTTCAACTAGATATGGTCAGTATTCGTAGGAAACAGAGTTCTTTTTTTCTGTGCATGCTCATGTTTCTTGCTGTATTAGAGACTCTGGATAGAAGAGCATGCTCTTTGCGTTAAAACAGAGTGTGTTTCATGGATGAGAACACTGGTCTGAATTTCCCTTCACAAACGGAGTTAAACCAAAGGATCTGTGTCTTCCTACAAGCAAGAGTTCATTTCCGGAAATCCCAGTGTTTTTTCGGCTCAAAAGAATTTACCCAGTTCACGCACCAACACGATTTTCACTATAAACTAAAGAGCATCTATGTAAGAGATGCTGTGGTTTGTTACAGTTTCATAAGCAGAGTTCAACTAGACATGGTCAGTATTCGTAGGAAACAGAGTTCTTTTTTTCTGGGCATGCTCATGTTTCTTGCTGTATTAGAGACTCTGGATAGAAGAGCATGCTCTTTGCGTTAAAACAGAGTGTGTTTCATGGATGAGAACACTGGTCTGAATTTCCCTTCACAAACGGAGTTAAACCAAAGGCTCTGTGTCTTCCTACAAGCAAGAGTTCATTTCCGGAAATCCCAGTGTTTTTTCGGCTCAAAAGAATTTACCCAGTTCACGCACCAACACGATTTTCACTATAAACTAAAGAGCATCTATGTAAGAGATGCTGTGGTTTGTTACAGTTTCACAAGCAGAGTTCAACTAGAAATGGTCAGTATTAGTAGGAAATACAGTTCTTTTTTTATGGACATGCTCATATTTCTTGCTGTATTGCAACTCTGGACAGAAGAGGATGCTTCTTGTGTTAAAACAGAGGATGTTTCATGGATGAGAACACTGGACTGAATTTCCCTTCACAAACGGAGTTAAACCAAAGGCTCTGTGTCTTCCTACAAGCAAGAGTTCATTTCCGGAAATCCCAGTGATTTTTCGGCTCAAATGAATTTACACAGTTCACGCACCCAACACGATATTCACTATAAACTAAAGAGCATCTATGTAAGAGATGCTGTGGTTTTTTACAGTTTCATAAGCAGAGTTCTACTAGATATGATCAGTATTAGTGGGAAACACAGTTCATTTATTCTGGGCATGCTCATGTTTCTTGCTGTATTGGAGATGCTGGAAAGAAGAGCATGCTTCTGGCGTTAAAACAGAGTACGTTTCGTGGATGAGAAAACTGGTCTGAATTTCCCTTCACAAACGGAGTTAAACCAAGGGCTCTGTGTCTTCCTACAAGCAAGAGTTCATTTCCGGAATACCCACTGATTTTTCGGGTCAAATGACTTTACACAGTTCACGCACCCAACACGTTTTTCAGTATAGACTAACGAGCATCTATGTAAGAGATGCTGTGGTTTTTTACAGTTTCATAAGCAGAGTTGAACTAGATATGGTCAGTATTCATAGGAAACACAGTTCTTTTTTTCTGGGCATGCTCATGTTTCTTGCTGTATTAGAGACTCTGGAAAGAAGAGCATGCTCTTTGCGTTAAAACAGAGTGTGTTTCATGGATGAGAACACTGGTCTGAATTTCCCTTCACAAACGGAGTTAAACCAAAGTCTCGGTGTCTTCCTTCAAGGAAGAGTTCATTTCCTGAAAACCCAGTGATTTTTCGGCTAAAATGAATTTACACAATTCACGAACCCAACACTTTTTTCACTATAAACTAAAGAGCATCTATGTAAGAGATGCTGTGGTTTGTTACAGTTTCATAAGCAGAGTTCAGCTAGATATGGTCAGTATTCGTAGGACACACAGTTCGTTTTTTCTGGGCATGCTCATGTTTCTTGCTGTATTAGAGATGCAGGAAAGAAGAGCATGCTCTTTGCGTTAAAACAGAGTGTGTTTCATGGATGAGAACACAGGTCTGAATTTCCCTTCACAAACAGAGTTAAACCAAAGGCTCTGTGTCTTCCTACAAGCAAGAGTTCATTTCCGGAAATCCCAGTGATTTTTTGGCTCAAAAAAATTTACCCAATTCACGCACCCAACACGATTTTCACTATAAACTAAAGAGCATCTATGTAAGAGATGCTGTGGTTTGTTACAGTTTCACAAGCAGAGTTCAACTAGATAGGGTCAGTATTAGTAGGAAATACAGTTCTTTTTTTATGGACATGCTCATATTTCTTGCTGTATTGCAACTCTGGACACAAGATGATGCTTCTTGTGTTAAAACAGAGGATGTTTCATCGATGAGAACACTGGTCTGAATTTCTCTTCACAAACGGAGTTAAACCAAAGGCTCTGTGTCTTCCTACAAGCAAGAGTTCATTTCCGGAAATCCCAGTGATTTTTCGGCTCAAATGAATTTACCCCGTTCATGCACCCCACACGATTTTCACTATAAACTAAAGAGCATCTATGTAAGAGGTGCTGTTGTTTGTTAAAGTTTCACAAGCAGAGTTCACCTAGGTATGGTCTGTATTAGTAGGAAACACAGTTCTTTTTTTCTAGGCATGCACATGTTTCTTGCTGTATTAGAGACTCTGGAAAGAAGAGCATGCTCTTTGCGTTAAAACAGAGTGTGTTTCATGGATGAGAACATTGGTCTGAATTTCCCTTCACAAACGGAGTTAAACCAAAGGCTCTGTGTCTTCCTACAAGCAAGAGTTCATATCCGGAAATCCCAGTGATTTTTCGGCTCAAATGAATATACACAGTTCACGAACCCAACACGTTTTTCACTACAAACTGAAGAGCATCTATGTAAGAGATGCTGTAGTTTGTTACAGTTTCACAAGCAGAGTTTAACTAGATATGGTCCGTATGAGTAAGAAACACAGTTCATTTTTTCTGGGCATGCTCATGTTTCTTGCTGTATTGGAGATGCTGGAAAGAAGAGCATGCTTCTTGCGATAAAACAGAGTATGTTTCATGGATGAGAACACTGGTCTGAATTTCCCTTCACAAACGGAGTTAAACCAAAGGCTCTGTATCTTCCCACAAGTAAGAGTTCATTTCCGGAAAACCCAGTGATTTTAGGGCTCAAATGAATTTGCCCAGTTCACGAACCCCACACCTTTTTCACTATAAACTAAAGAGCATCTATGTAAGAGATGCTGTGGTTTGTTACAGTTTCACAAGCAGAGTTCAACTAGATATGGTCTGTATGAGTAAGAAATACAGTTCTTTTTTTATGGACCTGCTCATATTTCTTCTTGTATTGCAACTCTGGACAGAAGAGGATGCTTCTTGCGTTAAAACAGAGGATGTTTCATGGATGAGAACACTGGTCTGAATTTCCCTTCACAAACGGAGTTAAACAAAAGGCTCTGTATCTTCCTACAAGCAAGAGTTCATTTCCGGAAAACCCAGTGATTTTAGGGCTCAAATGAATTTGCCCAGTTCAGGAACCCTACACGTTTTTCACTATAAACTAAAGAGCATCTATGTAAGAGATGCGGTGGTTTGTTACAGTTTCACAAGCAGAGTTCAACTAGATAAGGACCGTATGAGTAGGAAATACAGTTCTTTTTTTATGGACATGCTCATATTTCTTGCTGCATTGCAACTCTGGACAGAAGAGGATGCTTCTTGTGTTAAAACAGAGGATGTTTCATGGATTAGAACACTGGTCTGAATTTCCCTTCACAAACGGAGTTAAACCAAAGGCTCTGTGTCTTCCTACAAGCAAGAGTTCATTTCCAAAATTCCCAGTGATTTTTCGGCTCAAATGACTTTACACAGTTCACGCACCCAACACGTTTTTCAGTATAAACTAAAGAGCATCTATGTAAGAGATGCTGTAATTTGTTACAGTTTCACAAGCAGAGTTTAACTAGATATGGTCCGTATGAGTAAGAAACACAGTTCGTTTATTTCTGGGCATGCTCATGTTTACTGCTGTTTTGGAGACTCTGGAAAGAAGAGTATGCTTCTTGCGTTAAAACAGAGTATGTTTCATGGATGAGAACACTGGTCTGAATTTCCCTTCACAAACGGAGTTAAACCACAGTCTCTGTGTCTTCCTTCAAGCAAGAGTTCAATTCTGGAAAACCCAGTGATTTTTCGGCTAAAATGAATTTACACAATTCACGAACCCAACACGTTTTTCACTATAAACTAAAGAGCATCTATGTAAGAGATGCTGTGGTTTGTTACAGTTTCATAAGCAGAGTTCAACTAGATATGGTCAGTATTAGTAGGAAACACAGTTCGTTTTTTCTGTGCATGCTCATGTTTCTTGCTGTTTTGGAGACGCTGGAAAGAAGAGCATGCTTCTTGCGTTAAAACAGAGTATGTTTCATGGATGAGAACACTGGTCTGAATTTCCCTTCACAAACGGAGTTAAACCAAAGTCTCTGTGTCTTCCTTCAAGCAAGAGTTCATTTCCTGAAAACCCAGTGATTTTTCGGCTAAAATGAATTTACACAGTTCACGAACCCAACACGTTTTTCACTACAAACTGAAGAGCATCTATGTAAGAGATGCTGTAGTTTGTTACAGTTTCACAGGCAGAGTTTAACTAGATATGGTCCGTATGAGTAAGAAACACAGTTCGTTTATTTCTGGGCATGCTCATGTTTACTGCTGTTTTGGAGACTCTGGAAAGAAGAGTATGCTTCTTGCGTTAAAACAGAGTATGTTTCATGGATGAGAACACTGGTCTGAATTTCCCTTCACAAACGGAGTTAAACCACAGTCTCTGTGTCTTCCTTCAAGCAAGAGTTCATTTCCTGAAAACCCAGTGACTTTTCGGCTAAAATGAATTTACACAATTCACGAACCCAACACGTTTTTCACTATAAACTAAAGAGCATCTATGTAAGAGATGCTGTGGTTTGTTACAGTTTCACAAGCAGAGTTCAACTAGATATGGTCCGTATGATTAGGAAATACAGTTCTTTTTTTATGGACATGCTCATATTTCTTGCTGCATTGCAACTCTGGACAGAAGAGGATGCTTCTTGTGTTAAAACAGAGGATGTTTCATGGATTAGAACACTGGTCTGAATTTCCCTTCACAAACGGAGTTAAACCAAAGGCTCTGTGTCTTCCTACAAGCAAGAGTTCATTTCCAAAATTCCCAGTGATTTTTCGGCTCAAATGACTTTACACAGTTCACGCACCCAACACGTTTTTCAGTATAAACTAAAGAGCATCTATGTAAGAGATGCTGTAATTTGTTACAGTTTCACAAGCAGAGTTTAACTAGATATGGTCCGTATGAGTAAGAAACACAGTTCGTTTATTTCTGGGCATGCTCATGTTTACTGCTGTTTTGGAGACTCTGGAAAGAAGAGTATGCTTCTTGCGTTAAAACAGAGTATGTTTCATGGATGAGAACACTGGTCTGAATTTCCCTTCACAAACGGAGTTAAACCACAGTCTCTGTGTCTTCCTTCAAGCAAGAGTTCAATTCTGGAAAACCCAGTGATTTTTCGGCTAAAATGAATTTACACAATTCACGAACCCAACACGTTTTTCACTATAAACTAAAGAGCATCTATGTAAGAGATGCTGTGGTTTGTTACAGTTTCATAAGCAGAGTTCAACTAGATATGGTCAGTATTAGTAGGAAACACAGTTCGTTTTTTCTGTGCATGCTCATGTTTCTTGCTGTTTTGGAGACGCTGGAAAGAAGAGCATGCTTCTTGCGTTAAAACAGAGTATGTTTCATGGATGAGAACACTGGTCTGAATTTCCCTTCACAAACGGAGTTAAACCAAAGTCTCTGTGTCTTCCTTCAAGCAAGAGTTCATTTCCTGAAAACCCAGTGATTTTTCGGCTAAAATGAATTTACACAGTTCACGAACCCAACACGTTTTTCACTACAAACTGAAGAGCATCTATGTAAGAGATGCTGTAGTTTGTTACAGTTTCACAGGCAGAGTTTAACTAGATATGGTCCGTATGAGTAAGAAACACAGTTCGTTTATTTCTGGGCATGCTCATGTTTACTGCTGTTTTGGAGACTCTGGAAAGAAGAGTATGCTTCTTGCGTTAAAACAGAGTATGTTTCATGGATGAGAACACTGGTCTGAATTTCCCTTCACAAACGGAGTTAAACCACAGTCTCTGTGTCTTCCTTCAAGCAAGAGTTCATTTCCTGAAAACCCAGTGACTTTTCGGCTAAAATGAATTTACACAATTCACGAACCCAACACGTTTTTCACTATAAACTAAAGAGCATCTATGTAAGAGATGCTGTGGTTTGTTACAGTTTCACAAGCAGAGTTCAACTAGATATGGTCCGTATGATTAGGAAATACAGTTCTTTTTTTATGGACATGCTCATATTTCTTGCTGTATTGCAACTCTGGACAGAAGAGGATGCTTCTTGCGTTAAAACAGAGGATGTTTCATGGATGAGAACACTGGTCTGAATTTCCCTTCACAAACGGAGTTAAAACAAAGGCTCTGTGTCTTCCTACAAGCAAGAGTTCAATTCTGGAAAACCCAGTGATTTTTCGGCTAAAATGAATTTACACAATTTACGAACCCAACACGTTTTTCACTATAAACTAAAGAGCATCTATGTAAGAGATGCTGTGGTTTGTTACAGTTTCATAAGCAGAGTTCAACTAGATATGGTCAGTATTAGTAGGAAACACAGTTCGTTTTTTCTGTGCATGCTCATGTTTCTTGCTGTTTTGGAGACGCTGGAAAGAAGAGCATGCTTCTTGCGTTAAAACAGAGTATGTTTCATGGATGAGAACACTGGTCTGAATTTCCCTTCACAAACGGAGTTAAACCAAAGTCTCTGTGTCTTCCTTCAAGCAAGAGTTCATTTCCTGAAAACCCAGTGATTTTTCGGCTAAAATGAATTTACACAATTCACGAACCCAACACGTTTTTCACTATAAACTAAAGAGCATCTATGTAAGAGATGCTGTGGTTTGTTACAGTTTCATAAGCAGAGTTCAACTAGATATGGTCAGTATTCGTAGGAAACACAGTTCGTTTTTTCTGGGCATCCTCATGTTTCTTGCTGTATTAGAGATGCTGGAAAGAAGAGCATGCTCTTTGCGTTAAAACAGAGTGTGTTTCATGGATGAGAATACAGGTCTGAATTTCCCTTCACAAACGAAGTTAAACCAAAGGCTCTGTGTCTTCCTACAAGCAAGAGTTCATTTCCGGAAAACCCAGTGATTTTTCGGCTCAAATGAATTTACACAGTTCACGAACCCAACACGTTTATCATTATAAACTAAAGAGCATCTAAGTAAGAGATGCTGTGATTTGTTACAGTTTCACAAGCAGAGTTGAACTAGATATGGTCAGTATTCATAGGAAGCACAGTTCTTTTTTACTGTGCATGCTCATGTTTCTTGCTGTATTAGAGACTCTGGAGAGAAGAGCATTCTCTTTGCGTTAAAACAGAGTGTGTTTCATGGATGAGAACATTGGTCTGAATTTCCCTTCACAAACGGAGTTAAACCAAAGGCTCTGTGTCTTCCTACAAGCAAGAGTTCATATCCGGAAATCCCAGTGATTTTTCGGCTCAAATGAATTTACACAGTTCACGAACCCAACACGTTTTTCACTACAAACTGAAGAGCATCTATGTAAGAGATGCTGTAGTTTGTTACAGTTTCACAAGCAGAGTTTAACTAGATATGGTCCGTATGAGTAAGAAACACAGTTCATTTTTTCTGGGCATGCTCATGTTTCTTGCTGTATTGGAGATGCTGGAAAGAAGAGCATGCTTCTTGCGATAAAACAGAGTATGTTTCATGGATGAGAACACTAGTCTGAATTTCCCTTCACAAACGGAGTTAAACCAAAGGCTCTGTATCTTCCCACAAGTAAGAGTTCATTTCCGGAAAACCCAGTGATTTTAGGGCTCAAATGAATTTGCCCAGTTCACGATCCCCACACCTTTTTCACTATAAACTAAAGAGCATCTATGTAAGAGATGCTGTGGTTTGTTACAGTTTCACAAGCAGAGTTCAACTAGATATGGTCTGTATGAGTAAGAAATACAGTTCTTTTTTTATGGACCTGCTCATATTTCTTGTTGTATTGCAACTCTGGACAGAAGAGGATGCTTCTTGCGTTAAAACAGAGGATGTTTCATGGATGAGAACACTGGTCTGAATTTCCCTTCACAAACGGAGTTAAACAAAAGGCTCTGTATCTTCCTACAAGCAAGAGTTCATTTCCGGAAAACCCAGTGATTTTAGGGCTCAAATGAATTTGCCCAGTTCAGGAACCCTACACGTTTTTCACTATAAACTAAAGAGCATCTATGTAAGAGATGCGGTGGTTTGTTACAGTTTCACAAGCAGAGTTCAACTAGATAAGGTCCGTATGAGTAGGAAATACAGTTCTTTTTTTATGGACATGCTCATATTTCTTGCTGCATTGCAACTCTGGACAGAAGAGGATGCTTCTTGTGTTAAAACAGAGGATGTTTCATGGATGAGAACACTGGTCTGAATTTCCCTTCACAAACGGAGTTAAACCAAAGGCTCTGTGTCTTCCTACAAGCAAGAGTTCATTTCCAAAATTCCCAGTGATTTTTCGGCTCAAATGACTTTACACAGTTCACGCACCCAACACGTTTTTCAGTATAAACTAAAGAGCATCTATGTAAGAGATGCTGTAATTTGTTACAGTTTCACAAGCAGAGTTTAACTAGATATGGTCCGTATGAGTAAGAAACACAGTTCGTTTATTTCTGGGCATGCTCATGTTTACTGCTGTTTTGGAGACTCTGGAAAGAAGAGTATGCATCTTGCGTTAAAACAGAGTATGTTTCATGGATGAGAACACTGGTCTGAATTTCCCTTCACAAACGGAGTTAAACCACAGTCTCTGTGTCTTCCTTCAAGCAAGAGTTCATTTCCTGAAAACCCAGTGACTTTTCGGCTAAAATGAATTTACACAATTCACGAACCCAACACGTTTTTCACTATAAACTAAAGAGCATCTATGTAAGAGATGCTGTGGTTTGTTACAGTTTCACAAGCAGAGTTCAACTAGATATGGTCCGTATGATTAGGAAATACAGTTCTTTTTTTATGGACATGCTCATATTTCTTGCTGTATTGCAACTCTGGACAGAAGAGGATGCTTCTTGCGTTAAAACAGAGGATGTTTCATGGATGAGAACACTGGTCTGAATTTCCCTTCACAAACGGAGTTAAAACAAAGGCTCTGTGTCTTCCTACAAGCAAGAGTTCAATTCTGGAAAACCCAGTGATTTTTCGGCTAAAATGAATTTACACAATTCACGAACCCAACACGTTTTTCACTATAAACTAAAGAGCATCTATGTAAGAGATGCTGTGGTTTGTTACAGTTTCATAAGCAGAGTTCAACTAGATATGGTCAGTATTAGTAGGAAACACAGTTCGTTTTTTCTGTGCATGCTCATGTTTCTTGCTGTTTTGGAGACGCTGGAAAGAAGAGCATGCTTCTTGCGTTAAAACAGAGTATGTTTAATGGATGAGAACACTGGTCTGAATTTCCCTTCACAAACGGAGTTAAACCAAAGTCTCTGTGTCTTCCTTCAAGCAAGAGTTCATTTCCTGAAAACCCAGTGATTTTTCGGCTAAAATGAATTTACACAATTCACGAACCCAACACGTTTTTCACTATAAACTAAAGAGCATCTATGTAAGAGATGCTGTGGTTTCTTACAGTTTCACAAGCAGAGTTCAACTAGATATGGTCAGTATTAGTAGGAAATACAGTTCTTTTTTTATGGACATGCTCATATTTCTTGCTGTATTGCAACTCTGGACAGAAGAGGATGCTTCTTGTGTTAAAACAGAGGATGTTTCATGGATGAGAACACTGGTCTGAATTTCCCTTCACAAATGGAGTTAAACCAAAGGCTCTGTGTCTTCCTACAAGCAAGAGTTCATTTCCGGAAATCCCAGGGATTTTTCGGCTCAAATGAATTTACCCAGTTCACGAACCCAACACTTTTTTCACTATAAACTAAAGAGCATCTATGTAAGAGATGCTGTTGTTTGTTAAAGTTTCACAAGCAGAGTTCAACTAGATATGGTCTGTATTAGTAGGAAACACAGTTCTTTTTTTCTGGGCATGCACATGTTTATTGCTGTATTGGAGACTCTGGTTGAAGAGCATGCTCTTTGCGTTAAAACAGAGTGTGTTTCATGGATGAGAACACTGGTCTGAATTTCCCTTCACAAATGGAGTTAAACCAAACTCTCTGTGTCTTCCTTCAAGCAAGAGTTCATTTCCTGAAAACCCAGTGATTTTTCGGCTAAAATGAATTTACACAATTCACGAACCCAACACGTTTTTCACTATAAACTAAAGAGCATCTATGTAAGAGATGCTGTGGTTTGTTACAGTTTCATAAGCAGAGTTCAACTAGATATGGTCAGTATTCGTAGGAAACACAGTTCGTTTTTTCTGGGCATCCTCATGTTTCTTGCTGTATTAGAGATGCTGGAAAGAAAAGCATGCTCTTTGCGTAAAAACAGAGTGTGTTTCATGGATGAGAACACAGGTCTGAATTTCCCTTCACAAACGGAGTTAAACCAAAGGCTCTGTGTCTTCCTACAAGCAAGAGTTCATTTCCGGAAATCCCAGTGATTTTATGGCACAAAAGAATTTACCCAGTTTACGCACCCATCACGATTTTCACTATAAACTAAAGAGCATCTATGTAAGAGATGCTGTGGTTTGTTACAGTTGCACAAGCAGAGTTCAACTAGATATGGTCAGTATTAGTAGGAAATACAGTTCTTTTTTTATGGACCTGCTCATATTTCTTGTTGTATTGCAACTCTGGACAGAAGAGGATGCTTCTTGCGTTAAAACAGAGGATGTTTCATGGATGAGAACACTGGTCTGAATTTCCCTTCACAAACGGAGTTAAACCAAAGGCTCTGTATCTTCCTACAAGCAAGAGTTCATTTCCGGAAAACCCAGTGATTTTAGGTCTCAAATGAATTTGCCCAGTTCAGGAACCCTACACGTTTTTCACTATAAACTAAAGAGCATCTATGTAAGAGATGCGGTGGTTTGTTACAGTTTCACAAGCAGAGTTCAACTAGATAAGGTCCGTATGAGTAGGAAATACAGTTCTTTTTTTATGGACATGCTCATATTTCTTGCTGCATTGCAACTCTGGACAGAAGAGGATGCTTCTTGTGTTAAAACAGAGGATGTTTCATGGATGAGAACACTGGTCTGAATTTCCCTTCACAAACGGAGTTAAACCAAAGGCTCTGTGTCTTCCTACAAGCAAGAGTTCATTTCCAAAATTCCCAGTGATTTTTCGGCTCAAATGACTTTACACAGTTCACGCACCCAACACGTTTTTCAGTATAAACTAAAGAGCATCTATGTAAGAGATGCTGTAATTTGTTACAGTTTCACAAGCAGAGTTTAACTAGATATGGTCCGTATGAGTAAGAAACACAGTTCGTTTATTTCTGGGCATGCTCATGTTTACTGCTGTTTTGGAGACTCTGGAAAGAAGAGTATGCTTCTTGCGTTAAAACAGAGTATGTTTCATGGATGAGAACACTGGTCTGAATTTCCCTTCACAAACGGAGTTAAACCACAGTCTCTGTGTCTTCCTTCAAGCAAGAGTTCATTTCCTGAAAACCCAGTGACTTTTCGGCTAAAATGAATTTACACAATTCACGAACCCAACACGTTTTTCACTATAAACTAAAGAGCATCTATGTAAGAGATGCTGTGGTTTGTTACAGTTTCACAAGCAGAGTTCAACTAGATATGGTCAGTATTAGTAGGAAATACAGTTCTTTTTTTATAGACCTGCTCATATTTCTTGTTGTATTGCAACTCTGGACAGAAGAGGATGCTTCTTGCGTTAAAACAGAGGATGTTTCATGGATGAGAACACTGGTCTGAATTTCCCTTCACAAACGGAGTTAAACCAAAGGCTCTGTATCTTCCTACAAGCAAGAGTTCATTTCCGGAAAACCCAGTGAATTTAGGGCTCAAATGAATTTGCCCAGTTCAGGAACCCTACACGTTTTTCACTATAAACTAAAGAGCATCTATGTAAGAGATGCGGTGGTTTGTTACAGTTTCATAAGCAGAGTTCAACTAGATATGGTCAGTATTAGTAGGAAACACAGTTCGTTTTTTCTGTGCATGCTCATGTTTCTTGCTGTTTTGGAGACGCTGGAAAGAAGAGCATGCTTCTTGCGTTAAAACAGAGTATGTTTAATGGATGAGAACACTGGTCTGAATTTCCCTTCACAAACGGAGTTAAACCAAAGTCTCTGTGTCTTCCTTCAAGCAAGAGTTCATTTCCTGAAAACCCAGTGATTTTTCGGCTAAAATGAATTTACACAATTCACGAACCCAACACGTTTTTCACTATAAACTAAAGAGCATCTATGTAAGAGATGCTGTGGTTTCTTACAGTTTCACAAGCAGAGTTCAACTAGATATGGTCAGTATTAGTAGGAAATACAGTTCTTTTTTTATGGACATGCTCATATTTCTTGCTGTATTGCAACTCTGGACAGAAGAGGATGCTTCTTGTGTTAAAACAGAGGATGTTTCATGGATGAGAACACTGGTCTGAATTTCCCTTCACAAATGGAGTTAAACCAAAGGCTCTGTGTCTTCCTACAAGCAAGAGTTCATTTCCGGAAATCCCAGGGATTTTTCGGCTCAAATGAATTTACCCAGTTCACGAACCCAACACTTTTTTCACTATAAACTAAAGAGCATCTATGTAAGAGATGCTGTTGTTTGTTAAAGTTTCACAAGCAGAGTTCAACTAGATATGGTCTGTATTAGTAGGAAACACAGTTCTTTTTTTCTGGGCATGCACATGTTTATTGCTGTATTGGAGACTCTGGTTGAAGAGCATGCTCTTTGCGTTAAAACAGAGTGTGTTTCATGGATGAGAACACTGGTCTGAATTTCCCTTCACAAATGGAGTTAAACCAAACTCTCTGTGTCTTCCTTCAAGCAAGAGTTCATTTCCTGAAAACCCAGTGATTTTTCGGCTAAAATGAATTTACACAATTCACGAACCCAACACGTTTTTCACTATAAACTAAAGAGCATCTATGTAAGAGATGCTGTGGTTTGTTACAGTTTCATAAGCAGAGTTCAACTAGATATGGTCAGTATTCGTAGGAAACACAGTTCGTTTTTTCTGGGCATCCTCATGTTTCTTGCTGTATTAGAGATGCTGGAAAGAAAAGCATGCTCTTTGCGTAAAAACAGAGTGTGTTTCATGGATGAGAACACAGGTCTGAATTTCCCTTCACAAACGGAGTTAAACCAAAGGCTCTGTGTCTTCCTACAAGCAAGAGTTCATTTCCGGAAATCCCAGTGATTTTATGGCACAAAAGAATTTACCCAGTTTACGCACCCATCACGATTTTCACTATAAACTAAAGAGCATCTATGTAAGAGATGCTGTGGTTTGTTACAGTTGCACAAGCAGAGTTCAACTAGATATGGTCAGTATTAGTAGGAAATACAGTTCTTTTTTTATGGACCTGCTCATATTTCTTGTTGTATTGCAACTCTGGACAGAAGAGGATGCTTCTTGCGTTAAAACAGAGGATGTTTCATGGATGAGAACACTGGTCTGAATTTCCCTTCACAAACGGAGTTAAACCAAAGGCTCTGTATCTTCCTACAAGCAAGAGTTCATTTCCGGAAAACCCAGTGATTTTAGGTCTCAAATGAATTTGCCCAGTTCAGGAACCCTACACGTTTTTCACTATAAACTAAAGAGCATCTATGTAAGAGATGCGGTGGTTTGTTACAGTTTCACAAGCAGAGTTCAACTAGATAAGGTCCGTATGAGTAGGAAATACAGTTCTTTTTTTATGGACATGCTCATATTTCTTGCTGCATTGCAACTCTGGACAGAAGAGGATGCTTCTTGTGTTAAAACAGAGGATGTTTCATGGATGAGAACACTGGTCTGAATTTCCCTTCACAAACGGAGTTAAACCAAAGGCTCTGTGTCTTCCTACAAGCAAGAGTTCATTTCCAAAATTCCCAGTGATTTTTCGGCTCAAATGACTTTACACAGTTCACGCACCCAACACGTTTTTCAGTATAAACTAAAGAGCATCTATGTAAGAGATGCTGTAATTTGTTACAGTTTCACAAGCAGAGTTTAACTAGATATGGTCCGTATGAGTAAGAAACACAGTTCGTTTATTTCTGGGCATGCTCATGTTTACTGCTGTTTTGGAGACTCTGGAAAGAAGAGTATGCTTCTTGCGTTAAAACAGAGTATGTTTCATGGATGAGAACACTGGTCTGAATTTCCCTTCACAAACGGAGTTAAACCACAGTCTCTGTGTCTTCCTTCAAGCAAGAGTTCATTTCCTGAAAACCCAGTGACTTTTCGGCTAAAATGAATTTACACAATTCACGAACCCAACACGTTTTTCACTATAAACTAAAGAGCATCTATGTAAGAGATGCTGTGGTTTGTTACAGTTTCACAAGCAGAGTTCAACTAGATATGGTCAGTATTAGTAGGAAATACAGTTCTTTTTTTATAGACCTGCTCATATTTCTTGTTGTATTGCAACTCTGGACAGAAGAGGATGCTTCTTGCGTTAAAACAGAGGATGTTTCATGGATGAGAACACTGGTCTGAATTTCCCTTCACAAACGGAGTTAAACCAAAGGCTCTGTATCTTCCTACAAGCAAGAGTTCATTTCCGGAAAACCCAGTGAATTTAGGGCTCAAATGAATTTGCCCAGTTCAGGAACCCTACACGTTTTTCACTATAAACTAAAGAGCATCTATGTAAGAGATGCGGTGGTTTGTTACAGTTTCACAAGCAGAGTTCAACTAGAAAAGGTCCGTATGAGTAGGAAATACAGTTCTTTTTTTATGGACATGCTCATATTTCTTGCTGCATTGCAACTCTGGACAGAAGAGGATGCTTCTTGTGTTAAAACAGAGGATGTTTCATGGATGAGAACACTGGTCTGAATTTCCCTTCACAAACGGAGTTAAACCAAAGGCTCTGTGTCTTCCTACAAGCAAGAGTTCATTTCCAAAATTCCCAGTGATTTTTCGGCTCAAATGACTTTACACAGTTCACGCACCCAACACGTTTTTCAGTATAAACTAAAGAGCATCTATGTAAGAGATGCTGTAATTTGTTACAGTTTCACAAGCAGAGTTTAACTAGATATGGTCCGTATGAGTAAGAAACACAGTTCGTTTATTTCTGGGCATGCTCATGTTTACTGCTGTTTTGGAGACTCTGGAAAGAAGAGTATGCTTCTTGCGTTAAAACAGAGTATGTTTCATGGATGAGAACACTGGTCTGAATTTCCCTTCACAAACGGAGTTAAACCACAGTCTCTGTGTCTTCCTTCAAGCAAGAGTTCATTTCCTGAAAACCCAGTGACTTTTCGGCTAAAATGAATTTACACAATTCACGAACCCAACACGTTTTTCACTATAAACTAAAGAGCATCTATGTAAGAGATGCTGTGGTTTGTTACAGTTTCACAAGCAGAGTTCAACTAGATATGGTCCGTATGATTAGGAAATACAGTTCTTTTTTTATGGACATGCTCATATTTCTTGCTGTATTGCAACTCTGGACAGAAGAGGATGCTTCTTGCGTTAAAACAGAGGATGTTTCATGGATGAGAACACTGGTCTGAATTTCCCTTCACAAACGGAGTTAAAACAAAGGCTCTGTGTCTTCCTACAAGCAAGAGTTCAATTCTGGAAAACCCAGTGATTTTTCGGCTAAAATGAATTTACACAATTCACGAACCCAACACGTTTTTCACTATAAACTAAAGAGCATCTATGTAAGAGATGCTGTGGTTTGTTACAGTTTCATAAGCAGAGTTCAACTAGATATGGTCAGTATTAGTAGGAAACACAGTTCGTTTTTTCTGTGCATGCTCATGTTTCTTGCTGTTTTGGAGACGCTGGAAAGAAGAGCATGCTTCTTGCGTTAAAACAGAGTATGTTTCATGGATGAGAACACTGGTCTGAATTTCCCTTCACAAACGGAGTTAAACCAAAGTCTCTGTGTCTTCCTTCAAGCAAGAGTTCATTTCCTGAAAACCCAGTGATTTTTCGGCTAAAATGAATTTACACAATTCACGAACCCAACACGTTTTTCACTATAAACTAAAGAGGATCTATGTAAGAGATGCTGTGGTTTGTTACAGTTTCATAAGCAGAGTTCAACTAGATATGGTCAGTATTCGTAGGAAACACAGTTCGTTTTTTCTGGGCATCCTCATGTTTCTTGCTGTATTAGAGATGCTGGAAAGAAGAGCATGCTCTTTGCGTTAAAACAGAGTGTGTTTCATGGATGAGAACACAGGTCTGAATTTCCCTTCACAAACGAAGTTAAACCAAAGGCTCTGTGTCTTCCTACAAGCAAGAGTTCATTTCCGGAAAACCCAGTGATTTTTCGGCTCAAATGAATTTACACAGTTCACGAACCCAACACGTTTATCATTATAAACTAAAGAGCATCTAAGTAAGAGATGCTGTGATTTGTTACAGTTTCACAAGCAGAGTTTAACTAGATATGGTCCGTATGTGTAAGAAACACAGTTCGTTTTTTCTGGGCATGCTCATGTTTCTTGCTGTTTTGGAGACGCTGGAAAGAAGAGCATGCTTCTTGCGTTAAAACAGAGTATGTTTCATGGATGAGAACACTGGCCTGAATTTCCCTTCACAAACGAGTTAAACCAAAGTCTCTATGTCTTCCTTCAAGCAAGAGTTCATTTCCTGAAAACCCAGTGATTTTTCGGCTAAAATGAATTTACACAATTCACGAACCCAACACGTTTTTCACTATAAACTAAACAGCATCTATGTAAGAGATGCTGTGGTTTGTTACAGTTTCATCAGCAGAGTTCAACTAGATATGGTCATTATTCGTAGGAAACAGTGTTCTTTTTTTCTGTGCATGCTCATGTTTCTTGCTGTATTAGAGACTCTGGATAGAAGAGCATGTTCTTTGCGTTAAAACAGAGTGTGTTTCATGGATGAGAACACTGGTCTGAATTTCCCTTCACAAACGGAGTTAAACCAAAGGCTCTGTGTCTTCCTACAAGCAAGAGTTCATTTCCGGAAATCCCAGTAATTTTTCGGCTCAAAAGAATTTACCCAGTTCACGCACCCAACACGATTTTCACTATAAACTAAAGAGCATCTATGTAAGAGATGCTGTGGTTTCTTACAGTTTCACAAGCAGAGTTCAACTAGATATGGTCAGTATTAGTAGGAAATACAGTTCTTTTTTTATGGACATGCTCATATTTCTTGCTGTATTGCAACTCTGGACAGAAGAGGATGCTTCTTGTGTTAAAACAGAGGATGTTTCATGGATGAGAACACTGGTCTGAATTTCCCTTCACAAACGGAGTTAAACCAAAGGCTCTGTGTCTTCCTACAAGCAAGAGTTCATTTCCGGAAATCCCAGGGATTTTTCGGCTCAAATGAATTTACCCAGTTCACGAACCCAACACTTTTTTCACTATAAACTAAAGAGCATCTATGTAAGAGATGCTGTTGTTTGTTAAAGTTTCACAAGCAGAGTTCAACTAGATATGGTCTGTATTATTAGGAAACACAGTCCTTTTTTTCTGGGCATGCACATGTTTATTGCTGTATTGGAGACTCTGGTCGAAGAGCATGCTCTGTGCGTTAAAACAGAGTGTGTTTCATGGATGAGAACACTGGTCTGAATTTCCCTTCACAAATGGAGTTAAACCAAACTCTCTGTGTCTTCCTTCAAGCAAGAGTTCATTTCCTGAAAACCCAGTGATTTTTCGGCTAAAATGAATTTACACAATTCACGAATCCAACACGTTTTTCACTATAAACTAAAGAGCATCTATGTAAGAGATGCTGTGGTTTGTTACAGTTTCATAAGCAGAGTTCAACTAGATATGGTCAGTATTCGTAGGAAACACAGTTCGTTTTTTCTGGGCATCCTCATGTTTCTTGCTGTATTAGAGATGCTGGAAAGAAAAGCATGCTCTTTGCGTAAAAACAGAGTGTGTTTCATGGATGAGAACACAGGTCTGAATTTCCCTTCACAAACGGAGTTAAACCAAAGGCTCTGTGTCTTCCTACAAGCAAGAGTTCATTTCCGGAAATCCCAGTGATTTTATGGCACAAAAGAATTTACCCAGTTCACGCACCCATCACGATTTTCACTATAAACTAAAGAGCATCTATGTAAGAGATGCTGTGGTTTGTTACATTTTCACAAGCAGAGTTCAAGTAGATATGGTCAGTATTAGTAGGAAATACAGTTCTTTTTTTATGGACATGCTCATATTTCTTGTTGTATTGCAACTCTGGACAGAAGAGGATGCTTCTTGTGTTAAAACAGACGGTGTTTCATGGATGAGAACACTGGTCTGAATTTCCCTTCACAAACGGAGTTAAACCAAAGGCTCTGTGTCTTCCTACAAGCAAGAGTTCATTTCCGGAAATCCCAGTGATTTTTCGGCTCAAATGAATTTACCCAGTTCACGAACCCAACACTTTTTTCACTATAAACTAAAGAGCATCTATGTAAGAGATGCTGTTGTTTGTTACAGTTTCACAAGCAGAGTTTAACTAGATATGGTCTCTATGAGTAAGAAACACAGTTCGTTTATTCTGGGCATGCTCATGTTTCTTGCTGTATTAGAGACTCTGGAAAGAAGAGCATGCTCTTTGAGTTAAAACAGAGTGTGTTTCATGGATGAGAACAGTGGTCTGAATTTCCCTTCACAAACGGAGCTAAACCAAAGTCTCTATGTCTTCCTTCAAGCAAGAGTTCATTTCTTGAAAACCCAGTGATTTTTCGGCTAAAATGAATTTACACAATTCACGAACCCAACACGTTTTTCACTATAAACTAAAGAGTATCTATGTAAGAGATGCTGTGGTTTGTTACAGTTTCATAAGCAGAGTTCAACTAGATACGGTCAGTATTCGTAGGAAACAGAGTTCTTTTTTTCTGGGCATGCTCATGTTTCTTGCTGTATTAGAGACTCTGGATAGAAGAGCATGCTCTTTGCGTTAAAACAGAGTGTGTTTCATGGATGAGAACACTGGTCTGAATTTCCCTTCACAAACTGAGTTAAACCAAAGGCTCTGTGTCTTCCTACAAGCAAGAGTTCATTTCCGGAAAACCCAGTGATTTTTCGGCTCAAATGAATTTACACAGTTCACGAACCCAACACGTTTATCATTATAAACTAAAAAGCATCTAAGTAAGAGATGCTGTGATTTGTTACAGTTTCACAAGCAGAGTTTAACTAGATATGGTCCGTATGTGTAAGAAACACAGTTCGTTTTTTCTGGGCATGCTCATGTTTCTTTCTGTTTTGGAGACACTGGAAAGAAGAGCATGCTTCTTGCGTTAAAACAGAGTATGTTTCATGGATTAGAACACTGGCCTGAATTTCCCTTCACAAACGAGTTAAACCAAAGTCTCTATGTCTTCCTTCAAGCAAGAGTTCATTTCCTGAAAACCCAGTGATTTTTCGGCTAAAATGAATTTACACAATTCACGAACCCAACATGTTTTTCACTATAAACTAAACAGCATCTATATAAGAGATGCTGTGGTTTGTTACAGTTTCATAAGCAGAGTTCAACTAGATATGGTCAGTATTCGTAGGAAACAGTGTTCTTTTTTTCTGTGCATGCTCATGTTTCCTGCTGTATTAGAGACTCTGGATAGAAGAGCATGTTCTTTGCGTTAAAACAGAGTGTGTTTCATGGATGAGAACACTGGTCTGAATTTCCCTTCACAAATGGAGTTAAACCAAAGGCTCTGTGTCTTCCTACAAGCAAGAGTTCATTTCCGGAAATCCCAGGATTTTTCGGCTCAAATGAATTTACCCAGTTCATGAACCCAACACTTTTTTCACTATAAACTAAAGAGCATCTATGTAAGAGATGCTGTTGTTTGCTAAAGTTTCACAAGCAGAGTTCAACTAGATATGGTCTGTATTAGTAGGAAACACAGTTCTTTTTTTCTGGGCATGCACATGTTTCTTGCTGTATTGGAGACTCTGGAACGAAGAGCATGCTCTTTGCGTTAAAACAGACTGTGTTTCATGGATGAGAACATTGGTCTGAATTTCCCTTCACAAACGGAGTTAAACAAAAGGCTCTGTATCTTCCTACAAGCAAGAGTTCATTTCTGGAAAACCCAGTGATTTTAGGGCTCAAATGAATTTGCCCAGTTCACGAACCATACACGTTTTTCACTATAAACTAAAGAGAATCTATGTAAGAGATGCGGTGGTTTGTTACAGTTTCACAAGCAGAGTTCAACTAGATAAGGTCCGTATGAGTAGGAAATACAGTTCTTTTTTTATGGACATGCTCATATTTCTTGCTGCATTGCAACTCTGGACAGAAGAGGATGCTTCTGTGTTAAAACAGAGGATGTTTCATGGATGAGAACACTGGTCTGAATTTCCCTTCACAAACGGAGTTAAACCAAAGGCTCTGTGTCTTCCTACAAGCAAGAGTTCATTTCCGGAATTCCCAGTGGTTTTTTGGCTCAAATGACTTTACACAGTTCACGCACCCAACACGTTTTTCAGTATAAACTAAAGAGCATCTATGTAAGAGATGCTGTGATTTGTTACAGTTTCACTAGCAGAGTTTAACTAGATATGGTCCGTATGGTTAAGAAACACAGTTCGTTTATTTCTGGGCATGCTCATGTTTCCTGCTGTTTTGGAGACTCTGCAAAGAAGAGCATGCTTCTTGCGTTAAAACAGAGTATGTTTCATGGATGAGAACACTGGTCTGAAATTCCCTTCACAAACGGAGTTAAACCACAGTCTCTGTGTCTTCCTTCAAGCAAGAGTTCATTTCCTGAAAACCGAGTGACTTTTCGCCTAAAATGAATTTACACAATTCACGAACCCAACACGTTTTTCACTATAAACTAAAGAGCATCTATGTAAGAGATGCTGTGGTTTGTTACAGTTTCACAAGCAGAGTTCAACTAGATATGGTCCGTATGATTAGGAAATACAGTTCTTTTTTTATGGACATGCTCATATTTCTTGCTGTATTGCAACTCTGGACAGAAGAGGATGCTTCTTGCGTTAAAACAGAGGAAGTTTCATGGATGAGAACACTGGTCTGAATTTCCCTTCACAAACGGAGTTAAAACAAAGGCTCTGTGTCTTCCTACAAGCAAGAGTTCAATTCTGGAAAACCCAGTGATTTTTCGGCTAAAATGAATTTACACAATTCACGAACCCAACACGTTTTTCACTATAAACTAAAGAGCATCTATGTAAGAGATGCTGTGGTTTGTTACAGTTTCATAAGCAGAGTTCAACTAGATATGGTCAGTATTCGTAGGAAACACAGTTCGTTTTTTCTGGGCATCCTCATGTTTCTTGCTGTATTAGAGATGCTGGAAAGAAAAGCATGCTCTTTGCGTAAAAACAGAGTGTGTTTCATGGATGAGAACACAGGTCTGAATTTCCCTTCACAAACGGAGTTAAACCAAAGGCTCTGTGTCTTCCTACAAGCAAGAGTTCATTTCCGGAAATCCCAGTGATTTTATGGCACAAAAGAATTTACCCAGTTCACGCACCCATCACGATTTTCACTATAAACTAAAGAGCATCTATGTAAGAGATGCTGTGGTTTGTTACAGTTTCACAAGCAGAGTTCAAGTAGATATGGTCAGTATTAGTAGGAAATACAGTTCTTTTTTTATGGACATGCTCATATTTCTTGTTGTATTGCAACTCTGGACAGAAGAGGATGCTTCTTGTGTTAAAACAGACGGTGTTTCATGGATGAGAACACTGGTCTGAATTTCCCTTCACAAACGGAGTTAAACCAAAGGCTCTGTGTCTTCCTACAAGCAAGAGTTCATTTCCGGAAATCCCAGTGATTTTTCGGCTCAAATGAATTTACCCAGTTCACGAACCCAACACTTTTTTCACTATAAACTAAAGAGCATCTATGTAAGAGATGCTGTTGTTTGTTACAGTTTCACAAGCAGAGTTTAACTAGATATGGTCTCTATGAGTAAGAAACACAGTTCGTTTATTCTGGGCATGCTCATGTTTCTTGCTGTATTAGAGACTCTGGAAAGAAGAGCATGCTCTTTGAGTTAAAACAGAGTGTGTTTCATGGATGAGAACAGTGGTCTGAATTTCCCTTCACAAACGGAGCTAAACCAAAGTCTCTATGTCTTCCTTCAAGCAAGAGTTCATTTCTTGAAAACCCAGTGATTTTTCAGCTAAAATGAATTTACACAATTCACGAACCCAACACGTTTTTCACTATAAACTAAAGAGTATCTATGTAAGAGATGCTGTGGTTTGTTACAGTTTCATAAGCAGAGTTCAACTAGATACGGTCAGTATTCGTAGGAAACAGAGTTCTTTTTTTCTGGGCATGCTCATGTTTCTTGCTGTATTAGAGACTCTGGATAGAAGAGCATGCTCTTTGCGTTAAAACAGAGTGTGTTTCATGGATGAGAACACTGGTCTGAATTTCCCTTCACAAACTGAGTTAAACCAAAGGCTCTGTGTCTTCCTACAAGTAAGAGTTCATTTCCGGAAAACCCAGTGATTTTTCGGCTCAAATGAATTTACACAGTTCACGAACCCAACACGTTTATCATTATAAACTAAAAAGCATCTAAGTAAGAGATGCTGTGATTTGTTACAGTTTCACAAGCAGAGTTTAACTAGATATGGTCCGTATGTGTAAGAAACACAGTTCGTTTTTTCTGGGCATGCTCATGTTTCTTTCTGTTTTGGAGACACTGGAAAGAAGAGCATGCTTCTTGCGTTAAAACAGAGTATGTTTCATGGATGAGAACACTGGCCTGAATTTCCCTTCACAAACGAGTTAAACCAAAGTCTCTATGTCTTCCTTCAAGCAAGAGTTCATTTCCTGAAAACCCAGTGATTTTTCGGCTAAAATGAATTTTCACAATTCACGAACCCAACATGTTTTTCACTATAAACTAAACAGCATCTATATAAGAGATGCTGTGGTTTGTTACAGTTTCATAAGCAGAGTTCAACTAGATATGGTCAGTATTCGTAGGAAACAGTGTTCTTTTTTTCTGTGCATGCTCATGTTTCCTGCTGTATTAGAGACTCTGGATAGAAGAGCATGTTCTTTGCGTTAAAACAGAGTGTGTTTCATGGATGAGAACACTGGTCTGAATTTCCCTTCACAAACGGAGTTAAAACAAAGGCTCTGTGTCTTCCTACAAGTAAGAGTTCATTTCCGGAAATCCCAGGATTTTTCGGCTCAAATGAATTTACCCAGTTCATGAACCCAACACTTTTTTCACTATAAACTAAAGAGCATCTATGTAAGAGATGCTGTTGTTTGCTAAAGTTTCACAAGCAGAGTTCAACTAGATATGGTCTGTATTAGTAGGAAACACAGTTCTTTTTTTCTGGGCATGCACATGTTTCTTGCTGTATTGGAGACTCTGGAAAGAAGAGCATGCTCTTTGCGTTAAAACAGACTGTGTTTCATGGATGAGAACATTGGTCTGAATTTCCCTTCACAAACGGAGTTAAACAAAAGGCTCTGTATCTTCCTACAAGCAAGAGTTCATTTCTGGAAAACCCAGTGATTTTAGGGCTCAAATGAATTTGCCCAGTTCACGAACCATACACGTTTTTCACTATAAACTAAAGAGAATCTATGTAAGAGATGCGGTGGTTTGTTACAGTTTCACAAGCAGAGTTCAACTAGATAAGGTCCGTATGAGTAGGAAATACAGTTCTTTTTTTATGGACATGCTCATATTTCTTGCTGCATTGCAACTCTGGACAGAAGAGGATGCTTCTGTGTTAAAACAGAGGATGTTTCATGGATGAGAACACTGGTCTGAATTTCCCTTCACAAACGGAGTTAAACCAAAGGCTCTGTGTCTTCCTACAAGCAAGAGTTCATTTCCGGAATTCCCAGTGGTTTTTTGGCTCAAATGACTTTACACAGTTCACGCACCCAACACGTTTTTCAGTATAAACTAAAGAGCATCTATGTAAGAGATGCTGTGATTTGTTACAGTTTCACTAGCAGAGTTTAACTAGATATGGTCCGTATGGTTAAGAAACACAGTTCGTTTATTTCTGGGCATGCTCATGTTTCCTGCTGTTTTGGAGACTCTGCAAAGAAGAGCATGCTTCTTGCGTTAAAACAGAGTATGTTTCATGGATGAGAACACTGGTCTGAAATTCCCTTCACAAACGGAGTTAAACCACAGTCTCTGTGTCTTCCTTCAAGCAAGAGTTCATTTCCTGAAAACCGAGTGACTTTTCGCCTAAAATGAATTTACACAATTCACGAACCCAACACGTTTTTCACTATAAACTAAAGAGCATCTATGTAAGAGATGCTGTGGTTTGTTACAGTTTCACAAGCAGAGTTCAACTAGATATGGTCCGTATGATTAGGAAATACAGTTCTTTTTTTATGGACATGCTCATATTTCTTGCTGTATTGCAACTCTGGACAGAAGAGGATGCTTCTTGCGTTAAAACAGAGGAAGTTTCATGGATGAGAACACTGGTCTGAATTTCCCTTCACAAACGGAGTTAAAACAAAGGCTCTGTGTCTTCCTACAAGCAAGAGTTCAATTCTGGAAAACCCAGTGATTTTTCGGCTAAAATGAATTTACACAATTCACGAACCCAACACGTTTTTCACTATAAACTAAAGAGCATCTATGTAAGAGATGCTGTGGTTTGTTACAGTTTCATAAGCAGAGTTCAACTAGATATGTTCCGTATTCATAGGAAACAGAGTTCTTTTTTCCTGGGCATGCTCATGTTTCTTGCTGTATTAGAGATGCTGGAAAGAAAAGCATGCTCTTTGCGTAAAAACAGAGTGTGTTTCATGGATGAGAACACAGGTCTGAATTTCCCTTCACAAACGGAGTTAAACCAAAGGCTCTGTGTCTTCCTACAAGCAAGAGTTCATTTCCGGAAATCCCAGTGATTTTATGGCACAAAAGAATTTACCCAGTTCACGCACCCATCACGATTTTCACTATAAACTAAAGAGCATCTATGTAAGAGATGCTGTGGTTTGTTACAGTTTCACAAGCAGAGTTCAACTAGATATGTTCAGTATTAGTAGGAAATACAGTTCTTTTTTTATGGACATGCTCATATTTCTTGTTGTATTGCAACTCTGGACAGAAGAGGATGCTTCTTGTGTTAAAACACACGGTGTTTCATGGATGAGAACACTGGTCTGAATTTCCCTTCACAAACGGAGTTAAACCAAAGTCTCTGTGTCTTCCTTCAAGCAAGAGTTCATTTCCTGAAAACCCAGTGATTTTTCGGCTAAAATGAATTTACACAATTCACGAACCCAACACGTTTTTCACTATAAACTAAAGAGCATCTATGTAAGAGATGCTGTGGTTTGTTACAGATTCATAAGCAGAGTTCAACTAGATATGGTCAGTATTCGTAGGAAACACAGTTCGTTTTTTCTGGGCATCCTCATGTTTCTTGCTGTATTAGAGATGCTGGAAAGAAGAGCATGCTCTTTGCGTTAAAACAGAGTGTGTTTCATGGATGAGAACACAGGTCTGAATTTCCCTTCACAAACGAAGTTAAACCAAAGGCTCTGTGTCTTCCTACAAGCAAGAGTTCATTTCCGGAAAACCCAGTGATTTTTCGGCTCAAATGAATTTACACAGTTCACGAACCCAACACGTTTATCATTATAAACTAAAGAGCATCTAAGTAAGAGATGCTGTGATTTGTTACAGTTTCACAAGCAGAGTTGAACTAGATATGGTCAGTATTCATACGAAACACAGTTCTTTTTTTCTGTGCATGCTCATGTTTCTTGCTGTATTAGAGACTCTGGAGAGAAGAGCATGCTCTTTGCGTTAAAACAGAGTGTGTTTCATGGATGAGAACATTGGTCTGAATTTCCCTTCACAAACGGAGTTAAACCAAAGGCTCTGTGTCTTCCTACAAGCAAGAGTTCATATCCGGAAATCCCAGTGATTTTTCGGCTCAAATGAATTTACACAGTTCACGAACCCAACACGTTTTTCACTACAAACTGAAGAGCATCTATGTAAGAGATGCTGTAGTTTGTTACAGTTTCACAAGCAGAGTTTAACTAGATATGGTCCGTATGAGTAAGAAACACAGTTCATTTTTTCTGGGCATGCTCATGTTTCTTGCTGTATTGGAGATGCTGGAAAGAAGAGCATGCTTCTTGCGATAAAACAGAGTATGTTTCATGGATGAGAACACTGGTCTGAATTTCCCTTCACAAACGGAGTTAAACCAAAGGCTCTGTATCTTCCCACAAGTAAGAGTTCATTTCCGGAAAACCCAGTGATTTTAGGGCTCAAATGAATTTGCCCAGTTCACGAACCCCACACCTTTTTCACTATAAACTAAAGAGCATCTATGTAAGAGATGCTGTGGTTTGTTACAGTTTCACAAGCAGAGTTCAACTAGATATGGTCTGTATGAGTAAGAAATACAGTTCTTTTTTTATGGACCTGCTCATATTTCTTGTTGTATTGCAACTCTGGACAGAAGAGGATGCTTCTTGCGTTAAAACAGAGGATGTTTCATGGATGAGAACACTGGTCCGAATTTCCCTTCACAAACGGAGTTAAACAAAAGGCTCTGTATCTTCCTACAAGCAAGAGTTCATTTCCGGAAAACCCAGTGATTTTAGGGCTCAAATGAATTTGCCCAGTTCAGGAACCCTACACGTTTTTCACTATAAACTAAAGAGCATCTATGTAAGAGATGCGGTGGTTTGTTACAGTTTCACAAGCAGAGTTCAACTAGATAAGGTCCATATGAGTAGGAAATACAGTTCTTTTTTTATGGACATGCTCATATTTCTTGCTGCATTGCAACTCTGGACAGAAGAGGATGCTTCTTGTGTTAAAACAGAGGATGTTTCATGGATGAGAACACTGGCCTGAATTTCCCTTCACAAACGGAGTTAAACCAAAGGCTCTGTGTCTTCCTACAAGCAAGAGTTCATTTCCAAAATTCCCAGTGATTTTTCGGCTCAAATGACTTTACACAGTTCACGCACCCAACACGTTTTTCAGTATAAACTAAAGAGCATCTATGTAAGAGATGCTGTAATTTGTTACAGTTTCACAAGCAGAGTTTAACTAGATATGGTCCGTATGAGTAAGAAACACAGTTCGTTTATTTCTGGGCATGCTCATGTTTACTGCTGTTTTGGAGACTCTGGAAAGAAGAGTATGCTTCTTGCGTTAAAACAGAGTATGTTTCATGGATGAGAACACTGGTCTGAATTTCCCTTCACAAACGGAGTTAAACCACAGTCTCTGTGTCTTCCTTCAAGCAAGAGTTCATTTCCTGAAAACCCAGTGACTTTTCGGCTAAAATGAATTTACACAATTCACGAACCCAACACGTTTTTCACTATAAACTAAAGAGCATCTATGTAAGAGATGCTGTGGTTTGTTACAGTTTCACAAGCAGAGTTCAACTAGATATGGTCCGTATGATTAGGAAATACAGTTCTTTTTTTATGGATATGCTCATATTTCTTGCTGTATTGCAACTCTGGACAGAAGAGGATGCTTCTTGCGTTAAAACAGAGGATGTTTCATGGATGAGAACACTGGTCTGAATTTCCCTTCACAAACGGAGTTAAAACAAAGGCTCTGTGTCTTCCTACAAGCAAGAGTTCAATTCTGGAAAACCCAGTGATTTTTCGGCTAAAATGAATTTACACAATTCACGAACCCAACACGTTTTTCACTATAAACTAAAGAGCATCTATGTAAGAGATGCTGTGGTTTGTTACAGTTTCATAAGCAGAGTTCAACTAGATATGGTCAGTATTAGTAGGAAACACAGTTCGTTTTTTCTGTGCATGCTCATGTTTCTTGCTGTTTTGGAGACGCTGGAAAGAAGAGCATGCTTCTTGCGTTAAAACAGAGTATGTTTCATGGATGAGAACACTGGTCTGAATTTCCCTTCACAAACGGAGTTAAACCAAAGTCTCTGTGTCTTCCTTCAAGCAAGAGTTCATTTCCTGAAAACCCAGTGATTTTTCGGCTAAAATGAATTTACACAATTCACGAACCCAACACGTTTTTCACTATAAACTAAAGAGCATCTATGTAAGAGATGCTGTGGTTTGTTACAGTTTCATAAGCAGAGTTCAACTAGATATGGTCAGTATTCGTAGGAAACACAGTTCGTTTTTTCTGGGCATCCTCATGTTTCTTGCTGTATTAGAGATGCTGGAAAGAAGAGCATGCTCTTTGCGTTAAAACAGAGTGTGTTTCATGGATGAGAACACAGGTCTGAATTTCCCTTCACAAACGAAGTTAAACCAAAGGCTCTGTGTCTTCCTACAAGCAAGAGTTCATTTCCGGAAAACCCAGTGATTTTTCGGCTCAAATGAATTTACACAGTTCACGAACCCAACACGTTTATCATTATAAACTAAAGAGCATCTAAGTAAGAGATGCTGTGATTTGTTACAGTTTCACAAGCAGAGTTTAACTAGATATGGTCCGTATGTGTAAGAAACACAGTTCGTTTTTTCTGGGCATGCTCATGTTTCTTGCTGTTTTGGAGACGCTGGAAAGAAGAGCATGCTTCTTGCGTTAAAACAGAGTATGTTTCATGGATGAGAACACTGGCCTGAATTTCCCTTCACAAACGAGTTAAACCAAAGTCTCTATGTCTTCCTTCAAGCAAGAGTTCATTTCCTGAAAACCCAGTGATTTTTCGGCTAAAATGAATTTACACAATTCACGAACCCAACACGTTTTTCACTATACACTAAACAGCATCTATGTAAGAGATGCTGTGGTTTGTTACAGTTTCATCAGCAGAGTTCAACTAGATATGGTCAGTATTCGTAGGAAACAGTGTTCTTTTTTTCTGTGCATGCTCATGTTTCTTGCTGTATTAGAGACTCTGGATAGAAGAGCATGTTCTTTGCGTTAAAACAGAGTGTGTTTCATGGATGAGAACACTGGTCTGAATTTCCCTTCACAAACGGAGTTAAACCAAAGGCTCTGTGTCTTCCTACAAGCAAGAGTTCATTTCCGGAAATCCCAGTAATTTTTCGGCTCAAAAGAATTTACCCAGTTCACGCACCCAACACGATTTTCACTATAAACTAAAGAGCATCTATGTAAGAGATGCGGTGGTTTGTTACAGTTTCACAAGCAGAGTTCAACTAGATAAGGTCCGTATGAGTAGGAAATACAGTTCTTTTTTTATGGACATGCCCATATTTCTTGCTGCATTGCAACTCTGGACAGAAGAGGATGCTTCTGTGTTAAAACAGAGGATGTTTCATGGATGAGAACACTGGTCTGAATTTCCCTTCACAAACGGAGTTAAACCAAAGGCTCTGTGTCTTCCTACAAGCAAGAGTTCATTTCCGGAATTCCCAGTGGTTTTTTGGCTCAAATGACTTTACACAGTTCACGCACCCAACACGTTTTTCAGTATAAACTAAAGAGCATCTATGTAAGAGATGCTGTGATTTGTTACAGTTTCACTAGCAGAGTTTAACTAGATATGGTCCGTATGGTTAAGAAACACAGTTCGTTTATTTCTGGGCATGCTCATGTTTCCTGCTGTTTTGGAGACTCTGGAAAGAAGAGCATGCTTCTTGCGTTAAAACAGAGTATGTTTCATGGATGAGAACACTGGTCTGAAATTCCCTTCACAAACGGAGTTAAACCACAGTCTCTGTGTCTTCCTTCAAGCAAGAGTTCATTTCCTGAAAACCGAGTGACTTTTCGCCTAAAATGAATTTACCCAGTTCACGAACCCAACACGTTTTTCACTATAAACTAAAGAGCATCTATGTAAGAGATGCTGTGGTTTGTTACAGTTTCACAAGCAGAGTTCAACTAGATATGGTCCGTATGATTAGGAAATACAGTTCTTTTTTTATGGACATGCTCATATTTCTTGCTGTATTGCAACTCTGGACAGAAGAGGATGCTTCTTGCGTTAAAACAGAGGATGTTTCATGGATGAGAACACTGGTCTGAATTTCCCTTCACAAACGGAGTTAAAACAAAGGCTCTGTGTCTTCCTACAAGCAAGAGTTCAATTCTGGAAAACCCAGTGATTTTTCGGCTAAAATGAATTTACACAATTCACGAACCCAACACGTTTTTCACTATAAACTAAAGAGCATCTATGTAAGAGATGCTGTTGTTTGTTACAGTTTCATAAGCAGAGTTCTACTAGATATGATCAGTATTAGTGGGAAACACAGTTCTTTTTTTCTGGGCATTCTCATGTTTCTTGCTGTATTGGAGATGCTGGAAAGAAGAGCATGCTTCTGGCGTTAAAACAGAGTATGTTTCGTGGCTGAGAACACTGGTCTGAATTTCCCTTCACAAACGGAGTTAAACCAAGGGCTCTGTGTCTTCCTACAAGCAAGAGTTCATTTCCGGAATACCCACTGATTTTTCGGCTCAAATGACTTTACACAGTTCACGCACCCAACACGTTTTTCAGTATAGACTAACGAGCATCTATGTAAGAGATGCTGTGGTTTGTTACAGTTTCATAAGCAGAGTTGAACTAGATATGGTCAGTATTCATAGGAAACACAGTTCTTTTTTTCTGGGCATGCTCATGTTTCTTGCTGTATTAGAGACTCTGGAAAGAAGAGCATGCTCTTTGCGTTAAAACAGAGTGTGTTTCATGGATGAGAACACTGGTCTGAATTTCCCTTCACAAACGGAGTTAAACCAAAGTCTCTGTGTCTTCCTTCAAGCAAGAGTTCATTTCCTGAAAACCCAGTGATTTTTCGGCTAAAATGAATTTACACAATTCACGAACCCAACACGTTTTTCACTATAAACTAAAGAGCATCTATGTAAGAGATGCTGTGGTTTGTTACAGTTTCATAAGCAGAGTTCAACTAGATGTGGTCAGTATTCGTAGGAAACACAGTTCGTTTTTTCTGCGCATCCTCATGTTTCTTGCTGTATTAGAGATGCTGGAAAGAAGAGCATGCTCTTTGCGTTAAAACAGAGTGTGGTTCATGGATGAGAACAAAGGTCTGAATTCCCCTTCACAAACGGAGTTAAACCAAACGCTCTGTGTCTTCCTACAAGCAAGAGTTCATTTCCGGAAATCCCAGTGATTTTTTGGCACAAAAGAATTTACCCAGTTCATGCACCCATCACGATTTTCACTATAAACTAAAGAGCATCTATGTAAGAGATGCTGTGGTTTGTTACAGTTTCACAAGCAGAGTTCAACTAGATATGGTCAGTATTAGTAGGAAATACAGTTCTTTTTTTATGGACATGCTCATATTTCTTGTTGTATTGCAACTCTGGACAGAAGAGGATGCTTCTTGTGTTAAAACACACGGTGTTTCATGGATGAGAACACTGGTCTGAATTTCCCTTCACAAACGGAGTTAAACCAAAGTCTCTGTGTCTTCCTTCAAGCAAGAGTTCATTTCCTGAAAACCCAGTGATTTTTCGGCTAAAATGAATTTACACAATTCACGAACCCAACACGTTTTTCACTATAAACTAAAGAGCATCTATGTAAGAGATGCTGTGGTTTGTTACAGTTTCATAAGCAGAGTTCAACTAGATATGGTCAGTATTCGTAGGAAACACAGTTCGTTTTTTCTGGGCATCCTCATGTTTCTTGCTGTATTAGAGATGCTGGAAAGAAGAGCATGCTCTTTGCGTTAAAACAGAGTGTGTTTCATGGATGAGAACACAGGTCTGAATTTCCCTTCACAAACGAAGTTAAACCAAAGGCTCTGTGTCTTCCTACAAGCAAGAGTTCATTTCCGGAAAACCCAGTGATTTTTCGGCTCAAATGAATTTACACAGTTCACGAACCCAACACGTTTATCATTATAAACTAAAGAGCATCTAAGTAAGAGATGCTGTGATTTGTTACAGTTTCACAAGCAGAGTTGAACTAGATATGGTCAGTATTCATAGGAAACACAGTTCTTTTTTTCTGTGCATGCTCATGTTTCTTGCTGTATTAGAGACTCTGGAGAGAAGAGCATGCTCTTTGCGTTAAAACAGAGTGTGTTTCATGGATGAGAACATTGGTCTGAATTTCCCTTCACAAACGGAGTTAAACCAAAGGCTCTGTGTCTTCCTACAAGCAAGAGTTCATATCCGGAAATCCCAGTGATTTTTCGGCTCAAATGAATTTACACAGTTCACGAACCCAACACGTTTTTCACTACAAACTGAAGAGCATCTATGTAAGAGATGCTGTAGTTTGTTACAGTTTCACAAGCAGAGTTTAACTAGATATGGTCCGTATGAGTAAGAAACACAGTTCATTTTTTCTGGGCATGCTCATGTTTCTTGCTGTATTGGAGATGCTGGAAAGAAGAGCATGCTTCTTGCGATAAAACAGAGTATGTTTCATGGATGAGAACACTGGTCTGAATTTCCCTTCACAAACGGAGTTAAACCAAAGGTTCTGTATCTTCCCACAAGTAAGAGTTCATTTCCGGAAAACCCAGTGATGTTAGGGCTCAAATGAATTTGCCCAGTTCACGAACCCCACACCTTTTTCACTATAAACTAAAGAGCATCTATGTAAGAGATGCTGTGGTTTGTTACAGTTTCACAAGCAGAGTTCAACTAGATATGGTCTGTATGAGTAAGAAATACAGTTCTTTTTTTATGGACCTGCTCATATTTCTTGTTGTATTGCAACTCTGGACAGAAGAGGATGCTTCTTGCGTTAAAACAGAGGATGTTTCATGGATGAGAACACTGGTCTGAATTTCCCTTCACAAACGGAGTTAAACAAAAGGCTCTGTATCTTCCTACAAGCAAGAGTTCATTTCCGGAAAACCCAGTGATTTTAGGGCTCAAATGAATTTGCCCAGTTCAGGAACCCCACACGTTTTTCACTATAAACTAAAGAGCATCTATGTAAGAGATGCGGTGGTTTGTTACAGTTTCACAAGCAGAGTTCAACTAGATAAGGTCCGTATGAGTAGGAAATACAGTTCTTTTTTTATGGACATGCTCATATTTCTTGCTGCATTGCAACTCTGGACAGAAGAGGATGCTTCTTGTGTTAAAACAGAGGATGTTTCATGGATGAGAACACTGGTCTGAATTTCCCTTCACAAACGGAGTTAAACCAAAGGCTCTGTGTCTTCCTACAAGCAAGAGTTCATTTCCAAAATTCCCAGTGATTTTTCGGCTCAAATGACTTTACACAGTTCACGCACCCAACACGTTTTTCAGTATAAACTAAAGAGCATCTATGTAAGAGATGCTGTAATTTGTTACAGTTTCACAAGCAGAGTTTAACTAGATATGGTCCCTATGAGTAAGAAACACAGTTCGTTTATTTCTGGGCATGCTCATGTTTACTGCTGTTTTGGAGACGCTGGAAAGAAGAGCATGCTTCTTGCGTTAAAACAGAGTATGTTTCATGGATGAGAACACTGGTCTGAATTTCCCTTCACAAACGGAGTTAAACCAAAGTCTCTGTGTCTTCCTTCAAGCAAGAGTTCATTTCCTGAAAACCCAGTGATTTTTCGGCTAAAATGAATTTACACAATTCACGAACCCAACACGTTTTTCACTATAAACTAAAGAGCATCTATGTAAGAGATGCTGTGGTTTGTTACAGTTTCATAAGCAGAGTTCAACTAGATATGGTCAGTATTCGTAGGAAACACAGTTCGTTTTTTCTGGGCATCCTCATGTTTCTTGCTGTATTAGAGATGCTGGAAAGAAGAGCATGCTCTTTGCGTTAAAACAGAGTGTGTTTCATGGATGAGAACACAGGTCTGAATTTCCCTTCACAAACGAAGTTAAACCAAAGGCTCTGTGTCTTCCTACAAGCAAGAGTTCATTTCCGGAAAACCCAGTGATTTTTCGGCTCAAATGAATTTACACAGTTCACGAACCCAACACGTTTATCATTATAAACTAAAGAGCATCTAAGTAAGAGATGCTGTGATTTGTTACAGTTTCACAAGCAGAGTTGAACTAGATATGGTCAGTATTCATAGGAAACACAGTTCTTTTTTTCTGTGCATGCTCATGTTTCTTGCTGTATTAGAGACTCTGGAGAGAAGAGCATGCTCTTTGCGTTAAAACAGAGTGTGTTTCATGGATGAGAACATTGGTCTGAATTTCCCTTCACAAACGGAGTTAAACCAAAGGCTCTGTGTCTTCCTACAAGCAAGAGTTCATATCCGGAAATCCCAGTGATTTTTCGGCTCAAATGAATTTACACAGTTCACGAACCCAACACGTTTTTCACTACAAACTGAAGAGCATCTATGTAAGAGATGCTGTAGTTTGTTACAGTTTCACAAGCAGAGTTTAACTAGATATGGTCCGTATGAGTAAGAAACACAGTTCATTTTTTCTGGGCATGCTCATGTTTCTTGCTGTATTGGAGATGCTGGAAAGAAGAGCATGCTTCTTGCGATAAAACAGAGTATGTTTCATGGATGAGAACACTGGTCTGAATTTCCCTTCACAAACGGAGTTAAACCAAAGGCTCTGTATCTTCCCACAAGTAAGAGTTCATTTCCGGAAAACCCAGTGATTTTAGGGCTCAAATGAATTTGCCCAGTTCACGAACCCCACACCTTTTTCACTATAAACTAAAGAGCATCTATGTAAGAGATGCTGTGGTTTGTTACAGTTTCACAAGCAGAGTTCAACTAGATATGGTCTGTATTAGTAGGAAACACAGTTCTTTTTTTCTGGGCATGCACATGTTTCTTGCTGTATTAGAGACTCTGCAACGAAGAGCATGCTCTTTGCGTTAAAACAGAGTGTGTTTCATGGATGAGAACATTGGTCTGAATTTCCCTTCACAAACGGAGTTAAACCAAAGGCTCTGTGTCTTCCTACAAGCAAGAGTTCATATCCGGAAATCCCAGTGATTTTTCGGCTCAAATCAATTTACACAGTTCACGAACCCAACACGTTTTTCACTATAAACTGAAGAGCATCTATGTAAGAGATGCTGTGGTTTGTTACAGTTTCAAAAGCAGAGTTCAACTAGAAATGGTCTGTATGAGTAAGAAATACAGTTCTTTTTTTATGGACCTGCTCATATTTCTTGCTGTATTGCAACTCTGGACAGAAGAGGATGCTTCTTGTGTTAAAACAGAGGATGTTTCATGGATGAGAACACTGGTCTGAATTTCCCTTCACAAACGGAGTTAAACCAAAGGCTCTGTGTCTTCCTACAAGCAAGAGTTCAATTCCGGAAAACCCAGTGATTTTTCGGCTAAAATGAATTTACACAATTCACGAACCCAACACGTTTTTCACTATAAACTAAAGAGCATCTATGTAAGAGATGCTCTGGTTTGTTACAGTTTCATAAGCAGAGTTCAACTAGATATGGTCAGTATTCGTAGGAAACAGAGTTCTTTTTTTTCTGGGCATGCTCATGTTTCTTGCTGTATTAGAGACTCTGGATAGAAGAGCATGCTCTTTGCGTTAAAACACAGTGTATTTCATGGATGAGAACACTGGTCTGAATTTCCCTTCACAAACGGAGTTAAACCAAAGGCTCTGTGTCTTCCTACAAGCAAGAGTTCATTTCCGGAAATCCCAGTGTTTTTTCGGCTCAAAAGAATTTACCCAGTTCACGCACCAACACGATTTTCACTATAAACTAAAGAGCATCTATGTAAGAGATGCTGTGGTTTGTTACAGTTTCACAAGCAGAGTTCAACTAGATATGGTCAGTATTAGTAGGAAATACAGTTCTTTTTTTATGGACATGCTCATATTTCTTGCTGTATTGCAACTCTGGACAGAAGAGGATGCTTCTTGTGTTAAAACAGAGTATGTTTCATGGATGAGAACACTGGTCTGAATTTCCCTTCACAAACGGAGTTAAACCAAAGGCTCTGTGTCTTCCTACAAGCAAGAGTTCATTTCCGGAAATCCCAGTGATTTTTCGGCTCAAATGAATTTACACAGTTCACGCACCCAACACGATATTCACTATAAACTAAAGAGCATCTATGTAAGAGATGCTGTGGTTTTTTACAGTTTCATAAGCAGAGTTCTACTAGATATGATCAGTATTAGTGGGAAAACAGTTCTTTTTTCTGGGCATGCTCATGTTTCTTGCTGTATTGGAGATGCTGGAAGAAGAGCATGCTTCTGGCGTTAAAACAGAGGATGTTTCGTGGATGAGAACACTGGTCTGAATTTCCCTTCACAAATGGAGTTAAACCAAGGGCTCTGTGTCTTCCTACAAGCAAGAGTTCATTTCCGGAATACACACTGATTTTTCGGCTCAAATGACTTTGCACAGTTCACGCACCCAACACGTTTTTCAGTATAGACTAACGAGCATCTATGTAAGAGATGCTGTGGATTGTTACAGTTTCATAAGCAGAGTTGAACTAGATATGGTCAGTATTCATAGGAAACACACTTCTTTTTTCTGGGCATGCTCATGTTTCTTGCTGTATTAGAGACTCTGGAAAGAAGAGCATGCTCTTTGCGTTAAAACAGAGTGTGTTTCATGGATGAGAACACTGGTCTGAATTTCCCTTCACAAACGGAGTTAAACCAAAGTCTCGGTGTCTTCCTTCAAGCAAGAGTTCATTTCCTGAAAACCCAGTGATTTTTCGGCTAAAATGAATTTACACAATTCACGAACCCAACACGTTTTTCACTATAAACTAAAGAGCATCTATGTAAGAGATGCTCTGGTTTGTTACAGTTTCATAAGCAGAGTTCAACTAGATATGGTCAGTATTCGTAGGACACACAGTTCGTTTTTTCTGGGCATGCTCATGTTTCTTGCTGTATTAGAGATGCAGGAATGAAGAGCATGCTCTTTGCGTTAAAACAGAGTGTGTTTCATGGATGAGAACACTGGTCTGAATTTCCCTTCACAAACCGAGTTAAACCAAAGGCTCTGTATCTTGCTACAAGCAAGAGTTCATTTCCGGAAAACCCAGTGATTTTAGGGCTCAAATGAATTTGACCAGTTCACGAACCCTACACGTTTTTCACTATAAACTAAAGAGCATCTATGTAAGAGATGAGCTGGTTTGTTACAGTTTCACAAGCAGAGTTCAACTAGATAAGGTCCGTATGAGTAGGAAATACAGTTCTTTTTTTATGGACATGCTCATATTTCTTGCTGCATTGCAACTCTGGACAGAAGAGGATGCTTCTTGTGTTAAAACAGAGGATGTTTCATGGATGAGAACACTGGTCTGAATTTCCCTTCACAAACGGAGTTAAACCAAAGGCTCCGTGTCTTCCTACAAGCAAGAGTTCAATTCCGGAAAACCCAGTGATTTTTCGGCTAAAATGAATTTACACAATTCACGAACCCAACACGTTTTTCACTATAAACTAAAGAGCATCTATGTAAGAGATGCTGTGGTTTGTTACAGTTTCATAAGCAGAGTTGAACTAGATATGGTCAGTATTCGTAGGAAACACAGTTCGTTTTTTCTGGACATGCTCATGTTTCTTGCTGTATTAGAGACTCTGGAAAGAAGAGCATGCTCTTTGCGTTAAAACAGAGTGTGTTTCATGGATGAGAACACTGGTCTGAATTTCCCTTCACAAACGGAGTTAAACCAAAGTCTCGGTGTCTTCCTTCAAGCAAGAGTTCATTTCCTGAAAACCCAGTGATTTTTCGGCTAAAATGAATTTACACAATTCACGAACCCAACACGTTTTTCACTATAAACTAAAGAGCATCTATGTAAGAGATGCTGTTGTTTGTTAAAGTTTCACAAGCAGAGTTCAACTAGATATGGTCTGTATTAGTAGGAAACACAGTTCGTTTTTTCTGGGCATGCTCATGTTTCTTGCTGTATTGGAGATGCTGGAAAGAAGAGCATGCTTCTTGCGATAAAACAGAGTATGTTTCATGGATGAGATCACTGGTCTGAATTTCCCTTCACAAACGGAGTTAAACCAAAGGCTCTGTATCTTCCCACAAGTAAGAGTTCATTTCCGGAAAACCCAGTGATTTTAGGGCTCAAATGAATTTGCCCAGTTCACGAACCCCACACCTTTTTCACTATAAACTAAAGAGCATCTATGTAAGAGATGCTGTGGTTTGTTACAGTTTCACAAGCAGAGTTCAACTAGATATGGTCTGTATGAGTAAGAAATACAGTTCTTTTTTTAGGGACCTGCTCAAATTTCTTGCTGTATTGCAACTCTGGACAGAAGAGGATGCTTCTTGCGTTAAAACAGAGGATGTTTCATGGATGAGAACACTGGTCTGAATTTCCCTTCACAAACGGAGTTAAACAAAAGGCTCTGTATCTTCCTACAAGCAAGAGTTCATTTCCGGAAAAGCCAGTGATTTTAGGGCTCAAATGAATTTGCCCAGTTCACGAACCATACACGTTTTTCACTATAAACTAAAGAGCATCTATGTAAGAGATGCGGTGGTTTGTTACAGTTTCACAAGCAGAGTTCAACTAGATAAGGTCCGTATGAGTAGGAAATACAGTTCTTTTTTTATGGACATGCTCATATTTCTTGCTGCATTGCAACTCTGGACAGAAGAGGATGCTTCTTGTGTTAAAACAGAGGATGTTTCATGGATGAGAACACTGGTCTGAATTTCCCTTCACAAACAGAGTTAAAACAAAGGCTCTGTGTCTTCCTACAAGCAAGAGTTCATTTCCGGAATTCCCAGTGATTTTTCGGCTCAAATGACTTTACACAGTTCACGCACCCAACACGTTTTTCAGTATAAACTAAAGAGCATCTATTTAAGAGATGCTGTGATTTGTTACAGTTTCACAAGCAGAGTTTAACTAGATATGGTCCGTATGTGTAAGAAACACAGTTCGTTTATTTCTGGGCATGCTCATGTTTCCTGCTGTTTTGGAGACTCTGGAAAGAAGAGCATGCTTCTTGCGTTAAAACAGAGTATGCTTCATGGATGAGAACACTGGTCTGAATTTCTCTTCACAAACGGAGTCAAACAACAGTCTCTGTGTCTTCCTTCAAGCAAGAGTTCATTTCCTGAAAACCCAGTGACTTTTCGGCTAAAATGAATTTACACAATTCACGAACCCAACACGTTTTTCACTATAAACTAAAGAGCATCTATGTAAGAGATGCTGTGGTTTGTTACAGTTTCACAAGCAGAGATCAACTAGATATGGTCCGTATGATTAGGAAATACAGTTCTTTTTTTATGGACATGCTCATATTTCTTGCTGTATTGCAACTCTGGACAGAAGAGGATGCTTCTTGCGTTAAAACAGAGGATGTTTCATGGATGAGAACACAGGTCTGAATTACCCTTCACAAACGGAGTTAAAACAAAGGCTCTGTGAGTTCCTACAAGCAAGAGTTCAATTCTGGAAAACCCAGGGATTTTTCGGCTAAAATGAATTTACACAATTCACGAACCCAACACGTTTTTCACTATAAACTAAAGAGCATCTATGTAAGAGATGCTGTGGTTTGTTACAGTTTCATAAGCAGAGTTCAACTAGATATGGTCAGTATTAGTATGAAACACAGTTCGTTTTTTCTGGGCATGCTCATGTTTCTTGCTGTTTTGGAGACGCTGGAAAGAAGAGCATGCTTCTTGCTTTAAAACAGAGTATGTTTCATGGATGAGAACACTGGTCTGAATTTCCCTTCACAAACGGAGTTAAACCAAAGTCTCGGTGTCTTCCTTCAAGCAAGAGTTCATTTCCTGAAAACCCAGTGATTTTTCGGCTAAAATGAATTTACACAATTCACGAACCCAACACGTTTTTCACTATAAACTAAAGAGCATCTATGTAAGAGATGCTCTGGTTTGTTACAGTTTCATAAGCAGAGTTCAACTAGATATGGTCAGTATTCGTAGGACACACAGTTCGTTTTTTCTGGGCATGCTCATGTTTCTTGCTGTATTAGAGATGCAGGAATGAAGAGCATGCTCTTTGCGTTAAAACAGAGTGTGTTTCATGGATGAGAACACTGGTCTGAATTTCCCTTCACAAACCGAGTTAAACCAAAGGCTCTGTATCTTCCTACAAGCAAGAGTTCATTTCCGGAAAACCCAGTGATTTTAAGGCTCAAATGAATTTGACCAGTTCACGAACCCTACACGTTTTTCACTATAAACTAAAGAGCATCTATGTAAGAGATGAGCTGGTTTGTTACAGTTTCACAAGCAGAGTTCAACTAGATAAGGTCCGTATGAGTAGGAAATACAGTTCTTTTTTTATGGACATGCTCATATTTCTTGCTGCATTGCAACTCTGGACAGAAGAGGATGCTTCTTGTGTTAAAACAGAGGATGTTTCATGGATGAGAACACTGGTCTGAATTTCCCTTCACAAACGGAGTTAAACCAAGGCTCTGTGTCTTCCTACAAGCAAGAGTTCAATTCCGGAAAACCCAGTGATTTTTCGGCTAAAATGAATTTACACAATTCACGAACCCAACACGTTTTTCACTATAAACTAAAGAGCATCTATGTAAGAGATGCTGTGGTTTGTTACAGTTTCATAAGCAGAGTTGAACTAGATATGGTCAGTATTCGTAGGAAACACAGTTCGTTTTTTCTGGACATGCTCATGTTTCTTGCTGTATTAGAGACTCTGGAAAGAAGAGCATGCTCTTTGCGTTAAAACAGAGTGTGTTTCATGGATGAGAACACTGGTCTGAATTTCCCTTCACAAACGGAGTTAAACCAAAGTCTCGGTGTCTTCCTTCAAGCAAGAGTTCATTTCCTGAAAACCCAGTGATTTTTCGGCTAAAATGAATTTACACAATTCACGAACCCAACACGTTTTTCACTATAAACTAAAGAGCATCTATGTAAGAGATGCTGTTGTTTGTTAAAGTTTCACAAGCAGAGTTCAACTAGATATGGTCTGTATTAGTAGGAAACACAGTTCGTTTTTTCTGGGCATGCTCATGTTTCTTGCTGTATTGGAGATGCTGGAAAGAAGAGCATGCTTCTTGCGATAAAACAGAGTATGTTTCATGGATGAGATCACTGGTCTGAATTTCCCTTCACAAACGGAGTTAAACCAAAGGCTCTGTATCTTCCCACAAGTAAGAGTTCATTTCCGGAAAACCCAGTGATTTTAGGGCTCAAATGAATTTGCCCAGTTCACGAACCCCACACCTTTTTCACTATAAACTAAAGAGCATCTATGTAAGAGATGCTGTGGTTTGTTACAGTTTCACAAGCAGAGTTCAACTAGATATGGTCTGTATGAGTAAGAAATACAGTTCTTTTTTTATGGACCTGCTCAAATTTCTTGCTGTATTGCAACTCTGGACAGAAGAGGATGCTTCTTGCGTTAAAACAGAGGATGTTTCATGGATGAGAACACTGGTCTGAATTTCCCTTCACAAACGGAGTTAAACAAAAGGCTCTGTATCTTCCTACAAGCAAGAGTTCATTTCCGGAAAAGCCAGTGATTTTAGGGCTCAAATGAATTTGCCCAGTTCACGAACCATACACGTTTTTCACTATAAACTAAAGAGCATCTATGTAAGAGATGCTGTGGTTTGTTACAGTTTCATAAGCAGAGTTCAACTAGATATGGTCAGTATTAGTAGGAAACACAGTTCGTTTTTTCTGTGCATGCTCATGTTTCTTGCTGTTTTGGAGACGCTGGAAAGAAGAGCATGCTTCTTGCGTTAAAACAGAGTATGTTTCATGGATGAGAACACTGGTCTGAATTTCCCTTCACAAACGGAGTTAAACCAAAGTCTCTGTGTCTTCCTTCAAGCAAGAGTTCATTTCCTGAAAACCCAGTGATTTTTCGGCTAAAATGAATTTACACAATTCACGAACCCAACACGTTTTTCACTATAAACTAAAGAGCATCTATGTAAGAGATGCTGTGGTTTGTTACAGTTTCATAAGCAGAGTTCAACTAGATATGGTCAGTATTCGTAGGAAACACAGTTCGTTTTTTCTGGGCATCCTCATGTTTCTTGCTGTATTAGAGATGCTGGAAAGAAGAGCATGCTCTTTGCGTTAAAACAGAGTGTGTTTCATGGATGAGAACACAGGTCTGAATTTCCCTTCACAAACGAAGTTAAACCAAAGGCTCTGTGTCTTCCTACAAGCAAGAGTTCATTTCCGGAAAACCCAGTGATTTTTCGGCTCAAATGAATTTACACAGTTCACGAACCCAACACGTTTATCATTATAAACTAAAGAGCATCTAAGTAAGAGATGCTGTGATTTGTTACAGTTTCACAAGCAGAGTTTAACTAGATATGGTCCGTATGTGTAAGAAACACAGTTCGTTTTTTCTGGGCATGCTCATGTTTCTTGCTGTTTTGGAGACGCTGGAAAGAAGAGCATGCTTCTTGCGTTAAAACAGAGTATGTTTCATGGATGAGAACACTGGCCTGAATTTCCCTTCACAAACGAGTTAAACCAAAGTCTCTATGTCTTCCTTCAAGCAAGAGTTCATTTCCTGAAAACCCAGTGATTTTTCGGCTAAAATGAATTTACACAATTCACGAACCCAACACGTTTTTCACTATAAACTAAACAGCATCTATGTAAGAGATGCTGTGGTTTGTTACAGTTTCATCAGCAGAGTTCAACTAGATATGGTCAGTATTCGTAGGAAACAGTGTTCTTTTTTTCTGTGCATGCTCATGTTTCTTGCTGTATTAGAGACTCTGGATAGAAGAGCATGTTCTTTGCGTTAAAACAGAGTGTGTTTCATGGATGAGAACACTGGTCTGAATTTCCCTTCACAAACGGAGTTAAACCAAAGGCTCTGTGTCTTCCTACAAGCAAGAGTTCATTTCCGGAAATCCCAGTAATTTTTCGGCTCAAAAGAATTTACCCAGTTCACGCACCCAACACGATTTTCACTATAAACTAAAGAGCATCTATGTAAGAGATGCGGTGGTTTGTTACAGATTCACAAGCAGAGTTCAACTAGATAAGGTCCGTATGAGTAGGAAATACAGTTCTTTTTTTATGGACATGCTCATATTTCTTGCTGCATTGCAACTCTAGACAGAAGAAGATGCTTCTGTGTTAAAACAGAGGATGTTTCATGGATGAGAACACTGGTCTGAATTTCCCTTCACAAACGGAGTTAAACCAAAGGCTCTGTGTCTTCCTACAAGCAAGAGTTCATTTCCGGAATTCCCAGTGGTTTTTTGGCTCAAATGACTTTACACAGTTCACGCACCCAACACGTTTTTCAGAATAAACTAAAGAGCATCTATGTAAGAGATGCTGTGATTTGTTACAGTTTCACTAGCAGAGTTTAACTAGATATGGTCCGTATGGTTAAGAAACACAGTTCGTTTATTTCTGGGCATGCTCATGTTTCCTGCTGTTTTGGAGACTCTGGAAAGAAGAGCATGCTTCTTGCGTTAAAACAGAGTATGTTTCATGGATGAGAACACTGGTCTGAAATTCCCTTCACAAACGGAGTTAAACCACAGTCTCTGTGTCTTCCTTCAAGCAAGAGTTCATTTCCTGAAAACCGAGTGACTTTTCGCCTAAAATGAATTTACCCAGTTCACGAACCCAACACGTTTTTCACTATAAACTAAAGAGCATCTATGTAAGAGATGCTGTGGTTTGTTACAGTTTCACAAGCAGAGTTCAACTAGATATGGTCCGTATGATTAGGAAATACAGTTCTTTTTTTATGGACATGCTCATATTTCTTGCTGTATTGCAACTCTGGACAGAAGAGGATGCTTCTTGCGTTAAAACAGAGGATGTTTCATGGATGAGAACACTGGTCTGAATTTCCCTTCACAAACGGAGTTAAAACAAGGCTCTGTGTCTTCCTACAAGCAAGAGTTCAATTCTGGAAAACCCAGTGATTTTTCGGCTAAAATGAATTTACACAATTCACGAACCCAACACGTTTTTCACTATAAACTAAAGAGCATCTATGTAAGAGATGCTGTTGTTTGTTACAGTTTCATAAGCAGAGTTCTACTAGATATGATCAGTATTAGTGGGAAACACAGTTCTTTTTTTCTGGGCATTCTCATGTTTCTTGCTGTATTGGAGATGCTGGAAAGAAGAGCATGCTTCTGGCGTTAAAACAGAGTATGTTTCGTGGATGAGAACACTGGTCTGAATTTCCCTTCACAAACGGAGTTAAACCAAGGGCTCTGTGTCTTCCTACAAGCAAGAGTTCATTTCCGGAATACCCACTGATTTTTCGGCTCAAATGACTTTACACAGTTCACGCACCCAACACGTTTTTCAGTATAGACTAACGAGCATCTATGTAAGAGATGCTGTGGTTTGTTAGAGTTTCATAAGCAGAGTTGAACTAGATATGGTCAGTATTCATAGGAAACACAGTTCTTTTTTTCTGGGCATGCTCATGTTTCTTGATGTATTAGAGACTCTGGAAAGAAGAGCATGCTCTTTGCGTTAAAACATAGTGTGTTTCATGGATGAGAACACTGGTCTGAATTTCCCTTCACAAACGGAGTTAAACCAAAATCTCTGTGTCTTCCTTCAAGCAAGAGTTCATTTCCTGAAAACCCAGTGATTTTTCGGCTAAAATGAATTTACACAATTCACGAACCCAACACGTTTTTCACTATAAACTAAAGAGCATCTATGTAAGAGATGCTGTGGTTTGTTACAGTTTCATAAGCAGAGATCAACTAGATATGGTCAGTATTCGTAGGAAACACAGTTCGTTTTTTCTGCGCATCCTCATGTTTCTTGCTGTATTAGAGATGCTGGAAAGAAGAGCATGCTCTTTGCGTTAAAACAGAGTGTGGTTCATGGATGAGAACAAAGGTCTGAATTCCCCTTCACAAACGGAGTTAAACCAAACGCTCTGTGTCTTCCTACAAGCAAGAGTTCATTTCCGGAAATCCCAGTGATTTTTTGGCACAAAAGAATTTACCCAGTTCATGCACCCATCACGATTTTCACTATAAACTAAAGAGCATCTATGTAAGAGATGCTGTGGTTTGTTACAGTTTCACAAGCAGAGTTCAACTAGGTATGGTCATTATTAGTAGGAAATACAGTTCTTTCTTTATGGACGTGCTCATATTTCTTGCTGTATTGCAACTCTGGACAGAAGAGGATGCTTCTTGTGTTAAAACAGACGGTGTTTCATGGATGAGAACACTGGTCTGAATTTCCCTTCACAAACGGAGTTAAACCAAAGGCTCTGTATCTTCCCACAAGTAAGAGTTCATTTCCGGAAAACCCAGTGATTTTAGGGCTCAAATGAAATTGCCCAGTTCACGAACCCCACACCTTTTTCACTATAAACTAAAGAGCATCTATGTAAGAGATGCTGTGGTTTGTTACAGTTTCAAAAGCAGAGTTCAACTAGAAATGGTCTGTATGAGTAAGAAATACAGTTCTTTTTTTATGGACCTGCTCATATTTCTTGCTGTATTGCAACTCTGGACAGAAGAGGATGCTTCTTGTGTTAAAACAGAGGATGTTTCATGGATGAGAACACTGGTCTGAATTTCCCTTCACAAACGGAGTTAAACCAAAGGCTCTGTGTCTTCCTACAAGCAAGAGTTCAATTCCGGAAAACCCAGTGATTTTTCGGCTAAAATGAATTTACACAATTCACGAACCCAACACGTTTTTCACTATAAACTAAAGAGCATCTATGTAAGAGATGCTCTGGTTTGTTACAGTTTCATAAGCAGAGTTCAACTAGATATGGTCAGTATTCGTAGGAAACAGAGTTCTTTTTTTTCTGGGCATGCTCATGTTTCTTGCTGTATTAGAGACTCTGGATAGAAGAGCATGCTCTTTGCGTTAAAACACAGTGTATTTCATGGATGAGAACACTGGTCTGAATTTCCCTTCACAAACGGAGTTAAATCAAAGGCTCTGTGTCTTCCTACAAGCAAGAGTTCATTTCCGGAAATCCCAGTGTTTTTTCGGCTCAAAAGAATTTACCCAGTTCACGCACCAACACGATTTTCACTATAAACTAAAGAGCATCTATGTAAGAGATGCTGTGGTTTGTTACAGTTTCACAAGCAGAGTTCAACTAGATATGGTCAGTATTAGTAGGAAATACAGTTCTTTTTTTATGGACATGCTCATATTTCTTGCTGTATTGCAACTCTGGACAGAAGAGGATGCTTCTTGTGTTAAAACAGAGTATGTTTCATGGATGAGAACACTGGTCTGAATTTCCCTTCACAAACGGAGTTAAACCAAAGGCTCTGTGTCTTCCTACAAGCAAGAGTTCATTTCCGGAAATCCCAGTGATTTTTCGGCTCAAATGAATTTACACAGTTCATGCACCCAACACGATATTCAGTATAAACTAAAGAGCATCTATGTAAGAGATGCTGTGGTTTTTTACAGTTTCATAAGCAGAGTTCTACTAGATATGATCAGTATTAGTGGGAAAACAGTTCTTTTTTCTGGGCATGCTCATGTTTCTTGCTGTATTGGAGATGCTGGAAGAAGAGCATGCTTCTGGCGTTAAAACAGAGGATGTTTCGTGGATGAGAACACTGGTCTGAATTTCCCTTCACAAATGGAGTTAAACCAAGGGCTCTGTGTCTTCCTACAAGCAAGAGTTCATTTCCGGAATACACACTGATTTTTCGGCTCAAATGACTTTGCACAGTTCACGCACCCAACACGTTTTTCAGTATAGACTAACGAGCATCTATGTAAGAGATGCTGTGGATTGTTACAGTTTCATAAGCAGAGTTGAACTAGATATGGTCAGTATTCATAGGAAACACAGTTCTTTTTTCTGGGCATGCTCATGTTTCTTGCTGTATTAGAGACTCTGGAAAGAAGAGCATGCTCTTTGCGTTAAAACAGAGTGTGTTTCATGGATGAGAACACTGGTCTGAATTTCCCTTCACAAACGGAGTTAAACCAAAGTCTCGGTGTCTTCCTTCAAGCAAGAGTTCATTTCCTGAAAACCCAGAGATTTTTCGGCTAAAATGAATTTACACAATTCACTTACCCAACACGTTTTTCACTATAAACTAAAGAGCATCTATGTAAGAGATGCTCTGGTTTGTTACAGTTTCATAAGCAGAGTTCAACTAGATATGGTCAGTATTCGTAGGACACACAGTTCGTTTTTTCTGGGCATGCTCATGTTTCTTGCTGTATTAGAGATGCAGGAATGAAGAGCATGCTCTTTGCGTTAAAACAGAGTGTGTTTCATGGATGAGAACACTGGTCTGAATTTCCCTTCACAAACCGAGTTAAACCAAAGGCTCTGTATCTTCCTACAAGCAAGAGTTCATTTCCGGAAAACCCAGTGATTTTAGGGCTCAAATGAATTTGACCAGTTCACGAACCCTACACGTTTTTCACTATAAACTAAAGAGCATCTATGTAAGAGATGAGCTGGTTTGTTACAGTTTCACAAGCAGAGTTCAACTAGATATGGTCAGTATTAGTAGGAAATACAGTTCTTTTTTTATGGACATGCTCATATTTCTTGCTGTATTGCAACTCTGGACAGAAGAGAATGCTTCTTGTGTAAAAACAGAGCGTGTTTCATGGATGAGAACAGTGGTCTGAATTTCCCTTCACAAACGGAGTTAAACCAAAGGCTCTGTGTCTTCCTACAAGCAAGAGTTCATTTCCGGAAATCCCAGTGATTTTTTGGCTCAAATGAATTTACCCAGTTCACGAACCCAACACTTGTTTCACAATAAACTAAAGAGCATCTATGTAAGAGATGCTGTGGTTTGTTACAGTTTCATAAGCAGAGTTCAACTAGATATGGTCAGTATTAGTATGAAACACAGTTCGTTTTTTCTGGGCATGCTCATGTTTCTTGCTGTTTTGGAGACGCTGGAAAGAAGAGCATGCTTCTTGCTTTAAAACAGAGTATGTTTCATGGATGAGAACACTGGTCTGAATTTCCCTTCACAAACGTAGTTAAACCAAAGTCTCTATGTCTTCCTTCAAGCAAGAGTTCATTTCCTGAAAACCCAGTGATTTTTCGGCTAAAATGAATTTAAACAATTCACGAACCCAACATGTTTTTCACTATAAACTAAAGAGCATCTATGAAAGAGATGCTGTGGTTTGTTACAGTTTCATAAGCAGAGTTCAACTAGATATGGTCAGTATTCGTAGCTAACAGAATTCTTTTTTTCTGGGCATGCTCATGTTTCTTGCTGTATTAGAGACTCTGGATAGAAGAGCATGCTCTTTGCGTTAAAACAGAGTGTGTTTCATGGATGAGAACACTGGTCTGAATTTCCCTTCACAAACGGAGTTAAACCAAAGTCTCGGTGTCTTCCTTCAAGCAAGAGTTCATTTCCTGAAAACCCAGTGATTTTTCGGCTAAAATGAATTTACACAATTCACGAACCCAACACGTTTTTCACTATAAACTAAAGAGCATCTATGTAAGAGATGCTCTGGTTTGTTACAGTTTCATAAGCAGAGTTCAACTAGATATGGTCAGTATTCGTAGGACACACAGTTCGTTTTTTCTGGGCATGCTCATGTTTCTTGCTGTATTAGAGATGCAGGAAAGAAGAGCATGCTCTTTGCGTTAAAACAGAGTGTGTTTCATGGATGAGAACACAGGTCTGAATTTCCCTTCACAAACGGAGTTAAACCAAAGGCTCTGTGTCTTCCTACAAGCAAGAGTTCATTTCCGGAAATCCCAGTGATTTTTTGGCTCAAAAGAATTTCCCAATTCAAGCAGCCAACACGATTTTCACTATAAACTAAAGAGCATCTATGTAAGATATGCTGTGGTTTGTTACAGTTTCACCAGCAGAGTTCAACTAGATATGGTCAGTATTAGTAGGAAATACAGTTCTTTTTTTATGGACATGCTCATATTTCTTGCTGTATTGCAACTCTGGACAGAAGAGAATGCTTCTTGTGTAAAAACAGAGCGTGTTTCATGGATGAGAACAGTGGTCTGAATTTCCCTTCACAAACGGAGTTAAACCAAAGGCTCTGTGTCTTCCTACAAGCAAGAGTTCATTTCCGGAAATCCCAGTGATTTTTTGGCTCAAATGAATTTACCCAGTTCACGAACCCAACACTTGTTTCACAATAAACTAAAGAGCATCTATGTAAGAGATGCTGTTGTTTGTTAAAGTATCACAAGCAGAGTTCAACTAGATATGGTCTGTATTAGTAGGAAACACAGTTCTTTTTTTCTGGGCATGCACATGTTTCTTGCTGTATTAGAGTCTCTGGAAAGAAGAGCATGCTCTTTGCGTTAAAACAGAGTGTGTTTCATGGATGAGAACACTGGTCTGAATTTCCCTTCACAAACGGAGTTAAACCAAAGGCTCTGTATCTTCCCACAAGTAAGAGTTCATTTCTGGAAAACCCAGTGATTTTAGGGCTCAAATGAATTTGCCCAGTTCACGAACCATACACGTTTTTCACTATAAACTAAAGAGCATCTATGTAAGAGATGCTATGGTTTGTTACAGTTTCACAAGCAGAGTTCAACTAGATAAGGTCCGTATGAGTAGGAAATACAGTTCTTTTTTTATGGACATGCTCATATTTCTTGCTGCATTGCAACTCTGGACAGAAGAGGATGCTTCTTGTGTTAAAACAGAGGATGTTTCATGGATGAGAACACTGGTCTGAATTTCCCTTCACAAACGGAGTTAAACAAAAGGCTCTGTGTCTTCCTACAAGCAAGAGTTCATTTCCGGAAATCCCAGTGATTTTTCGGCTCAAATGAATTTACCCAGTTCACGAACACAACACTTTTTTCACTAAAAACTAAAGAGCATCTATGTAAGAGATGCTGTTGTTTGCTACAGTTTCACAAGCAGAGTTTAAATAGATATGGTCCGTATGAGTAAGAAACACAGTTCGTTTATTCTGGCCATGCTCATGTTTCTTGCTGTATTAGAGACTCTGGAAAGAAGAGCATGCTCTTTGAGTTAAAACAGAGTGTGTTTCATGGATGAGAACAGTGGTCTGAATTTCCCTTCACAAACGGAGTTAAACCAAAGGCTCTGTGTCTTCCTACAAGCAAGAGTTCATTTCCGGAAATCCCAGTGATTTTTCGGCTCAAATGAATTTGCCCAGTTCACGAACCCCACACCTTTTTCACTATAAACTAAAGAGCATCTATGTAAGAGATGCTGTCGTTTGTTACAGTTTCACAAGCAGAGTTCAACTAGATATGGTCTGTATGAGTAAGAAATACAGTTCTTTTTTTATGGACCTGCTCATATTTCTTGCTGTATTGCAACTCTGGACAGAAGAGGATGCTTCTTGCGTTAAAACAGAGGATGTTTCATGGATGAGAACACTGGTCTGAATTTCCCTTCACAAACCGAGTTAAACCAAAGGCTCTGTATCTTCCTACAAGCAAGAGTTCATTTCCGGAAAACCCAGTGATTTTAGGGCTCAAATGAATTTGACCAGTTCACGAACCCTACACGTTTTTCACTATAAACTAAAGAGCATCTATGTAAGAGATGAGCTGGTTTGTTACAGTTTCACAAGCAGAGTTCAACTAGATAAGGTCCGTATGAGTAGGAAATACAGTTCTTTTTTTATGGACATGCTCATATTTCTTGCTGCATTGCAACTCTGGACAGAAGAGGATGCTTCTTGTGTTAAAACAGAGGATGTTTCATGGATGAGAACACTGGTCTGAATTTCCCTTCACAAACGGAGTTAAACCAAAGGCTCTGTGTCTTCCTACAAGCAAGAGTTCAATTCCGGAAAACCCAGTGATTTTTCGGCTAAAATGAATTTACACAATTCACGAACCCAACACGTTTTTCACTATAAACTAAAGAGCATCTATGTAAGAGATGCTGTGGTTTGTTACAGTTTCATAAGCAGAGTTGAACTAGATATGGTCAGTATTCGTAGGAAACACAGTTCGTTTTTTCTGGACATGCTCATGTTTCTTGCTGTATTAGAGACTCTGGAAAGAAGAGCATGCTCTTTGCGTTAAAACAGAGTGTGTTTCATGGATGAGAACACTGGTCTGAATTTCCCTTCACAAACGGAGTTAAACCAAAGTCTCGGTGTCTTCCTTCAAGCAAGAGTTCATTTCCTGAAAACCCAGTGATTTTTCGGCTAAAATGAATTTACACAATTCACGAACCCAACACGTTTTTCACTATAAACTAAAGAGCATCTATGTAAGAGATGCTGTTGTTTGTTAAAGTTTCACAAGCAGAGTTCAACTAGATATGGTCTGTATTAGTAGGAAACACAGTTCGTTTTTTCTGGGCATGCTCATGTTTCTTGCTGTATTGGAGATGCTGGAAAGAAGAGCATGCTTCTTGCGATAAAACAGAGTATGTTTCATGGATGAGATCACTGGTCTGAATTTCCCTTCACAAACGGAGTTAAACCAAAGGCTCTGTATCTTCCCACAAGTAAGAGTTCATTTCCGGAAAACCCAGTGATTTTAGGGCTCAAATGAATTTGCCCAGTTCACGAACCCCACACCTTTTTCACTATAAACTAAAGAGCATCTATGTAAGAGATGCTGTGGTTTGTTACAGTTTCACAAGCAGAGTTCAACTAGATATGGTCTGTATGAGTAAGAAATACAGTTCTTTTTTTATGGACCTGCTCAAATTTCTTGCTGTATTGCAACTCTGGACAGAAGAGGATGCTTCTTGCTTAAAACAGAGGATGTTTCATGGATGAGAACACTGGTCTGAATTTCCCTTCACAAACGGAGTTAAACAAAAGGCTCTGTATCTTCCTACAAGCAAGAGTTCATTTCCGGAAAAGCCAGTGATTTTAGGGCTCAAATGAATTTGCCCAGTTCACGAACCATACACGTTTTTCACTATAAACTAAAGAGCATCTATGTAAGAGATGCTGTGGTTTGTTACAGTTTCATAAGCAGAGTTCAACTAGATATGGTCAGTATTAGTAGGAAACACAGTTCGTTTTTCTGTGCATGCTCATGTTTCTTGCTGTTTTGGAGACGCTGGAAAGAAGAGCATGCTTCTTGCGTTAAAACAGAGTATGTTTCATGGATGAGAACACTGGTCTGAATTTCCCTTCACAAACGGAGTTAAACCAAAGTCTCTGTGTCTTCCTTCAAGCAAGAGTTCATTTCCTGAAAACCCAGTGATTTTTCGGCTAAAATGAATTTACACAATTCACGAACCCAACACGTTTTTCACTATAAACTAAAGAGCATCTATGTAAGAGATGCTGTGGTTTGTTACAGTTTCATAAGCAGAGTTCAACTAGATATGGTCAGTATTCGTAGGAAACACAGTTCGTTTTTTCTGGGCATCCTCATGTTTCTTGCTGTATTAGAGATGCTGGAAAGAAGAGCATGCTCTTTGCGTTAAAACAGAGTGTGTTTCATGGATGAGAACACAGGTCTGAATTTCCCTTCACAAACGAAGTTAAACCAAAGGCTCTGTGTCTTCCTACAAGCAAGAGTTCATTTCCGGAAAACCCAGTGATTTTTCGGCTCAAATGAATTTACACAGTTCACGAACCCAACACGTTTATCATTATAAACTAAAGAGCATCTAAGTAAGAGATGCTGTGATTTGTTACAGTTTCACAAGCAGAGTTTAACTAGATATGGTCCGTATGTGTAAGAAACACAGTTCGTTTTTTCTGGGCATGCTCATGTTTCTTGCTGTTTTGGAGACGCTGGAAAGAAGAGCATGCTTCTTGCGTTAAAACAGAGTATGTTTCATGGATGAGAACACTGGCCTGAATTTCCCTTCACAAACGAGTTAAACCAAAGTCTCTATGTCTTCCTTCAAGCAAGAGTTCATTTCCTGAAAACCCAGTGATTTTTCGGCTAAAATGAATTTACACAATTCACGAACCCAACACGTTTTTCACTATAAACTAAACAGCATCTATGTAAGAGATGCTGTGGTTTGTTACAGTTTCATCAGCAGAGTTCAACTAGATATGGTCAGTATTCGTAGGAAACAGTGTTCTTTTTTTCTGTGCATGCTCATGTTTCTTGCTGTATTAGAGACTCTGGATAGAAGAGCATGTTCTTTGCGTTAAAACAGAGTGTGTTTCATGGATGAGAACACTGGTCTGAATTTCCCTTCACAAACGGAGTTAAACCAAAGGCTCTGTGTCTTCCTACAAGCAAGAGTTCATTTCCGGAAATCCCAGTAATTTTTCGGCTCAAAAGAATTTACCCAGTTCACGCACCCAACACGATTTTCACTATAAACTAAAGAGCATCTATGTAAGAGATGCGGTGGTTTGTTACAGATTCACAAGCAGAGTTCAACTAGATAAGGTCCGTATGAGTAGGAAATACAGTTCTTTTTTTATGGACATGCTCATATTTCTTGCTGCATTGCAACTCTGGACAGAAGAGGATGCTTCTGTGTTAAAACAGAGGATGTTTCATGGATGAGAACACTGGTCTGAATTTCCCTTCACAAACGGAGTTAAACCAAAGGCTCTGTGTCTTCCTACAAGCAAGAGTTCATTTCCGGAATTCCCAGTGGTTTTTTGGCTCAAATGACTTTACACAGTTCACGCACCCAACACGTTTTTCAGAATAAACTAAAGAGCATCTATGTAAGAGATGCTGTGATTTGTTACAGTTTCACTAGCAGAGTTTAACTAGATATGGTCCATATGGTTAAGAAACACAGTTCGTTTATTTCTGGGCATGCTCATGTTTCCTGCTGTTTTGGAGACTCTGGAAAGAAGAGCATGCTTCTTGCGTTAAAACAGAGTATGTTTCATGGATGAGAACACTGGTCTGAAATACCCTTCACAAACGGAGTTAAACCACAGTCTCTGTGTCTTCCTTCAAGCAAGAGTTCATTTCCTGAAAACCGAGTGACTTTTCGCCTAAAATGAATTTACCCAGTTCACGAACCCAACACGTTTTTCACTATAAACTAAAGAGCATCTATGTAAGAGATGCTGTGGTTTGTTACAGTTTCACAAGCAGAGTTCAACTAGATATGGTCCGTATGATTAGGAAATACAGTTCTTTTTTTATGGACATGCTCATATTTCTTGCTGTATTGCAACTCTGGACAGAAGAGGATGCTTCTTGCGTTAAAACAGAGGATGTTTCATGGATGAGAACACTGGTCTGAATTTCCCTTCACAAACGGAGTTAAAACAAAGGCTCTGTGTCTTCCTACAAGCAAGAGTTCAATTCTGGAAAACCCAGTGATTTTTCGGCTAAAATGAATTTACACAATTCACGAACCCAACACGCTTTTCACTATAAACTAAAGAGCATCTATGTAAGAGATGCTGTTGTTTGTTACAGTTTCATAAGCAGAGTTCTACTAGATATGATCAGTATTAGTGGGAAACACAGTTCTTTTTTTCTGGGCATTCTCATGTTTCTTGCTGTATTGGAGATGCTGGAAAGAAGAGCATGCTTCTGGCGTTAAAACAGAGTATGTTTCGTGGATGAGAACACTGGTCTGAATTTCCCTTCACAAACGGAGTTAAACCAAGGGCTCTGTGTCTTCCTACAAGCAAGAGTTCATTTCCGGAATACCCACTGATTTTTCGGCTCAAATGACTTTACACAGTTCACGCACCCAACACGTTTTTCAGTATAGACTAACGAGCATCTATGTAAGAGATGCTGTGGTTTGTTACAGTTTCATAAGCAGAGATCAACTAGATATGGTCAGTATTCGTAGGAAACACAGTTCGTTTTTTCTGCGCATCCTCATGTTTCTTGCTGTATTAGAGATGCTGGAAAGAAGAGCATGCTCTTTGCGTTAAAACAGAGTGTGGTTCATGGATGAGAACAAAGGTCTGAATTCCCCTTCACAAACGGAGTTAAACCAAACGCTCTGTGTCTTCCTACAAGCAAGAGTTCATTTCCGGAAATCCCAGTGATTTTTTGGCACAAAAGAATTTACCCAGTTCATGCACCCATCACGATTTTCACTATAAACTAAAGAGCATCTATGTAAGAGATGCTGTGGTTTGTTACAGTTTCACAAGCAGAGTTCAACTAGGTATGGTCAGTATTAGTAGGAAATACAGTTCTTTTTTTATGGACGTGCTCATATTTCTTGCTGTATTGCAACTCTGGACAGAAGAGGATGCTTCTTGTGTTAAAACAGACGGTGTTTCATGGATGAGAACACTGGTCTGAATTTCCCTTCACAAACGGAGTTAAACCAAAGGCTCTGTGTCTTCCTACAAGCAAGAGTTCATTTCCGGAAATCCCAGTGATTTTTCGGCTCAAATCAATTTACACAGTTCACGAACCCAACACGTTTTTCACTATAAACTGAAGAGCATCTATGTAAGATATGCTGTAGTTTGTTACAGTTTCACAAGCAGAGTTTAACTAGATATGGTCCGTATGAGTAAGAAACACAGTTCGTTTTTTCTGGGCATGCGCATGTTTCTTGCTGTATTGGAGATGCTGGAAAGAAGAGCATGCTTCTTGCGATAAAACAGAGTATGTTTCATGGATGAGAACACTGGTCTGAATTTCCCTTCACAAACGGAGTTAAACCAAAGGCTCTGTGTCTTCCTACAAGCAAGAGTTCATTTCCGGAAATCCCAGTGTTTTTTCGGCTCAAAAGAATTTACCCAGTTCACGCACCAACACGATTTTCACTATAAACTAAAGAGCATCTATGTAAGAGATGCTGTGGTTTGTTACAGTTTCACAAGCAGAGTTCAACTAGATATGGTCAGTATTAGTAGGATATACAGTTCTTTTTTTATGGACATGCTCATATTTCTTGCTGTATTGCAACTCTGGACAGAAGAGGATGCTTCTTGTGTTAAAACAGAGTATGTTTCATGGATGAGAACACTGGTCTGAATTTCCCTTCACAAACGGAGTTAAACCAAAGGCTCTGTGTCTTCCTACAAGCAAGAGTTCATTTCCGGAAATCCCAGTGATTTTTCGGCTCAAATGAATTTACACAGTTCACGCACCCAACACGATATTCACTATAAACTAAAGAGCATCTATGTAAGAGATGCTGTGGTTTTTTACAGTTTCATAAGCAGAGTTCTACTAGATATGATCAGTATTAGTGGGAAAACAGTTCTTTTTTCTGGGCATGCTCATGTTTCTTGCTGTATTGGAGATGCTGGAAGAAGAGCATGCTTCTGGCGTTAAAACAGAGGATGTTTCGTGGATGAGAACACTGGTCTGAATTTCCCTTCACAAATGGAGTTAAACCAAGGGCTCTGTGTCTTCCTACAAGCAAGAGTTCATTTCCGGAATACACACTGATTTTTCGGCTCAAATGACTTTGCACAGTTCACGCACAAAACACGTTTTTCAGTATAGACTAACGAGCATCTATGTAAGAGATGCTGTGGATTGTTACAGTTTCATAAGCAGAGTTGAACTAGATATGGTCAGTATTCATAGGAAACACAGTTCTTTTTTCTGGGCATGCTCATGTTTCTTGCTGTATTAGAGACTCTGGAAAGAAGAGCATGCTCTTTGCGTTAAAACAGAGTGTGTTTCATGGATGAGAACACTGGTCTGAATTTCCCTTCACAAACGGAGTTAAACCAAAGTCTCGGTGTCTTCCTTCAAGCAAGAGTTCATTTCCTGAAAACCCAGTGATTTTTCGGCTAAAATGAATTTACACAATTCACGAACCCAACACGTTTTTCACTATAAACTAAAGAGCATCTATGTAAGAGATGCTCTGGTTTGTTACAGTTTCATAAGCAGAGTTCAACTAGATATGGTCAGTATTCGTAGGACACACAGTTCGTTTTTTCTGGGCATGCTCATGTTTCTTGCTGTATTAGAGATGCAGGAATGAAGAGCATGCTCTTTGCGTTAAAACAGAGTGTGTTTCATGGATGAGAACACTGGTCTGAATTTCCCTTCACAAACCGAGTTAAACCAAAGGCTCTGTATCTTCCTACAAGCAAGAGTTCATTTCCGGAAAACCCAGTGATTTTAGGGCTCAAATGAATTTGACCAGTTCACGAACCCTACACGTTTTTCACTATAAACTAAAGAGCATCTATGTAAGAGATGAGCTGGTTTGTTACAGTTTCACAAGCAGAGTTCAACTAGATAAGGTCCGTATGAGTAGGAAATACAGTTCTTTTTTTATGGACATGCTCATATTTCTTGCTGCATTGCAACTCTGGACAGAAGAGGATGCTTCTTGCGTTAAAACAGAGGATGTTTCATGGATGAGAACACTGGTCTGAATTTCCCTTCACAAACGGAGTTAAACCAAAGGCTCTGTGTCTTCCTACAAGCAAGAGTTCAATTCCGGAAAACCCAGTGATTTTTCGGCTAAAATGAATTTACACAATTCACGAACCCAACACGTTTTTCACTATAAACTAAAGAGCATCTATGTAAGAGATGCTGTGGTTTGTTACAGTTTCATAAGCAGAGTTGAACTAGATATGGTCAGTATTCGTAGGAAACACAGTTCGTTTTTTCTGGACATGCTCATGTTTCTTGCTGTATTAGAGACTCTGGAAAGAAGAGCATGCTCTTTGCGTTAAAACAGAGTGTGTTTCATGGATGAGAACACTGGTCTGAATTTCCCTTCACAAACGGAGTTAAACCAAAGTCTCGGTGTCTTCCTTCAAGCAAGAGTTCATTTCCTGAAAACCCAGTGATTTTTCGGCTAAAATGAATTTACACAATTCACGAACCCAACACGTTTTTCACTATAAACTAAAGAGCATCTATGTAAGAGATGCTGTTGTTTGTTAAAGTTTCACAAGCAGAGTTCAACTAGATATGGTCTGTATTAGTAGGAAACACAGTTCGTTTTTTCTGGGCATGCTCATGTTTCTTGCTGTATTGGAGATGCTGGAAAGAAGAGCATGCTTCTTGCGATAAAACAGAGTATGTTTCATGGATGAGATCACTGGTCTGAATTTCCCTTCACAAACGGAGTTAAACCAAAGGCTCTGTATCTTCCCACAAGTAAGAGTTCATTTCCGGAAAACCCAGTGATTTTAGGGCTCAAATGAATTTGCCCAGTTCACGAACCCCACACCTTTTTCAGTATAAACTAAAGAGCATCTATGTAAGAGATGCTGTGGTTTGTTACAGTTTCACAAGCAGAGTTCAACTAGATATGGTCTGTATGAGTAAGAAATACAGTTCTTTTTTTATGGACCTGCTCAAATTTCTTGCTGTATTGCAACTCTGGACAGAAGAGGATGCTTCTTGCGTTAAAACAGAGGATGTTTCATGGATGAGAACACTGGTCTGAATTTCCCTTCACAAACGGAGTTAAACAAAAGGCTCTGTATCTTCCTACAAGCAAGAGTTCATTTCCGGAAAAGCCAGTGATTTTAGGGCTCAAATGAATTTGCCCAGTTCACGAACCATACACGTTTTTCACTATAAACTAAAGAGCATCTATGTAAGAGATGCGGTGGTTTGTTACAGTTTCACAAGCAGAGTTCAACTAGATAAGGTCTGTATGAGTAGGAAATACAGTTCTTTTTTTATGGACATGCTCATATTTCTTGCTGCATTGCAACTCTGGACAGAAGAGGATGCTTCTTGTGTTAAAACAGAGGATGTTTCATGGATGAGAACACTGGTCTGAATTTCCCTTCACAAACAGAGTTAAAACAAAGGCTCTGTGTCTTCCTACAAGCAAGAGTTCATTTCCGGAATTCCCAGTGATTTTTCGGCTCAAATGACTTTACACAGTTCACGCACCCAACACGTTTTTCAGTATAAACTAAAGAGCATCTATTTAAGAGATGCTGTGATTTGTTACAGTTTCACAAGCAGAGTTTAACTAGATATGGTCCGTATGTGTAAGAAACACAGTTCGTTTATTTCTGGGCATGCTCATGTTTCCTGCTGTTTTGGAGACTCTGGAAAGAAGAGCATGCTTCTTGCGTTAAAACAGAGTATGCTTCATGGATGAGAACACTGGTCTGAATTTCTCTTCACAAACGGAGTCAAACAACAGTCTCTGTGTCTTCCTTCAAGCAAGAGTTCATTTCCTGAAAACCCAGTGACTTTTCGGCTAAAATGAATTTACACAATTCACGAACCCAACACGTTTTTCACTATAAACTAAAGAGCATCTATGTAAGAGATGCTGTGGTTTGTTACAGTTTCACAAGCAGAGATCAACTAGATATGGTCCGTATGATTAGGAAATACAGTTCTTTTTTTATGGACATGCTCATATTTCTTGCTGTATTGCAACTCTGGACAGAAGAGGATGCTTCTTGCGTTAAAACAGAGGATGTTTCATGGATGAGAACACTGGTCTGAATTACCCTTCACAAACGGAGTTAAAACAAAGGCTCTGTGTCTTCCTACAAGCAAGAGTTCAATTCTGGAAAACCCAGGGATTTTTCGGCTAAAATGAATTTACACAATTCACGAACCCAACACGTTTTTCACTATAAACTAAAGAGCATCTATGTAAGAGATGCTGTGGTTTGTTACAGTTTCATAAGCAGAGTTCAACTAGATAGGGTCAGTATTAGTATGAAACACAGTTCGTTTTTTCTGGGCATGCTCATGTTTCTTGCTGTTTTGGAGACGCTGGAAAGAAGAGCATGCTTCTTGCGTTAAAACAGAGTATGTTTCATGGATGAGAACACAGGTCTGAATTTCCCTTCACAAACGGAGTTAAACCAAAGGCTCTGTGTCTTCCTACAAGCAAGAGTTCATTTCCGGAAATCCCAGTGATTTTTTGGCTCAAAAGAATTTCCCAATTCAAGCAGCCAACACGATTTTCACTATAAACTAAAGAGCATCTATGTAAGATATGCTGTGGTTTGTTACAGTTTCACCAGCAGAGTTCAACTAGATATGGTCAGTATTAGTAGGAAATACAGTTCTTTTTTTATGGACATGCTCATATTTCTTGCTGTATTGCAACTCTGGACAGAAGAGAATGCTTCTTGTGTAAAAACAGAGTGTGTTTCATGGATGAGAACAGTGGTCTGAATTTCCCTTCACAAACGGAGTTAAACCAAAGGCTCTGTGTCTTCCTACAAGCAAGAGTTCATTTCCGGAAATCCCAGTGATTTTTCGGCTCAAATGAATTTACCCAGTTCACGAACCCAACACTTTTTTCACAATAAACTAAAGAGCATCTATGTAAGAGATGCTGTTGTTTGTTAAAGTATCACAAGCAGAGTTCAACTAGATATGGTCTGTATTAGTAGGAAACACAGTTCTTTTTTTCTGGGCATGCACATGTTTCTTGCTGTATTAGAGTCTCTGGAAAGAAGGGCATGCTCTTTGCGTTAAAACAGAGTGTGTTTCATGGATGAGAACACTGGTCTGAATTTCCCTTCACAAACGGAGTTAAACCAAAGGCTCTGTATCTTCCCACAAGTAAGAGTTCATTTCTGGAAAACCCAGTGATTTTAGGGCTCAAATGAATTTGCCCAGTTCACGAACCATACACGTTTTTCACTATAAACTAAAGAGCATCTATGTAAGAGATGCTGTGGTTTGTTACAGTTTCACAAGCAGAGTTCAACTAGATAAGGTCCGTATGAGTAGGAAATACAGTTCTTTTTTTATGGACATGCTCATATTTCTTGCTGCATTGCAACTCTGGACAGAAGAGGATGCTTCTTGTGTTAAAACAGAGGATGTTTCATGGATGAGAACACTGGTCTGAATTTCCCTTCACAAACGGAGTTAAACCAAAGGCTCTGTGTCTTCCTACAAGCAAGAGTTCATTTCCGGAATTCCCAGTGTTTTTTCGGCTCAAATGACTTTACACAGTTCACGCACCCAACACGTTTTTCAGTATAAACTAAAGAGCATCTATGTAAGAGATGCTGTGATTTGTTACAGTTTCACAAGCAGAGTTTAACTAGATATGGTCCGTGTGTGTAAGAATCACAGTTCGTTTATTTCTGGGCATGCTCATGTTTCCTGCTGTTTTGGAGACTCTGGAAAGAAGAGCATGCTTCTTGCGTTAAAACAGAGTATGTTTCATGGATGAGAACACTGGTCTGAATTTCCCTTCACAAACGGAGTTAAACCACAGTCTCTGTGTCTTCCTTCAAGCAAGAGTTCATTTCCTGAAAACCCAGTGACTTTTCGGCTAAAATGAATTTACACAATTCACTAACCCAACACGTTTTTCACTATAAACTACCGAGCATCTATGTAAGAGATGCTGTGGTTTGTTACAGTTTCACAAGCAGAGTTCAACTAGATATGGTCAGTATTCGTAGGAAATACAGTTCTTTTTTTATGGACATGCTCATATTTCTTGCTGTATTGCAACTCTGGACAGAAGAGGATGCTTCTTGCGTTAAAACAGAGGATGTTTCATGGATGAGAACACTGGTCTGAATTTCCCTTCACAAACGGAGTTAAAACAAAGGCTCTGTGTCTTCCTACAAGCAAGAGTTCATTTCTGGAAAACCCAGTGATTTTTCGGCTAAAATGAATTTACACAATTCACGAACCCAACACGTTTTTCACTATAAACTAAAGAGCATCTATGTAAGAGATGCTGTGGTTTGTTACAGTTTCATAAGAAGAGTTCAACTAGATATGGTCAGTATTAGTAGGAAACACAGTTCGTTTTTTCTGGGCATGCTCATGTTTCTTGCTGTTTTGGAGACGCTGGAAAGAAGAGCATGCTTCTTGCGTTAAAACAGAGTATGTTTCATGGATGAGAACACTGGTCTGAATTTCCCTTCACAAACGTAGTTAAACCAAAGTCTCTATGTCTTCCTTCAAGCAAGAGTTCATTTCCTGAAAACCCAGTGATTTTTCGGCTAAAATGAATTTACACAATTCACGAACCCAACATGTTTTTCACTATAAACTAAAGAGCATCTATGGAAGAGATGCTGTGGTTTGTTACAGTTTCATAAGCAGAGTTCAACTAGATATGGTCAGTATTCGTAGGAAACAGAGTTCTTTTTTTCTGGGCATGCTCATGTTTCTTGCTGTATTAGAGACTCTGGATAGAAGAGCATGCTCTTTGCGTTAAAACAGAGTGTGTTTCATGGATGAGAACACTGGTCTGAATTTCCCTTCACAAACGGAGTTAAACCAAAGGCTCTGTGTCTTCCTACAAGCAAGAGTTCATTTCCGGAAATCCCAGTGTTTTTTCGGCTCAAAAGAATTTACCCAGTTCACGCACCCATCACGATTTTCACTATAAACTAAAGAGCATCTAAGTAAGAGATGCTGTGGTTTGTTACAGTTTCACAAGCAGAGGTCAACTAGATATGGTCAGTATTAGTAGGAAATACAGTTCTTTTTTTATGGACATGCTCATATTTCTTGCTGTATTGCAACTCTGGACAGAAGAGGATGCTTCTTGTGTTAAAACAGAGGATGTTTCATGGATGAGAACACTGGTCTGAATTTCCCTTCACAAACGGAGTTAAACCAAAGGCTCTGTGTCTTCCTACAAGCAAGAGTTCATTTCCGGAAATCCCAGTGATTTTTCGGCTCAAATGAATTTACCCAGTTCACGAACCCAACACTTTTTTCACTATAAACTAAAGAGCATCTATGTAAGAGATGCTGTTGTTTGTTACAGTTTCACAAGCAGAGTTTAACTAGATATGGTCCGTATGAGTAAGAAACACAGTTTGTTTTTTCTGGGCATGCTCATGTTTCTTGCTGTATTAGAGACTCTGGAAAGAAGAGCATGCTCTTTGCGTTAAAACAGAGTATGTTTCATGGATGATAACAGTGGTCTGAATTTCCCTTCACAAACAGAGTTAAACAAAAGTCTCTGTGTCTTCCTACAAGCAAGAGTTCATTTCCGGAAATCCCAGTGATTTTTCGGCTCAAATGAATTTACACATTTCAAGCACCCAACACGATATTCACTATAAACTAAAGAGCATCTATGTAAGAGATGCTGTGGTTTGTTACAGTTTCACAAGCAGAGTTCAACTAGATATGGTCAGTATTAGTAGGAAACACAGTTCTTTTTTTCTGGGCATGCTCATGTTTCTTGCTGTATTGGAGATGCTGGAAAGAAGAGCATGCTTCTAGCATTAAAACAGAGTATGTTTCGTGGATGAGAACACTGGTCTGAATTTCCCTTCACAAACGGAGTTAAACTAAAGGCTCTGTGTCTTCCTACAAGCAAGAGTTCATTTCCGGAAATCCCAGTGATTTTTCGGCTCAAATGAATTTACACAGTTCACGAACCCAACACTTTTTTCACTATAAACTAAAGAGCATCTATGTAAGAGATGCTGTTTTTTGCTACAGTTTCACAAGCAGAGTTTAACTAGATATGGTCCGTATGAGTAAGAAACACAGTTCGTTTTTTCTGGGCATGCTCATATTTCTTGCTGTATTAGAGACTCTGGAAAGAAGAGCATGCTCTTTGCATTAAAACAGAGTGTGTTTCATGGATGAGAACAGTGGTCTGAATTTCCCTTCACAAACGGAGTTAAACCAAAGGCTCTGTGTCTTCCTACAAGCAAGAGTTCATTTCCGGAAATCCCAGTGATTTTTCGGCTCAAATGAATTTACACAGTTCACGCACCCAACACGATATTCACTATAAACTAAAGAGCATCTATGTAAGAGATGCTGTGGTTTGTTACAGTTTCACAAGCAGAGTTCAACTAGATATGGTCAGTATTAGTAGGAAACACAGTTCTTTTTTTCTGGGCATGCTCATGTTTCTTGCTGTATTGGAGATGCTGGAAAGAAGAGCATGCTTCTGGCGTTAAAACAGAGTATGTTTCATGGATGAGAACACTGGTCTGAATTTCCCTTAAAAAATGGAGTTAAACCAAAGGCTCTGTGTCTTCCTACAAGCAAGAGTTCTTTTCCAAAAATCCCAGTGATTTTTCGGCTCAAATGAATTTACACAGTTCACGAACCCCACAGGTTTTTCACCATAATCTAAAGAGCATCTATGTAAGAGATGCTGTGGTTTGTTACAGTTTCACAAGCAGAGTTCAATTAGATAAGGTCCGTATGAGTAGGAAATACAGTTCTTTTTTTATGGACATGCTCATATTTCTTGCTGTATTGCAACTCTGGACAGAAGAGGATGCTTCTTGTGTTAAAATAGACGGTGTTTCATGGATGAGAACACTGGTCTGAATTTCCCTTCACAAACGGAGTTAAACCAAAGGCTCTGTGTCTTCCTACAAGCAAGAGTTCATTTCCGGAAATCCCAGTGATTTTTCGGCTCAAATGAATTTACCCAGTTCATGAACCCAACACTTTTTTCACTATAAACTAAAGAGCATCTATGTAAGAGATGCTGTTGTTTGCTACAGTTTCACAAGCAGAGTTTAACTAGATATGGTCCATATGAGTAAGAAACACAGTTCGTTTTTTCTGGGCATGCTCATGTTTCTTGCTGTATTAGAGACTCTGGAAAGAAGAGCATGCTCTTTGCGTTAAAACAGAGTGTGTTTCATGGATGAGAACAGTGGTCTGAATTTCCCTTCACAAACGGAGTTAAACAAAGGCTCTGTGTCTTCCTACAAGCAAGAGTTCATTTCCGGAAAACCCAGTGATTTTTCGGCTCAAATGAATTTACCCAGTTCACGAACCCCACAAGTTTTTTACTATAAACTATAGAGCATCTATGTAAGACATGCTGTGGTTTGTTACAGTTTCACAAGCAGAGTTCAACTAGATATTGTCCGTATGAGTAGGAAATACAGTTCTTTTTTTATGGACATGCTCATATTTCTTGCTGTATTGCAACTCTGGACAGAAGAGGATGCTTCTTGCGTTAAAACAGAGGATGTTTCATGGATGAGAACACTGGTCTGAATTTCCCTACACAAACGGAGTTAAACCAAAGGCTCTGTGTCTTCCTACCAGCAAGAGTTCATTTCCGGAAATCCCAGTGATTTTTCGGCTCAAATGAATTTACACAGTTCACGAACCCAACACGTTTTTCAGTATAAACTAAAGAGCATCTATGTAAGATATGCTGTGGTTTGTTACAGTTTCACAAGCAGAGTTTAACTAGATATGGTCAGTATTAGTAGGAAACACAGTTCTTTTTTTCTGGGCATGCTCATGTTTCTTGCTGTATTAGAGACTCTGGAAAGAAGAGCATGCTCTTTGCGTTAAAACAGAGTATGTTTCATGGATGATAATAGTGGTCTGAATTTCCTTTCACAAACGGAGTTAAACAAAAGGCTCTGTGTCTTCCTACAAGCAAGAGTTCATTTCCGGAAATCCCAGTGATTTTTCGGCTCAAATGAATTTACACAGTTCACGCACCCAACACGATATTCACTATAAACTAAAGAGCATCTATGTAAGAGATGCTGTGGTTTTTTACAGTTTCATAAGCAGAGTTCTACTAGATATGATCAGTATTAGTGGGAAACACAGTTCTTTTTTTCTGGGCATGCTCATGTTTCTTGCTGTATTGGAGATGCTGGAAAGAAGAGCATGCTTCTGGCGTTAAAACAGAGTATGTTCGTGGATGAGAACACTGGTCTGAATTTCCCTTCACAAATGGAGTTAAACCAAGGGCTCTGTGTCTTCCTACAAGCAAGAGTTCATTTCCGGAATACCCACTGATTTTTCGGCTCAAATGACTTTACACAGTTCACGCACCCAACACGTTTTTCAGTATAGACTAACGAGCATCTATGTAAGAGATGCTGTGGTTTGTTACAGTTTCATAAGCAGAGTTGAACTAGATATGGTCAGTATTCATAGGAAACACAGTTCTTTTTTTCTTGGCATGCTCATGTTTCTTGCTGTATTAGAGACTCTGGATAGAAGAGCATGCTCTTTGCGTTAAATCAGAGTGTGTTTCATGGATGAGAACACTGGCCTGAATTTCCCTTCACAAACGGAGTTAAACCAAAGTCTCTGTGTCTTCCTTCAAGCAAGAGTTCATTTCCTGAAAACCCAGTGATTTTTCGGCTAAAATGAATTTACACAATTCACGAACCCAACACGTTTTTCACTATAAACTAAAGAGCATCTATGTAAGAGATGCTGTGGTTTGTTACAGTTTCATAAGCAGAGTTCAACTAGATATGGTCAGTATTCGTCGGAAACACAGTTCGTTTTTTCTGGGCATCCTCATGTTTCTTGCTGTATTAGAGATGCTGGAAAGAAGAGCATGCTCTTTGCGTTAAAACAGAGTGTGTTTCATGGATGAGAACACAGGTCTGAATTTCCCTTCACAAACGGAGTTAAACCAAAGGCTCTGTGTCTTCCTACAAGCAAGAGTTCATTTCCGGAAATCCCAGTGATTTTTTGGCTCAAAAGAATTTACCCAGTTCACGCACCCATCACGATTTTCACTATAAACTAAAGAGCATCTATGTAAGAGATGCTGTGGTTTGTTACAGTTTCACAAGCAGAGTTCAACTAGATATGGTCAGTATTAGTAGGAAATACAGTTCTTTTTTTATGGACATGCTCATATTTCTTGTTGTATTGCAACTCTGGACAGAAGAGGATGCTTCTTTTGTTAAAACAGAAGGTGTTTCATGGATGAGAACACTGGTCTGAATTTGCCTTCACAAACGGAGTTAAACCAAAGGCTCTGTGTCTTCCTACAAGCAAGAGTTCATTTCCGGAAATCCCAGTGATTTTTCGGCTCAAATGAATTTACACAGTTCACGAACCCAACACTTTTTTCACTATAAACTAAAGAGCATCTATGTAAGAGATGCTGTTGTTTGCTACAGTTTCACAAGCAGAGTTTAACTAGATATGGTCCGTATGAGTAAGAAACACAGTTCGTTTTTTCTGGGCATGCTCATATTTCTTGCTGTATTAGAGACTCTGGAAAGAAGAGCATGCTCTTTGAGTTAAAACAGAGTGTGTTTCTTGGATGAGAACAGTGGTCTGAATTTCCCTTCACAAACGGAGTTAAACCAAAGGCTCTGTGTCTTCCTACAAGCAAGAGTTCATTTCCGGAAATCCCAGTGATTTTTCGGCTCAAATGAATTTACACAGTTCAAGCACCCAACACGATATTCACTATAAACTAAAGAGCATCTATGTAAGAGATGCTGTGGTTTGTTACAGTTTCACAAGCAGAGTTCAACTAGATATGGTCAGTATTAGTAGGAAACACAGTTCTTTTTTTCTGGGCATGCTCATGTTTCTTGCTGTATTGGAGATGCTGGAAAGAAGAGCATGCTTCTAGCATTAAAACAGAGTATGTTTCGTGGATGAGAACACTGGTCTGAATTTCCCTTCACAAACGGAGTTAAACTAAAGGCTCTGTGTCTTCCTACAAGCAAGAGTTCATTTCCGGAAATCCCAGTGATTTTTCGGCTCAAATGAATTTACACAGTTCACGAACCCAACACTTTTTTCACTATAAACTAAAGAGCATCTATGTAAGAGATGCTGTTTTTTGCTACAGTTTCACAAGCAGAGTTTAACTAGATATGGTCCGTATGAGTAAGAAACACAGTTCGTTTTTTCTGGGCATGCTCATATTTCTTGCTGTATTAGAGACTCTGGAAAGAAGAGCATGCTCTTTGCATTAAAACAGAGTGTGTTTCATGGATGAGAACAGTGGTCTGAATTTCCCTTCACAAACGGAGTTAAACCAAAGGCTCTGTGTCTTCCTACAAGCAAGAGTTCATTTCCGGAAATCCCAGTGATTTTTCGGCTCAAATGAATTTACACAGTTCACGCACCCAACACGATATTCACTATAAACTAAAGAGCATCTATGTAAGAGATGCTGTGGTTTGTTACAGTTTCACAAGCAGAGTTCAACTAGATATGGTCAGTATTAGTAGGAAACACAGTTCTTTTTTTCTGGGCATGCTCATGTTTCTTGCTGTATTGGAGATGCTGGAAAGAAGAGCATGCTTCTGGCGTTAAAACAGAGTATGTTTCATGGATGAGAACACTGGTCTGAATTTCCCTTAAAAAATGGAGTTAACCAAAGGCTCTGTGTCTTCCTACAAGCAAGAGTTCTTTTCCAAAAATCCCAGTGATTTTTCGGCTCAAATGAATTTACACAGTTCACGAACCCCACAGGTTTTTCACCATAATCTAAAGAGCATCTATGTAAGAGATGCTGTGGTTTGTTACAGTTTCACAAGCAGAGTTCAATTAGATAAGGTCCATATGAGTAGGAAATACAGTTCTTTTTTTATGGACATGCTCATATTTCTTGCTGTATTGCAACTCTGGACAGAAGAGGATGCTTCTTGTGTTAAAACAGACGGTGTTTCATGGATGAGAACACTGGTCTGAATTTCCCTTCACAAACGGAGTTAAACCAAAGGCTCTGTGTCTTCCTACAAGCAAGAGTTCATTTCCGGAAATCCCAGTGATTTTTCGGCTCAAATGAATTTACCCAGTTCATGAACCCAACACTTTTTTCACTATAAACTAAAGAGCATCTATGTAGGAGATGCTGTTGTTTGCTACAGTTTCACAAGCAGAGTTTAACTAGATATGGTCCATATGAGTAAGAAACACAGTTCGTTTTTTCTGGGCATGCTCATGTTTCTTGCTGTATTAGAGACTCTGGAAAGAAGAGCATGCTCTTTGCGTTAAAACAGAGTGTGTTTCATGGATGAGAACAGTGGTCTGAATTTCCCTTCACAAACGGAGTTAAACAAAGGCTCTGTGTCTTCCTACAAGCAAGAGTTCATTTCCGGAAAACCCAGTGATTTTTCGGCTCAAATGAATTTACCCAGTTCACGAACCCCACAAGTTTTTTAGTATAAACTATAGAGCATCTATGTAAGACATGCTGTGGTTTGTTACAGTTTCACAAGCAGAGTTCAACTAGATATTGTCCGTATGAGTAGGAAATACAGTTCTTTTTTTATGGACATGCTCATATTTCTTGCTGTATTGCAACTCTGGACAGAAGAGGATGCTTCTTGCGTTAAAACAGAGGATGTTTCATGGATGAGAACACTGGTCTGAATTTCCCTTCACAAACGGAGTTAAACCAAAGGCTCTGTGTCTTCCTACCAGCAAGAGTTCATTTCCGGAAATCCCAGTGATTTTTCGGCTCAAATGAATTTACACAGTTCACGAACCCAACACGTTTTTCACTATAAACTATAGAGCATCTATGTAAGATATGCTGTGGTTTGTTACAGTTTCACAAGCAGAGTTCTACTAGATATGGTCAGTATTAGTGGGAAACACAGTTCTTTTTTTCTGGGCATTCTCATGTTTCTTGCTGTATTGGAGATGCTGGAAAGAAGAGCATGCTTCTGGCGTTAAAACAGAGTATGTTTCGTGGATGAGAACACTGGTCTGAATTTCCCTTCACAAACGGAGTTAAACCAAGGGCTCTGTGTCTTCCCACAAGCAAGAGTTCATTTCCGGAATACCCACTGATTTTTCGGCTCAAATGACTTTACACAGTTCACGCACCCAACACGTTTTTCAGTATAGACTAACGAGCATCTATGTAAGAGATGCTGTGGTTTGTTACAGTTTCATAAGCAGAGTTGAACTAGATATGGTCAGTATTCATAGGAAACACAGTTCTTTTTTTCTTGGCATGCTCATGTTTCTTGCTGTATTAGAGACTCTGGAAAGAAGAGCATGCTCTTTGCGTTAAAACAGAGTGTATTTCATGGATGAGAACACTGGTCTGAATTTCCCTTCACAAACGGAGTTAAACCAAAGTCTCTGTGTCTTCCTTCAAGCAAGAGTTCATTTCCTGAAAACCCAGTGATTTTTAGGCTAAAATGAATTTACACAATTCACGAACCCAACACGTTTTTCACTATAAACTAAAGAGCATCTATGTAAGAGATGCTGTGGTTTGTTACAGTTTCATAAGCAGAGTTCAACTAGATATGGTCAGTATTTGTAGGAAACACAGTTGGTTTTTTCTGGGCATCCTCATGTTTCTTGCTGTATTAGAGATGCTGGAAAGAAGAGCATGCTCTTTGCGTTAAAACAGAGTGTGTTTCATGGATGAGAACACAGGTCTGAATTTCCCTTCACAAACGGAGTTAAACCAAAGGCTCTGTGTCTTCCTACAAGCAAGAGTTCATTTCCGGAAATCCCAGTGATTTTTTGGCTCAAAAGAATTTACCCAGTTCACGCACCCATCACGATTTTCACTATAAACTAAAGAGCATCTATGTAAGAGATGCTGTGGTTTGTTACAGTTTCACAAGCAGAGTTCAACTAGATATGGTCAGTATTAGTAGGAAATACAGTTCTTTTTTTATGGACATGCTCATATTTCTTGTTGTATTGCAACTCTGGACAGAAGAGGATGCTTCTTGTGTTAAAACAGAAGGTGTTTCATGGATGAGAACACTGGTCTGAATTTCCCTTCACAAACGGAGTTAAACCAAAGGCTCTGTGTCTTCCTACAAGCAAGAGTTCATTTCCGGAAATCCCAGTGATTTTTCGGCTCAAATGAATTTACCCAGTTCACGAACCTAACACTTTTTTTACTATAAACTAAAGAGCATCTATGTAAGAGATGCTGTTGTTTGCTACAGATTCACAAGCAGAGTTTAACTAGATATGGTCCATATGAGTAAGAAACACAGTTAATTTTTTCTGGGCATGCTCATGTTTCTTGCTGTATTAGAGACTCTGGAAAGAAGAGCATGCTCTTTGCGTTAAAACAGAGTGTGTTTCATGGATGAGAACAGTGGTCTTAATTTCCCTTCACAATCGGAGTTAAACCAAAGGCTCTGTGTCTTCCTACAAGCAAGAGTTCATTTCCGGAAAACCCAGTGATTTTTCAGCTCAAATGAATTTACCCAGTTCAGGAACACCACAAGTTTTTTACTATAAACTATAGAGCATCTATGTAAGACATGCTGTGGTTTGTTACAGTTTCACAAGCAGAGTTCAACTAGATATTGTCCGTATGAGTAGGAAATACAGTTCTTTTTTTATGGACATGCTCATATTTCTTGCTGTATTGCAACTCTGGACAGAAGAGGATGCTTCTTGCGTTAAAACAGAGGATGTTTCATGGATGAGAACACTGGTCTGAATTTCCCTTCACAAACGGAGTTAAACCAAAGGCTCTGTGTCTTCCTACCAGCAAAAGTTCATTTCCGGAATTCCCAGTGATTTTTCGGCTCAAATGAATTTACACAGTTCACGAACCCAACACGTTTTTCACTATAAACTATAGAGAATCTATGTAAGATATGCTGTGGTTTGTTACAGTTTCACAATCAGAGTTTAACTAGATATGTTCAGTATTAGTAGGAAACACAGTTCTTTTTTTCTGGGCATGCTCATGTTTCTTGCTGTATTAGAGACTCTGGAAAGAAGAGCATGCTCTTTGCGTTAAAACAGAGTATGTTTCATGGATGATAACAGTGGTCTGAATTTCCTTTCACAAACGGAGTTAAACAAAAGGCTCTGTGTCTTCCTACAAGCAAGAGTTCATTTCCGGAAATCCCAGTGATTTTTCGGCTCAAATGAATTTACACAGTTCACGCACCCAACACGATATTCACTATAAAGTAAAGAGCATCTATGTAAGAGATGCTGTGGTTTTTTACAGTTTCATAAGCAGAGTTCTACTAGATATGATCAGTATTAGTGGGAAACACAGTTCTTTTTTTCTGGGCATGCTCATGTTTCTTGCTGTATTGGAGCTGCTGGAAAGAAGAGCATGCTTCTGGCGTTAAAACAGAGTATGTTTCGTGGATGAGAACACTGGTCTGAATTTCCCTTCACAAACGGAGTTAAACCAAGGGCTCTGTGTCTTCCCACAAGCAAGAGTTCATTTCCGGAATACCCACTGATTTTTCGGCTCAAATGACTTTACACAGTTCACGCACCCAACACGTTTTTCAGTATAGACTAACGAGCATCTATGTAAGAGATGCTGTGGTTTGTTACAGTTTCATGAGCAGAGTTGAACTAGATATGGTCAGTATTCATAGGAAACACAGTTCTTTTTTTCTGGGCAGGCTCATGTTTCTTGCTGTATTAGAGATTCTGGATAGAAGAGCATGCTCTTTGCGTTAAATCAGAGTGTGTTTCATGGATGAGAACACTGGCCTGAATTTCCCTTCACAAACGGAGTTAAACCAAAGTCTCTGTGTCTTCCTTCAAGCAAGAGTTCATTTCCTGAAAACCCAGTGATTTTTCGGCTAAAATGAATTTACACAATTCACGAACCCAACACGTTTTTCACTATAAACTAAAGAGCATCTATGTAAGAGATGCTGTGGTTTGTTACAGTTTCATAAGCAGAGTTCAACTAGATATGTTCAGTATTCGTAGGAAACACAGTTCGTTTTTTCTGGGCATCCTCATGTTTCTTGCTGTATTAGAGATGCTGGAAAGAAGAGCATGCTCTTTGCGTTAAAACAGAGTGTGTTTCATGGATGAGAACACAGGTCTGAATTTCCCTTCACAAACGGAGTTAAACCAAAGGCTCTGTGTCTTCCTACAAGCAAGAGTTCATTTCCGGAAATCCCAGTGATTTTTCGGCTCAAATGAATTTACACAGTTCACGAACCCAATACTTTTTTCACTATAAACTAAAGAGCATCTATGTAAGAGATGCTGTTGTTTGCTACAGTTTCACAAGCAGAGTTTAACTAGATATGGTCCGTATGAGTAAGAAACACAGTTCGTTTTTTCTGGGCATGCTCATATTTCTTGCTGTATTAGAGACTCTGGAAAGAAGAGCATGCTCTTTGAGTTAAAACAGAGTGTGTTTCTTGGATGAGAACAGTGGTCTGAATTTCCCTTCACAAACGGAGTTAAACCAAAGGCTCTGTGTCTTCCTACAAGCAAGAGTTCATTTCCGGAAATCCCAGTGATTTTTCGGCTCAAATGAATTTACACAGTTCACGCACCCAACACGATATTCACTATAAACTAAAGAGCATCTATGTAAGAGATGCTGTGGTTTGTTACAGTTTCACAAGCAGAGTTCAACTAGATATGGTCAGTATTAGTAGGAAACACAGTTCTTTTTTTCTGGGCATGCTCATGTTTCTTGCTGTATTGGAGATGCTGGAAAGAAGAGCATGCTTCTGGCGTTAAAACAGAGTATGTTTCATGGATGAGAACACTGGTCTGAATTTCCCTTCACAAACGGAGTTAAACCAAAGGCTCTGTGTCTTCCTACAAGCAAGAGTTCTTTTCCAAAAATCCCAGTGATTTTTCGGCTCAAATGAATTTACACAGTTCACGAACCCCACAGGTTTTTCACCATAAACTAAAGAGCATCTATGTAAGAGATGCTGTGGTTTGTTACAGTTTCACAACCAGAGTTCAATTAGATAAGGTCCTTATGAGTAGGAAATACAGTTCTTTTTTTATGGACATGCTCATATTTCTTGCTGTATTGCAACTCTGGACAGAAGAGGATGCTTCTTGTGTTAAAACAGGCGGTGTTTCATGGATGAGAACACTGGTCTGAATTTCCCTTCACAAACGGAGTTAAACCAAAGGCTCTGTGTCTTCCTACAAGCAAGAGTTCATTTCCGGAAATCCCAGTGATTTTTCGGCTCAAATGAATTTACCCAGTTCACGAATCCAACACTTTTTTCACTATAAACTAAAGAGCATCTATGTAAGAGATGCTGTAGTTTGTTACAGTTTCACAAGCAGAGTATAACTAGATATGGTCTCTATGAGTAAGAAACACAGTTCGTTTATTCTGGGCATGCTCATGTTTCTTGCTGTATTAGAGACTCTGGAAAGAAGAGCATGCTCTTTGAGTTAAAACAGAGTGTGTTTCATGGATGAGAACAGTGGACTGAATTTCCCTTCACAAACGGAGTTAAACTAAAGGCTCTGTGTCTTCCTACAAGCAAGAGTTCATTTCCGGAAAACCCAGTGATTTTTCAGCTCAAATGAATTTACCCAGTTCACGAACCCCACAAGTTTTTTACTATGAACTATAGAGCATCTATGTAAGACATGCTGTTGTTTGTTACTGTTTCACAAGCAGAGTTCAACTAGATAAGGTCCGTATGAGTAGGAAATACAGTTCTTTTTTATGGACATGCTCATATTTCTTGCTGTATTGCAACTCTGGACAGAAGAGGGTGCTTCTTGCGTTAAAACGGAGGATGTTTCATGGATGAGAACACTGGTCTGAATTTCCCTTCACAAACGGAGTTAAACCAAAGGCTCTGTGTCTTCCCACAAGCAAGAGTTCATTTCCGGAATACCCACTGATTTTTCGGCTCAAATGACTTTACAAAGTTCACGCACCCAACACGTTTTTCAGTATAAACTAAACAGCATCTATGTAAGAGATGCTGTGATTTGTTACAGTTTCACAAGCAGAGTTTAACTAGATATGATCCGTATGTGTAAGAAACACAGTTCGTTTTTTCTGGGCATGCTCATGTTTCTTGCTGTTTTGGAAACGCTGGAAAGAAGGGCATGCTTCTTGCGTTAAAACAGAGTATGTTTCATGGATTAGAACACTGGTCTGAATTTCCCCTCACAAACGGAGTTAAACCAAAGTCTCTGTGTCTTCCTTCAAGCAAGATTGCATATCCTGAAAACCCAGTGATTTTTCGGCTAAAATGAATTTACAGGATTCACGAACCCAACACGTTTCTCACTATAAAGTAAGAGCATCTATGTAAGAGATGCTGTTGTTTGCTACAGTTTCACAAGCAGAGTTTAACTAGATATGATCCGTATGAGTAAGAAACACAGTTCGTTTTTTCTGGGCATGCTCATGTTTCTTGCTGTATTAGAGACTTTGGAAAGAAGAGCATGCTCTTTGCGTTAAAACAGAGTGTGTTTCATGGATGAGAACACTGGTCTGAATTTCCCTTAAAAAACGGAGTTAAACCAAAGGCTCTGTGTCTTCCTACAAGCAAGAATTCTTTTCCGAAAATCCCAGTGATTTTTCGACTCAAATGAATTTACACAGTTCACGAACCCCACAGGTTTTTCACCATAAACTAAAGAGCATCTATGTAAGAGATGCTGTGGTTTGTTACAGTTTCACAAGCAGAGTTCAATTAGATAAGGTCCGTATGAGTAGGAAATACAGTTCTTTTATTATGGACATGCTCATATTTCTTGCTGTATTGCAACTCTGGACAGAAGAGGATGCTTCTTGTGTTAAAACAGACGGTGTTTCATGGATGAGAACACTGGTCTGAATATCCCTTCACAAACGGAGTTAAACCAAAGGCTCTGTGTCTTCCTACAAGCAAGAGTTCATTTCCGGAATACCCTCTGATTTTTCGGCTCAAAAGAATTTACCCAGTTCACGCACCCATCACAATTTTCACTATAAACTAAAGAGCATCTATGTAAGAGATGCTGTGGTTTGTTACACTTTCACAAGCAGAGTTCAACTAGATATCGTCAGTATTAGTAGGAAATACAGTTCTTTTTTTATGGACATGCTCATATTTCTTGTTGTATTGCACCTCTAGACAGAAGAGGATGCTTCTTGTGTTAAAACAGACGGTGTTTCATGGATGAGAACACTGGTCTGAATTTCCCTTCACAAACGGAGTTAAACCAAAGGCTCTGTGTCTTCCTACAAGCAAGAGTTCATTTCCGGAAATCCCAGTGATTTTTCGGCTCAAATGAATTTACCCAGTTCACGAACCCAACACTTTTTTCACTATAAACTAAAGAGCATCTATGTAAGAGATGCTGTGGTTTGTTACAGTTTCACAAGCAGAGTTTAACTAGATATGGTCTCTATGAGTAAGAAACACAGTTCGTTTATTCTGGGCATGCTCATGTTTCTTGCTGTATTAGAGACTCTGGAAAGAAGAGCATGCTCTTTGAGTTAAAACAGAGTGTGTTTCATGGATGAGAACAGTGGTCTGAATTTCCCTTCACAAACGGAGTTAAACCAAAGGCTCTGTGTCTTCCTACAAGCAAGAGTTCATTTCCGGAAAACCCAGTGACTTTTCGGCTCAAATGAATTTACCCAGTTCACGAACCCCACAAGTTTTTTACTATAAACTATAGAGCATCTATGTAAGACATGCTGTGGTTTGTTACAGTTTCGCAAGCAGAGTTCAACTAGATATTGTCTGTATGAGTAGGATATACAGTTCTTTTTTTATGGACATGCTCATATTTCTTGCTGTATTGCAACTCTGGACAGAAGAGGATGCTTCTTGCGTTAAAACAGAGGATGTTTCATGGATGAGAACACTGGTCTGAATTTCCCTTCACAAACGGAGTTAAACCAAAGGCTCTGTGTCTTCCTACCAGCCAAAGTTCATTTCCGGAAATCCCAGTGATTTTTCGGCTCAAATGAATTTACACAGTTCACGAACCCAACACGTTTTACACTATAAACTATAGAGCATCTATGTAAGATATGCTGTGGTTTGTTACAGTTTCACAAGCAGAGTTGAACTAGATATGGTCAGTATTCGTAGGAAACACAGTTCTTTTTTTCTGGGCATGCTCATGTTTCATGCTGTATTAGAGACTCTGGAAAGAAGAGCATGCTCTTTGTGTTAAAACAGAGTGTGTTTCATGGATGAGAACACTGGTCTGAATTTCCCTTCACAAACGGAGTTAAACCAAAGTCTCTGTGTCTTCCTTCAAGCAAGAGTTCATTTCCTGAAAACCCAGTGATTTTTCGGCTAAAATGAATTTACACAATTCACGAACCCAACACGTTTTTCACTATAAACTAAAGAGCATCTATGTAAGAGATGCTGTGGTTTGTTACAGTTTCATAAGCAGAGTTCAACTAGATATGGTCAGTATTCATAGGAAACAGAGTTCTTTTTTTCTGGGCATGCTCATGTTTCTTGCTGTAATAGAGACTCTGGATAGAAGAGCATGCTCTTTGCGTTAAAACAGAGTGTGTTTCATGGATGAGAACACTGGTCTGAATTTCCCTTCACAAACGGAGTTAAACCAAAAGCTCTGTGTCTGCCTACAAGCAAGAGTTCATTTCCGGAAATACCAGTGATTTTTCGGCACAAATGAATTTACACAGTTCACGAACCCAACACGTTTTTCACTATAAACTAAAGAGCATCTATGTAAGAGATGCTGTTGTTTGCTACAGTTTCACAAGCAGAGTTTCACTAGATATGATCCGTATGTGTAAGAAACACAGTTCGTTTTTTCTGGGCATGCTCATGTTTCTTGCTGTATTAGAGACTCTGGAAAAAAGAGCATGCTCTTTGCGTTAAAACAGAGTGTGTTTCATGGATGAGAACACTGGTCTGAATTTCCCTTAAAAAACGGAGTTAAACCAAAGGCTCTGTGTCTTCCTACAAGCAAGAATTCTTTTCCGAAAATCCCAGTGATTTTTCGACTCAAATGAATTTACACAGTTCACGAACCCCACAGGTTTTTCACCATAAACTAAAGAGCATCTATGTAAGAGATGCTGTGGTTTGTTACAGTTTCACAAGCAGAGTTCAATTAGATAAGGTCCGTATGAGTAGGAAATACAGTTCTTTTATTATGGACATGCTCATATTTCTTGCTGTATTGCAACTCTGGACAGAAGAGGATGCTTCTTGTGTTAAAACAGACGGTGTTTCATGGATGAGAACACTGGTCTGAATATCCCTTCACAAACGGAGTTAAACCAAAGGCTCTGTGTCTTCCTACAAGCAAGAGTTCATTTCCGGAATACCCTCTGATTTTTCGGCTCAAAAGAATTTACCCAGTTCACGCACCCATCCCAATTTTCACTATAAACTAAAGTGCATCTATGTAAGAGATGCTGTGGTTTGTTACAGTTTCACAAGCAGAGTTCAACTATATATGGTCAGTATTAGTAGGAAATACAGTTCTTTTTTTATGGACATGCTCATATTTCTTGTTGTATTGCAACTCTGGACAGAAGAGGATGCTTCTTGTGTTAAAACAGACGGTGTTTCATGGATGAGAACACTGGTCTGAATTTCCCTTCACAAACGGAGTTAAACCAAAGGCTCTGTGTCTTCCTACAAGCAAGAGTTCATTTCCGGAAATCCCAGTGATTTTTCGGCTCAAATGAATTTACCCAGTTCACGAACCCAACACTTTTTTCACTATAAACTAAAGAGCATCTATGTAAGAGATGCTGTGGTTTGTTACAGTTTCACAAGCAGAGTTTAACTAGATATGGTCTCTATGAGTAAGAAACACAGTTCGTTTATTCTGGGCATGCTCATGTTTCTTGCTGTATTAGAGACTCTGGAAAGAAGAGCATGCTCTTTGAGTTAAAACAGAGTGTGTTTCATGGATGAGAACAGTGGTCTGAATTTCCCTTCACAAACGGAGTTAAACCAAAGGCTCTGTGTCTTCCTACAAGCAAGAGTTCATTTCCGGAAATACCAGTGATTTTTCGGCTCAAATGAATTTACACAGTTCACGCACCCAACACGATATTCACTATGAACTAAAGAGCATCTATGTAAGAGATGCTGTGGTTTGTTACAGTTTCACAAGCAGAGTTCAACTAGATATGGTCAGTATTAGTGGAAACACAGTTCTTTTTTTCTGGGCATGCTCATGTTTCTTGCTGTATTGGAGATGCTGGAAAGAAGAGCATGCTTCTAGCGTTAAAACAGAGTATGTTTCGTGGATGAGAACACTGGTCTGAATTTCCCTTCACAAACGGAGTTAAACCAAAGGCTCTGTGTCTTCCTACAAGCAAGAGTTCATTTCCGGAAATCCCAGTGATTTTTCGGCTCAATTGAATTTACACAGTTCACGCACCCAACACGATATTCACTATAAACTAAAGAGCATCTATGTAAGAGATGCTGTGGTTTGTTACAGTTTCACAAGCAGAGTTCAACTAGATATGGTCAGTATTAGTAGGAAACACAGTTCTTTTTTTCTGGGCATGCTCATGTTTCTTGCTGTATTGGAGATGCTGGAAAGAAGAGCATGCTTCTGGCGTTAAAACAGAGTATGTTTCATGGATGAGAACACTGGTCTGAATTTCCCTTAAAAAACGGAGTTAAACCAAAGGCTCTTTGTCTTCCTACAAGCAAGAGTTCTTTTCCAAAAATCCCAGTGATTTTTCGGCTCAAATGAATTTACACAGTTCACGAACCCCACAGGTTTTTCACCATAAACTAAAGAGCATCTATGTAAGAGATGCTGTGGTTTGTTACAGTTTCACAAGCAGAGTTTAACCAGATATGGTCTCTATGAGTAAGAAACACAGTTCGTTTATTCTGGGCATGCTCATGTTTCTTGCTGTATTAGAGACTCTGGAAAGAAGAGCATGCTCTTTGAGTTAAAACAGAGTGTGTTTCATGGATGAGAACAGTGGTCTGAATTTCCCTTCACAAACAGAGTTAAACCAAAGGCTCTGTGTCTTCCTACAAGCAAGAGTTCATTTCCGGAAAACCCAGTGACTTTTCGGCTCAAATGAATTTACCCAGTTCACGAACCCCACAAGTTTTTTACTATAAACTATAGAGCATCTATGTAAGACATGCTGTGGTTTGTTACAGTTTCGCAAGCAGAGTTCAACTAGATATTGTCTGTATGAGTAGGATATACAGTTCTTTTTTTATGGACATGCTCATATTTCTTGCTGTATTGCAACTCTGGACAGAAGAGGATGCTTCTTGCGTTAAAACAGAGGATGTTTCATGGATGAGAACACTGGTCTGAATTTCCCTTCACAAACGGAGTTAAACCAAAGGCTCTGTGTCTTCCTACCAGCCAAAGTTCATTTCCGGAAATCCCAGTGATTTTTCGGCTCAAATGAATTTACACAGTTCACGAACCCAACACGTTTTACACTATAAACTATAGAGCATCTATGTAAGATATGCTGTGGTTTGTTACAGTTTCACAAGCAGAGTTGAACTAGATATGGTCAGTATTTGTAGGAAACACAGTTCTTTTTTTCTGGGCATGCTCATGTTTCATGCTGTATTAGAGACTCTGGAAAGAAGAGCATGCTCTTTGTGTTAAAACAGAGTGTGTTTCATGGATGAGAACACTGGTCTGAATTTCCCTTCACAAACGGAGTTAAACCAAAGTCTCTGTGTCTTCCTTCAAGCAAGAGTTCATTTCCTGAAAACCCAGTGATTTTTCGGCTAAAATGAATTTACACAATTCACGAACCCAACACGTTTTTCACTATAAACTAAAGACCATCTATGTAAGAGATGCTGTGGTTTGTTACAGTTTCATAAGCAGAGTTCAACTAGATATGGTCAGTATTCATAGGAAACAGAGTTCTTTTTTTCTGGGCATGCTCATGTTTCTTGCTGTAATAGAGACTCTGGATAGAAGAGCATGCTCTTTGCGTTAAAACAGAGTGTGTTTCATGGATGAGAACACTGGTCTGAATTTCCCTTCACAAACGGAGTTAAACCAAAGGCTCTGTGTCTGCCTACAAGCAAGAGTTCATTTCCGGAAATACCAGTGATTTTTCGGCACAAATGAATTTACACAGTTCACGAACCCAACACGTTTTTCACTATAAACTAAAGAGCATCTATGTAAGAGATGCTGTGGTTTGTTACAGTTTCACAAGCAGAGTTTAACTAGATATGGTCAGTATTAGTAGGAAACACAGTTCTTTTTTTCTGGGCATGCTCATGTTTCTTGCTGTATTGGAGATGCTGGAAAGAAGAGCATGCTTCTGGCGTTAAAACAGTGTATGTTTCGATGATGAGAACATTGGTCTGAATTTCCCTTCACAAACGGAGTTAAACCAAAGGCTCTGTGTCTTCCTACAAGCAAGAGTTCATTTCCGGAAATCCCAGTGATTTTTCGGCTTAATGAATTTACCCAGTTCACGAACCCAACACTTTTTTCACTATAAACTAAAGAGCATCTATGTAAGAGATGCTGTTGTTTGCTACAGTTTCACAAGCAGAGTTTCACTAGATATGATCCGTATGTGTAAGAAACACAGTTCGTTTTTTCTGGGCATGCTCATGTTTCTTGCTGTATTAGAGACTCTGGAAAGAAGAGCATGCTCTTTGCGTTAAAACAGAGTGTGTTTCATGGATGAGAACACTGGTCTGAATTTCCCTTAAAAAACGGAGTTAAACCAAAGGCTCTGTGTCTTCCTACAAGCAAGAGTTCTTTTCCGAAAATCCCAGTGATTTTTCGACTCAAATGAATTTACACAGTTCACGAACCCCACAGGTTTTTCACCATAAACTAAAGAGCATCTATGTAAGAGATGCTGTGGTTTGTTACAGTTTCACAAGCAGAGTTCAATTAGATAAGGTCCGTATGAGTAGGAAATACAGATCTTTTATTATGGACATGCTCATATTTCTTGCTGTATTGCAACTCTGGACAGAAGAGGATGCTTCTTGTGTTAAAACAGACGGTGTTTCATGGATGAGAACACTGGTCTGAATTTCCCTTCACAAACGGAGTTAAACCAAAGGCTCTGTGTCTTCCTACAAGCAAGAGTTCATTTCCGGAATACCCTCTGATTTTTCGGCTCAAATGAATTTACACAGTTCACGCACCCAACACAATATTCACTATAAACTAAAGAGCATCTATGTAAGAGATGCTGTGGTTTGTTACAGTTTCATAAGCAGAGTTCAACTAGATATGGTCAGTATTAGTAGGAAACACAGTACTTTTTTTCTGGGCATGCTCATGTTTCTTGCTGTATTGGAGATTCTGGAAAGAAGAGCATGCTTCTGGTGTTAAAACAGAGTATGTTTCGTGGATGAGAACACTGGTCTGAATTTCCCTTCCCAAACGGAGTTAAACCAAAGGCTCTGTGTCTTCCTACAAGCAAGAGTTCATTTCCGGAAAACCCTGTGATTTTTCGGCTCAAATGAATTTACCCAGTTCACGAACCCCACAAGTTTTTTACTATAAACTATAGAGCATCTATGTAAGACATGCTGTGGTTTGTTACAGTTTCACAAGCAGAGTTCAACTAGATATGGTCCGTATGAGTAGGAAATACAGTTCTTTTTTTATGGACATGCTCATGTTTCTTGCTGTATTGGAGATGCTGGAAAGAAGAGCTTGCTTCTGGCGTTAAAACAGAGTGTGTTTCATGGATGAGAACAGTGGTCTGAATTTCCCTTCACAAACGGAGTTAAACCAAAGGCTCTGTGTCTTCCTACAAGCAAGAGTTCATTTCCGGAAATCCCAGTGATTTTTCGGCTCAAATGAATTTACACAGTTCACGCACCCAACACGATATTCACTATAAACTAAAGAGCATCTATGTAAGAGATGCTGTGGTTTGTTACAGTTTCACAAGCAGAGTTCAACTAGATATGGTCAGTATTAGTAGGAAAAACAGTTCTTTTTTTCTGGGCATGCTCATGTTTCTTGCTGTATTGGAGATGCTGGAAAGAAGAGCATGCTTCTAGCGTTAAAACAGAGTATGTTTCGTGGATGAGAACACTGGTCCGAATTTCCCTTCACAAACGGAGTTAAACCAAAGGCTCTGTGTCTTCCTACAAGCAAGAGTTCATTTCCGGAAATCCCAGTGATTTTTCGGCTCAAATGAATTTACACAGTTCACGAACCCAACACTTTTTTCACTATAAACTAAAGAGCATCTATGTAAGAGATGCTGTGTTTTGATACAGTTTCACAAGCAGAGTTTAACTAGATATGGTCCGTATGAGTAAGAAACACAGTTCGTTTTTTCTGGGCATGCTCATATTTCTTGCTGTATTAGAGACTCTGGAAAGAAGAGCATGCTCTTTGCGTTAAAACAGAGTGTGTTTCATGGATGAGAACAGTGGTCTGAATTTCCCTTCACAAACGGAGTTAAACCAAAGGCTCTGTGTCTTCCTACAAGCAAGAGTTCATTACCGGAAATCCCAGTGATTTTTCGGCTCAAATGAATTTACACAGTTCACGCACCCCACACGATATTCACTATAAACTAAAGAGCATCTATGTAAGAGATGCTGTGGTTTGTTACAGTTTCATAAGCAGAGTTCAACTAGATATGGTCAGTATTCATAGGAAACAGAGTTCTTTTATTCTGGGCATGCTCAGGTTTCTTGCTGTAATAGAGACTCTGGATAGAAGAGCATGCTCTTTGCGTTAAAACAGAGTGTGTTTCATGGATGAGAACACTGGTCTGAATTTCCCTTCACAAACGGAGTTAAACCAAAGGCTCTGTGTCTTCCTACAAGCAAGAGTTCTTTTCCGAAAATCCCAGTGATTTTTTGACTCAAATGAATTTACACAGTTCACGAACCCCACAGGTTTTTCACCATAAACTAAAGAGCATCTATGTAAGAGATGCTGTGGTTTGTTACAGTTTCACAAGCAGAGTTCAATTAGATAAGGTCCGTATGAGTAGGAAATACAGTTCTTTTATTATGGACATGCTCATATATCTTGCTGTATTGCAACTCTGGACAGAAGAGGATGCTTCTTGTGTTAAAACAGACGGTGTTTCATGGATGAGAACACTGGTCTGAATTTCCCTTCACAAACGGAGTTAAACCAAAGGCTCTGTGTCTTCCTACAAGCAAGAGTTCATTTCCGGAATACCCTCTGATTTTTCGGCTCAAATGAATTTACACAGTTCACGCACCCAACACAATATTCACTATAAACTAAAGAGCATCTATGTAAGAGATGCTGTGGTTTGTTACAGTTTCATAAGCAGAGTTCAACTAGATATGGTCAGTATTAGTAGGAAACACAGTTCTTTTTTTCTGGGCATGCTCATGTTTCTTGCTGTATTGGAGATTCTGGAAAGAAGAGCATGCTTCTGGTGTTAAAACAGAGTATGTTTCGTGGATGAGAACACTGGTCTGAATTTCCCTTCCCAAACGGAGTTAAACCAAAGGCTCTGTGTCTTCCTACAAGCAAGAGTTCATTTCCGGAAAACCCTGTGATTTTTCGGCTCAAATGAATTTACCCAGTTCACGAACCCCACAAGTTTTTTACTATAAACTATAGAGCATCTATGTAAGACATGCTGTGGTTTGTTACAGTTTCACAAGCAGAGTTCAACTAGATATGGTCCGTATGAGTAGGAAATACTGTTCTTTTTTTATGGACATGCTCATGTTTCTTGCTGTATTGGAGATGCTGGAAAGAAGAGCTTGCTTCTGGCGTTAAAACAGAGGATGTTTCATGGATGAGAACACTGGTCTGAATTTCCCTTCACAAACGGAGTTAAACCAAAGGCTCTGTGTCTTCCTACCAGCAAAAGTTCATTTCCGGAAATCCCAGTGATTTTTCGGCTCAAATGAATTTACACAGTTCACGAACCCAACACGTTTTTCACTATAAACTATAGAGCATCTATGTAAGATATGCTGTGGTTTGTTACAGTTTCACAAGCAGAGTTTAACTAGATATGGTCAGTATTAGTAGGAAACACAGTTCTTTTTTTCTGGGCATGCTCATGTTTCTTGCTGTATTGGAGATGCTGGAAAGAAGAGCTTGCTTCTGGCGTTAAAACAGTGTATGTTTCGTTGATGAGAACATTGGTCTGAATTTCCCTTCACAAACGGAGTTAAACCAATGGCTCTGTGTCTTCCTACAAGCAAGAGTTCATTTTCGGAAATCCCAGTGATTTTTCGGCTTAATGAATTTACCCAGTTCAAGAACCCAACACTTTTTTCACTATAAACTAAAGAGCATCTATGTAAGAGATGCTGTTGTTTGTTAAAGTTTCACAAGCAGAGTTCAACTAGATAAGGTCCGTATGAGTAGGAAATACAGTTCTTTTTTTATGGACATGCTCATATTTCTTGCTGTATTGCAACTCTGGACAGAAGAGGGTGCTTCTTGCGTTAAAACGGAGGATGTTTCATGGATGAGAACACTGGTCTGAATTTCCCTTCACAAACGGAGTTAAACCAAAGGCTCTGTGTCTTCCTACAAGCAAGAGTTCATTTCCGGAATACCCACTGATTTTTCGGCTCAAATGACTTTACACAGTTCACGCACCCAACACGTTTTTCAGTATAAACTAAAGAGCATCTATGTAAGAGATGCTGTGATTTGTTACAGTTTCACAAGCAGAGTTTAACTAGATATGGTCCGTATGTGTAAGAAACACAGTTCGTTTTTTCTGGGCATGCTCTTGTTTCTGGCTGTTTTGGAGACGCTGGAAAGAAGAGCATGCTTCTTGCGTTAAAACAGAGTATGTTTCATGGATTAGAACAGTGGTCTGTATTTCCCCTCACAAACGTAGTTAAACCAAAGTCTCTGTGTCTTCCTTCAAGCAAGATTGCATATCCTGAAAACCCAGTGATTTTTCGTCTAAAATGAATTTACACGATTCACGAACCCAACACGTTTTTCACTATAAAGTAAGAGCATCTATGTAAGAGATGCTGTTGTTTGCTACAGTTTCACAAGCAGAGTTTAACTAGATATGATCCGTATGAGTAAGAAACACAGTTCGTTTTTTCTGAACATGCTCATGTTTCTTGCTGTATTAGAGACTCTGGAAAGAAGAGCATGCTCTTTGTGGGAAAACAGAGTGTGTTTCATGGATGAGAACAGTGGTCTGAATTTCCCTTCACAAACGGAGTTAAACCAAAGGCTCTGTGTCTTCATACAAGCAAGAGTTCATTTCCGGAAATCCCAGTGATTTTTCGGCTCAAATGAATTTACACAGTTCACGCACCCAACACGATATTCACTATAAACTAAAGAGCATCTATGTAAGAGATGCTGTGGTTTGTTACAGTTTCATAAGCAGAGTTCAACTATATATGGTCAGTATTAGTAGGAAACACAGTTCTTTTTTTCTGGGCATGCTCATGTTTCTTGCTGTATTGGAGATGCTGGAAAGAAGAGCATGCTTCTGGCGTTAAAACAGTGTATGTTTCGTTGATGAGAACATTGGTCTGAATTTCCCTTCACAAACGGAGTTAAACCAAAGGCTCTGTGTCTTCCTACAAGCAAGAGTTCATTTCCGGAAATCCCAGTGATTTTTCGGCTTAATGAATTTACCCAGTTCACGAACCCAACACTTTTTTCACTATAAACTAAAGAGCATCTATGTAAGAGATGCTGTTGTTTGCTACAGTTTCACAAGCAGAGTTTAACTAGATATGATCCGTATGAGTAAGAAACACAGTTCGTTTTTTCTGGGCATGCTCATGTTTCTTGCTGTATTAGAGACTCTGGAAAGAAGAGCATGCTCTTTGCGTTAAAACAGAGTGTGTTTCATGGATGAGAACACTGGTCTGAATTTCCCTTAAAAAACGGAGTTAAACCAAAGGCTCTGTGTCTTCCTACAAGCAAGAGTTCTTTTCCGAAAATCCCAGTGATTTTTTGACTCAAATGAATTTACACAGTTCACGAACCCCACAGGTTTTTCACCATAAACTAAAGAGCATCTATGTAAGAGATGCTGTGGTTTGTTACAGTTTCACAAGCAGAGTTCAATTAGATAAGGTCCGTATGAGTAGGAAATACAGTTCTTTTATTATGGACATGCTCATATATCTTGCTGTATTGCAACTCTGGACAGAAGAGGATGCTTCTTGTGTTAAAACAGACGGTGTTTCATGGATGAGAACACTGGTCTGAATTTCCCTTCACAAACGGAGTTAAACCAAAGGCTCTGTGTCTTCCTACCAGCAAAAGTTCATTTCCGGAAATCCCAGTGATTTTTCGGCTCAAATGAATTTACACAGTTCACGAACCCAACACGTTTTTCAGTATAAACTAAAGAGCATCTATGTAAGAGATGCTGTGATTTGTTACAGTTTCACAAGCAGAGTTTAACTAGATATGGTCCGTATGTGTAAGAAACACAGTTCGTTTTTTCTGGGCATGCTCTTGTTTCTGGCTGTTTTGGAGACGCTGGAAAGAAGAGCATGCTTCTTGCGTTAAAACAGAGTATGTTTCATGGATTAGAACAGTGGTCTGTATTTCCCCTCACAAACGTAGTTAAACCAAAGTCTCTGTGTCTTCCTTCAAGCAAGATTGCATATCCTGAAAACCCAGTGATTTTTCGTCTAAAATGAATTTACACGATTCACGAACCCAACACGTTTTTCACTATAAAGTAAGAGCATCTATGTAAGAGATGCTGTTGTTTGCTACAGTTTCACAAGCAGAGTTTAACTAGATATGATCCGTATGAGTAAGAAACACAGTTCGTTTTTTCTGAACATGCTCATGTTTCTTGCTGTATTAGAGACTCTGGAAAGAAGAGCATGCTCTTTGTGGGAAAACAGAGTGTGTTTCATGGATGAGAACAGTGGTCTGAATTTCCCTTCACAAACGGAGTTAAACCAAAGGCTCTGTGTCTTCATACAAGCAAGAGTTCATTTCCGGAAATCCCAGTGATTTTTCGGCTCAAATGAATTTACACAGTTCACGCACCCAACACGATATTCACTATAAACTAAAGAGCATCTATGTAAGAGATGCTGTGGTTTGTTACAGTTTCATAAGCAGAGTTCAACTATATATGGTCAGTATTAGTAGGAAACACAGTTCTTTTTTTCTGGGCATGCTCATGTTTCTTGCTGTATTGGAGATGCTGGAAAGAAGAGCATGCTTCTGGCGTTAAAACAGTGTATGTTTCGTTGATGAGAACATTGGTCTGAATTTCCCTTCACAAACGGAGTTAAACCAAAGGCTCTGTGTCTTCCTACAAGCAAGAGTTCATTTCCGGAAATCCCAGTGATTTTTCGGCTTAATGAATTTACCCAGTTCACGAACCCAACACTTTTTTCACTATAAACTAAAGAGCATCTATGTAAGAGATGCTGTTGTTTGCTACAGTTTCACAAGCAGAGTTTAACTAGATATGATCCGTATGAGTAAGAAACACAGTTCGTTTTTTCTGGGCATGCTCATGTTTCTTGCTGTATTAGAGACTCTGGAAAGAAGAGCATGCTCTTTGCGTTAAAACAGAGTGTGTTTCATGGATGAGAACACTGGTCTGAATTTCCCTTAAAAAACGGAGTTAAACCAAAGGCTCTGTGTCTTCCTACAAGCAAGAGTTCTTTTCCGAAAATCCCAGTGATTTTTTGACTCAAATGAATTTACACAGTTCACGAACCCCACAGGTTTTTCACCATAAACTAAAGAGCATCTATGTAAGAGATGCTGTGGTTTGTTACAGTTTCACAAGCAGAGTTCAATTAGATAAGGTCCGTATGAGTAGGAAATACAGTTCTTTTATTATGGACATGCTCATATATCTTGCTGTATTGCAACTCTGGACAGAAGAGGATGCTTCTTGTGTTAAAACAGACGGTGTTTCATGGATGAGAACACTGGTCTGAATTTCCCTTCACAAACGGAGTTAAACCAAAGGCTCTGTGTCTTCCTACCAGCAAAAGTTCATTTCCGGAAATCCCAGTGATTTTTCGGCTCAAATGAATTTACACAGTTCACGAACCCAACACGTTTTTCACTATAAACTATAGAGCATCTATGTAAGATATGCTGTGGTTTGTTACAGTTTCACAAGCAGAGTTTAACTAGATATGGTCAGTATTAGTAGGAAACACAGTTCTTTTTTTCTGGGCATGCTCATGTTTCTTGCTGTATTGGAGATGCTGGAAAGAAGAGCTTGCTTCTGGCGTTAAAACAGTGTATGTTTCGTTGATGAGAACATTGGTCTGAATTTCCCTTCACAAACGGAGTTAAACCAATGGCTCTGTGTCTTCCTACAAGCAAGAGTTCATTTTCGGAAATCCCAGTGATTTTTCGGCTTAATGAATTTACCCAGTTCAAGAACCCAACACTTTTTTCACTATAAACTAAAGAGCATCTATGTAAGAGATGCTGTTGTTTGTTACAGTTTCACAAGCAGAGTTCAACTAGATAAGGTCCGTATGAGTAGGAAATACAGTTCTTTTTTTATGGACATGCTCATATTTCTTGCTGTATTGCAACTCTGGACAGAAGAGGGTGCTTCTTGCGTTAAAACGGAGGATGTTTCATGGATGAGAACACTGGTCTGAATTTCCCTTCACAAACGGAGTTAAACCAAAGGCTCTGTGTCTTCCTACAAGCAAGAGTTCATTTCCGGAATACCCACTGATTTTTCGGCTCAAATGACTTTACACAGTTCACGCACCCAACACGTTTTTCAGTATAAACTAAAGAGCATCTATGTAAGAGATGCTGTGATTTGTTACAGTTTCACAAGCAGAGTTTAACTAGATATGGTCCGTATGTGTAAGAAACACAGTTCGTTTTTTCTGGGCATGCTCATGTTTCTGGCTGTTTTGGAGACGCTGGAAAGAAGAGCATGCTTCTTGCGTTAAAACAGAGTATGTTTCATGGATTAGAACAGTGGTCTGTATTTCCCCTCACAAACGTAGTTAAACCAAAGTCTCTGTGTCTTCCTTCAAGCAAGATTGCATATCCTGAAAACCCAGTGATTTTTCGTCTAAAATGAATTTACACGATTCACGAACCCAACACGTTTTTCACTATAAAGTAAGAGCATCTATGTAAGAGATGCTGTTGTTTGCTACAGTTTCACAAGCAGAGTTTAACTAGATATGATCCGTATGAGTAAGAAACACAGTTCGTTTTTTCTGAACATGCTCATGTTTCTTGCTGTATTAGAGACTCTGGAAAGAAGAGCATGCTCTTTGTGGTAAAACAGAGTGTGTTTCATGGATGAGAACAGTGGTCTGAATTTCCCTTCACAAACGGAGTTAAACCAAAGGCTCTGTGTCTTCATACAAGCAAGAGTTCATTTCCGGAAATCCCAGTGATTTTTCGGCTCAAATGAATTTACACAGTTCACGCACCCAACACGATATTCACTATAAACTAAAGAGCATCTATGTAAGAGATGCTGTGGTTTGTTACAGTTTCATAAGCAGAGTTCAACTATATATGGTCAGTATTAGTAGGAAACACAGTTCTTTTTTTCTGGGCATGCTCATGTTTCTTGATGTATTGGAGATGCTGGAAAGAAGAGCATGCTTCTGGCGTTAAAACAGAGTATGTTTCGTGGATGAGAACACTGGTCTGAATTTCCCTTCACAAACGGAGTTAAACCAAAGGCTCTGTGTCTTCCTACAAGCAAGAGTTCTTTTCTGGAATACCCACTGATTTTTCGGCTCAAATGAATTTACACAGTTCACGCACCCAACACGTTTTTCAGTATAAACTAAAGAGCATCTATGTAAGAGATGCTGTGGTTTGTTACAGTTTCATAAGCAGAGTTGAACTAGATATGGTCAGTATTCGTAGGAAACACAGTTCTTTTTTTCTGGGCATGCTCATGTTTCTTGCTGTATTGGAGATGCTGGAAAGAAGAGCATGCTTCTGGCGTTAAAACAGTGTATGTTTCGTTGATGAGAACATTGGTCTGAATTTCCCTTCACAAACGGAGTTAAACCAAAGGCTCTGTGTCTTCCTACAAGCAAGAGTTCATTTCCGGAAATCCCAGTGATTTTTCGGCTTAATGAATTTACCCAGTTCACGAACCCAACACTTTTATCACTATAAACTAAAGAGCATCTATGTAAGAGATGCTGTTGTTTGCTACAGTTTCACAAGCAGAGTTTAACTAGATATGATCCGTATGAGTAAGAAACACAGTTCGTTTTTTCTGGGCATGCTCATGTTTCTTGCTGTATTAGAGACTCTGGAAAGAAGAGCATGCTCTTTGCGTTAAAACAGAGTGTGTTTCATGGATGAGAACACTGGTCTGAATTTCCCTTAAAAAACGGAGTTAAACCAAAGGCTCTGTGTCTTCCTACAAGCAAGAGTTCTTTTCCGAAAATCCCAGTGATTTTTTGACTCAAATGAATTTACACAGTTCACGAACCCCACAGGTTTTTCACCATAAACTAAAGAGCATCTATGTAAGAGATGCTGTGGTTTGTTACAGTTTCACAAGCAGAGTTCAATTAGATAAGGTCCGTATGAGTAGGAAATACAGTTCTTTTATTATGGACATGCTCATATATCTTGCTGTATTGCAACTCTGGACAGAAGAGGATGCTTCTTGTGTTAAAACAGACGGTGTTTCATGGATGAGAACACTGGTCTGAATTTCCCTTCACAAACGGAGTTAAACCAAAGGCTCTGTGTCTTCCTACAAGCAAGAGTTCATTTCCGGAATACCCTCTGATTTTTCGGCTCAAATGAATTTACACAGTTCACGCACCCAACACAATATTCACTATAAACTAAAGAGCATCTATGTAAGAGATGCTGTGGTTTGTTACAGTTTCATAAGCAGAGTTCAACTAGATATGGTCAGTATTAGTAGGAAACACAGTACTTTTTTTCTGGACATGCTCATGTTTCTTGCTGTATTGGAGATTCTGGAAAGAAGAGCATGCTTCTGGTGTTAAAACAGAGTATGTTTCGTGGATGAGAACACTGGTCTGAATTTCCCTTCCCAAACGGAGTTAAACCAAAGGCTCTGTGTCTTCCTACAAGCAAGAGTTCATTTCCGGAAAACCCTGTGATTTTTCGGCTCAAATGAATTTACCCAGTTCACGAACCCCACAAGTTTTTTACTATAAACTATAGAGCATCTATGTAAGACATGCTGTGGTTTGTTACAGTTTCACAAGCAGAGTTCAACTAGATATGGTCCGTATTAGTAGGAAACACAGTTCTTTTTTTCTGGGCATGCTCATGTTTCTTGCTGTATTGGAGATGCTGGAAAGAAGAGCATGCTTCTGGCGTTAAAACAGAGTATGTTTCGTGGATGAGAACACTGGTCTGAATTTCCATTCACAAACGGAGTTAAACCAAAGGCTCTGTGTCTTCCTACAAGCAAGAGTTCTTTTCTGGAATACCCACTGATTTTTCGGCTCAAATGAATTTACACAGTTCACGCACCCAACACGTTTTTCAGTATAAACTAAAGAGCATCTATGTAAGAGATGCTGTGGTTTGTTACAGTTTCACAAGCAGAGTTCAACTAGATATGGTCCATATTAGTAGGAAACACAGTTCTTTTTTTCTGGGCATGCTCATGTTTCTTGCTGTATTGGAGATGCTGGAAAGAAGAGCTTGCTTCTGGCGTTAAAACAGTGTATGTTTCGTTGATGAGAACATTGGTCTGAATTTCCCTTCACAAACGGAGTTAAACCAATGGCTCTGTGTCTTCCTACAAGCAAGAGTTCATTTTCGGAAATCCCAGTGATTTTTCGGCTTAATGAATTTACCCAGTTCAAGAACCCAACACTTTTTTCACTATAAACTAAAGAGCATCTATGTAAGAGATGCTGTTGTTTGTTACAGTTTCACAAGCAGAGTTCAACTAGATAAGGTCCGTATGAGTAGGAAATACAGTTCTTTTTTTATGGACATGCTCATATTTCTTGCTGTATTGCAACTCTGGACAGAAGAGGGTGCTTCTTGCGTTAAAACGGAGGATGTTTCATGGATGAGAACACTGGTCTGAATTTCCCTTCACAAACGGAGTTAAACCAAAGGCTCTGTGTCTTCCTACAAGCAAGAGTTCATTTCCGGAATACCCACTGATTTTTCGGCTCAAATGACTTTACACAGTTCACGCACCCAACACGTTTTTCAGTATAAACTAAAGAGCATCTATGTAAGAGATGCTGTGATTTGTTACAGTTTCACAAGCAGAGTTTAACTAGATATGGTCCGTATGTGTAAGAAACACAGTTCGTTTTTTCTGGGCATGCTCATGTTTCTGGCTGTTTTGGAGATGCTGGAAAGAAGAGCATGCTTCTTGCGTTAAAACAGAGTATGTTTCATGGATTAGAACAGTGGTCTGTATTTCCCCTCACAAACGTAGTTAAACCAAAGTCTCTGTGTCTTCCTTCAAGCAAGATTGCATATCCTGAAAACCCAGTGATTTTTCGTCTAAAATGAATTTACACGATTCACGAACCCAACACGTTTTTCACTATAAAGTAAGAGCATCTATGTAAGAGATGCTGTTGTTTGCTACAGTTTCACAAGCAGAGTTTAACTAGATATGATCCGTATGAGTAAGAAACACAGTTCGTTTTTTCTGAACATGCTCATGTTTCTTGCTGTATTAGAGACTCTGGAAAGAAGAGCATGCTCTTTGTGGTAAAACAGAGTGTGTTTCATGGATGAGAACAGTGGTCTGAATTTCCCTTCACAAACGGAGTTAAACCAAAGGCTCTGTGTCTTCATACAAGCAAGAGTTCATTTCCGGAAATCCCAGTGATTTTTCGGCTCAAATGAATTTACACAGTTCACGCACCCAACACGATATTCACTATAAACTAAAGAGCATCTATGTAAGAGATGCTGTGGTTTGTTACAGTTTCATAAGCAGAGTTGAACTAGATATGGTCAGTATTCGTAGGAAACACAGTTCTTCTTTTCTGGGCATGCTCATGTTTCATGCTGTATTAGAGACTCTGGAAAGAAGAGCATGCTCTTTGTGTTAAAACAGAGTGTGTTTCATGGATGAGAACACTGGTCTGAATTTCCCTTCACAAACGGAGTTAAACCAAAGTCTCTGTGTCTTCCTTCAAGCAAGAGTTCATTTCCTGAAAACCCAGTGATTTTTCGGCTAAAATGAATTTACACAATTCACGAACCCAACACGTTTTTCACTATAAACTAAAGAGCATCTATGTAAGAGATGCTGTGGTTTGTTACAGTTTCATAAGCAGAGTTCAACTAGATATGGTCAGTATTCATAGGAAACAGAGTTCTTTTTTTCTGGGCATGCTCATGTTTCTTGCTGTAATAGAGACTCTGGATAGAAGAGCATGCTCTTTGCGTTAAAACAGAGTGTGTTTCATGGATGAGAACACTGGTCTGAATTTCCCTTCACAAACGGAGTTAAACCAAAGGCTCTGTGTCTGCCTACAAGCAAGAGTTCATTTCCGGAAAACCCTGTGATTTTTCGGCACAAATGAATTTACACAGTTCACGAACCCAACACGTTTTTCACTATAAACTAAAGAGCATCTATGTAAGAGATGCTGTGGTTTGTTACAGTTTCACAAGCAGAGTTTAACTAGATATGGTCAGTATTAGTAGGAAACACAGTTCTTTTTTACTGGGCATGCTCATCTTTCTTGCTGTATTGGAGATGCTGGAAAGAAGAGCATGCTTCTGGCGTTAAAACAGTGTATGTTTCGATGATGAGAACATTGGTCTGAATTTCCCTTCTCAAACGGAGTTAAACCAAAGGCTCTGTGTCTTCCTACAAGCAACAGTTCACTTCCGGAAATCCCAGTGATTTTTTGGCTTAATGAATTTACCCAGTTCACGAACCCAACATTTTTTCACTATAAACTAAAGAGCATCTATGTAAGAGATGCTGTTGTTTGTTACAGTTTCACAAGCAGAGTTCAACTAGATAAGGTCCGTATGAGTAGGAAATACAGTTCTTTTTTTATGGACATGCTCATATTTCTTGCTGTATTGCAACTCTGGACAGAAGAGGATGCTTCTTGCGTTAAAACGGAGGATGTTTCATGGATGAGAACACTGGTCTGAATTTCCCTTCACAAACGGAGTTAAACCAAAGGCTCTGTGTCTTCCTACAAGCAAGAGTTCTTTTCCAAAAATCCCAGTGATTTTTCGGCTCAAATGAATTTACCCAGTTCACGAACCACACACGTTTGTCACTATAAACTAAAGAGCTTCTATGTAAGAGATGCTGTGGTTTGTTACAGTTTCACAAGCAGAGTTCAACTAGATATGGTCTGTATGATTAAGAAACACAGTTCTTTTTTTCTGGGCATGCTCATGTTTCTTGCTGTATTAGAGACTCTGGAATGAAGAGCATGCTCTTTGCGTTAAAACAGAGTGTGTTTCATGGATGAGAACACTGGTCTGAATTTCCCTTCACAAGCGGAGTTAAACCAAAGGCTCTGTGTCTGCCTACAAGCAAGAGTTCATTTCCGGAAATACCAGTGATTTTTCGGCACAAATGAATTTACACAGTTCACGAACCCAACACGTTTTTCACTATAAACTAAAGAGCATCTATGTAAGAGATGCTGTGGTTTGTTACAGTTTCACAAGCAGAGTTTAACTAGATATGGTCAGTATTAGTAGGAAACACAGTTCTTTTTTTCTGGGCATGCTCATGTTTCTTGCTGTATTGGAGATGCTGGAAAGAAGAGCATGCTTCTGGCGTTAAAACAGTGTATGTTTCGTTGATGAGAACATTGGTCTGAATTTCCCTTCACAAACGGAGTTAAACCAAAGGCTCTGTGTCTTCCTACAAGCAAGAGTTCATTTCCGGAAATCCCAGTGATTTTTCGGCTTAATGAATTTACCCAGTTCACGAACCCAACACTTTTTTCACTATAAACTAAAGAGCATCTATGTAAGAGATGCTGTTGTTTGCTACAGTTTCACAAGCAGAGTTTAACTAGATATGATCCGTATGAGTAAGAAACACAGTTCGTTTTTTCTGGGCATGCTCATGTTTCTTGCTGTATTAGAGACTCTGGAAAGAAGAGCATGCTCTTTGCGTTAAAACAGAGTGTGTTTCATGGATGAGAACACTGGTCTGAATTTCCCTTCCCAAACGGAGTTAAACCAAAGGCTCTGTGTCTTCCTACAAGCAAGAGTTCATTTCCGGAAAACCCTGTGATTTTTCGGCTCAAATGAATTTACCCAGTTCACGAACCCCACAAGTTTTTTACTATAAACTATAGAGCATCTATGTAAGACATGCTGTGGTTTGTTACAGTTTCACAAGCAGAGTTCAACTAGATATGGTCCGTATGAGTAGGAAATACAGTTCTTTTTTTATGGACATGCTCATGTTTCTTGCTGTATTGGAGATGCTGGAAAGAAGAGCTTGCTTCTGGCGTTAAAACAGAGGATGTTTCATGGATGAGAACACTGGTCTGAATTTCCCTTCACAAACGGAGTTAAACCAAAGGCTCTGTGTCTTCCTACCAGCAAAAGTTCATTTCCGGAAATCCCAGTGATTTTTCGGCTCAAATGAATTTACACAGTTCACGAACCCAACACGTTTTTCACTATAAACTATAGAGCATCTATGTAAGATATGCTGTGGTTTGTTACAGTTTCACAAGCAGAGTTTAACTAGATATGGTCAGTATTAGTAGGAAACACAGTTCTTTTTTTCTGGGCATGCTCATGTTTCTTGCTGTATTGGAGATGCTGGAAAGAAGAGCTTGCTTCTGGCGTTAAAACAGTGTATGTTTCGTTGATGAGAACATTGGTCTGAATTTCCCTTCACAAACGGAGTTAAACCAAAGGCTCTGTGTCTTCATACAAGCAAGAGTTCATTTCCGGAAATCCCAGTGATTTTTCGGCTCAAATGAATTTACACAGTTCACGCACCCAACACGATATTCACTATAAACTAAAGAGCATCTATGTAAGAGATGCTGTGGTTTGTTACAGTTTCATAAGCAGAGTTCAACTATATATGGTCAGTATTAGTAGGAAACACAGTTCTTTTTTTCTGGGCATGCTCATGTTTCTTGATGTATTGGAGATGCTGGAAAGAAGAGCATGCTTCTGGCGTTAAAACAGAGTATGTTTCGTGGATGAGAACACTGGTCTGAATTTCCCTTCACAAACGGAGTTAAACCAAAGGCTCTGTGTCTTCCTACAAGCAAGAGTTCTTTTCTGGAATACCCACTGATTTTTCGGCTCAAATGAATTTACACAGTTCACGCACCCAACACGTTTTTCAGTATAAACTAAAGAGCATCTATGTAAGAGATGCTGTGGTTTGTTACAGTTTTATAAGCAGAGTTGAACTAGATATGGTCAGTATTCGTAGGAAACACAGTTCTTTTTTTCTGGGCATGCTCATGTTTCTTGCTGTATTGGAGATGCTGGAAAGAAGAGCATGCTTCTGGCGTTAAAACAGTGTATGTTTCGTTGATGAGAACATTGGTCTGAATTTCCCTTCACAAACGGAGTTAAACCAAAGGCTCTGTGTCTTCCTACAAGCAAGAGTTCATTTCCGGAAATCCCAGTGATTTTTCGGCTTAATGAATTTACCCAGTTCACGAACCCAACACTTTTTTCACTATAAACTAAAGAGCATCTATGTAAGAGATGCTGTTGTTTGCTACAGTTTCACAAGCAGAGTTTAACTAGATATGATCCGTATGAGTAAGAAACACAGTTCGTTTTTTCTGGGCATGCTCATGTTTCTTGCTGTATTAGAGACTCTGGAAAGAAGAGCATGCTCTTTGCGTTAAAACAGAGTGTGTTTCATGGATGAGAACACTGGTCTGAATTTCCCTTAAAAAACGGAGTTAAACCAAAGGCTCTGTGTCTTCCTACAAGCAAGAGTTCTTTTCCGAAAATCCCAGTGATTTTTTGACTCAAATGAATTTACACAGTTCACGAACCCCACAGGTTTTTCACCATAAACTAAAGAGCATCTATGTAAGAGATGCTGTGGTTTGTTACAGTTTCACAAGCAGAGTTCAATTAGATAAGGTCCGTATGAGTAGGAAATACAGTTCTTTTATTATGGACATGCTCATATATCTTCCTGTATTGCAACTCTGGACAGAAGAGGATGCTTCTTGTGTTAAAACAGACGGTGTTTCATGGATGAGAACACTGGTCTGAATTTCCCTTCACAAACGGAGTTAAACCAAAGGCTCTGTGTCTTCCTACAAGCAAGAGTTCATTTCCGGAATACCCTCTGATTTTTCGGCTCAAATGAATTTACACAGTTCACGCACCCAACACAATATTCACTATAAACTAAAGAGCATCTATGTAAGAGATGCTGTGGTTTGTTACAGTTTCATAAGCAGAGTTCAACTAGATATGGTCAGTATTAGTAGGAAACACAGTTCTTTTTTTCTGGGCATGCTCATGATTCTTGCTGTATTGGAGATTCTGGAAAGAAGAGCATGCTTCTGGTGTTAAAACAGAGTATGTTTCGTGGATGAGAACACTGGTCTGAATTTCCCTTCCCAAACGGAGTTAAACCAAAGGCTCTGTGTCTTCCTACAAGCAAGAGTTCATTTCCGGAAAACCCTGTGATTTTTCGGCTCAAATGAATTTACCCAGTTCACGAACCCCACAAGTTTTTTACTATAAACTATAGAGCATCTATGTAAGACATGCTGTGGTTTGTTACAGTTTCACAAGCAGAGTTCAACTAGATATGGTCCGTATGAGTAGGAAATACAGTTCTTTTTTTATGGACATGCTCATGTTTCTTGCTGTATTGGAGATGCTGGAAAGAAGAGCTTGCTTCTGGCGTTAAAACAGAGGATGTTTCATGGATGAGAACACTGGTCTGAATTTCCCTTCACAAACGGAGTTAAACCAAAGGCTCTGTGTCTTCCTACCAGCAAAAGTTCATTTCCGGAAATCCCAGTGATTTTTCGGCTCAAATGAATTTACACAGTTCACGAACCCAACACGTTTTTCACTATAAACTATAGAGCATCTATGTAAGATATGCTGTGGTTTGTTACAGTTTCACAAGCAGAGTTTAACTAGATATGGTCAGTATTAGTAGGAAACACAGTTCTTTTTTTCTGGGCATGCTCATGTTTCTTGCTGTATTGGAGATGCTGGAAAGAAGAGCTTGCTTCTGGCGTTAAAACAGTGTATGTTTCGTTGATGAGAACATTGGTCTGAATTTCCCTTCACAAACGGAGTTAAACCAATGGCTCTGTGTCTTCCTACAAGCAAGAGTTCATTTTCGGAAATCCCAGTGATTTTTCGGCTTAATGAATTTACCCAGTTCAAGAACCCAACACTTTTTTCACTATAAACTAAAGAGCATCTATGTAAGAGATGCTGTTGTTTGTTACAGTTTCACAAGCAGAGTTCAACTAGATAAGGTCCGTATGAGTAGGAAATACAGTTCTTTTTTTATGGACATGCTCATATTTCTTGCTGTATTGCAACTCTGGACAGAAGAGGGTGCTTCTTGCGTTAAAACGGAGGATCTTTCATGGATGAGAACACTGGTCTGAATTTCCCTTCACAAACGGAGTTAAACCAAAGGCTCTGTGTCTTCCTACAAGCAAGAGTTCATTTCCGGAATAGCCACTGATTTTTCGGCTCAAATGACTTTACACAGTTCACGCACCCAACACGTTTTTCAGTATAAACTAAAGAGCATCTATGTAAGAGATGCTGTGATTTGTTACAGTTTCACAAGCAGAGTTTAACTAGATATGGTCCGTATGTGTAAGAAACACAGTTCGTTTTTTCTGGGCATGCTCATGTTTCTGGCTGTTTTGGAGACGCTGGAAAGAAGAGCATGCTTCTTGCGTTAAAACAGAGTATGTTTCATGGATTAGAACAGTGGTCTGTATTTCCCCTCACAAACGTAGTTAAACCAAAGTCTCTGTGTCTTCCTTCAAGCAAGATTGCATATCCTGAAAACCCAGTGATTTTTCGTCTAAAATGAATTTACATGATTCACGAACCCAACACGTTTTTCACTATAAAGTAAGAGCATCTATGTAAGAGATGCTGTTGTTTGCTACAGTTTCACAAGCAGAGTTTAACTAGATATGATCCGTATGAGTAAGAAACACAGTTCGTTTTTTCTGAACATGCTCATGTTTCTTGCTGTATTAGAGACTCTGGAAAGAAGAGCATGCTCTTTGTGGTAAAACAGAGTGTGTTTCATGGATGAGAACAGTGGTCTGAATTTCCCTTCACAAACGGAGTTAAACCAAAGGCTCTGTGTCTTCATACAAGCAAGAGTTCATTTCCGGAAATCCCAGTGATTTTTCGGCTCAAATGAATTTACACAGTTCACGCACCCAACACGATATTCACTATAAACTAAAGAGCATCTATGTAAGAGATGCTGTGGTTTGTTACAGTTTCATAAGCAGAGTTCAACTATATATGGTCAGTATTAGTAGGAAACACAGTTCTTTTTTTCTGGGCATGCTCATGTTTCTTGCTGTATTGGAGATGCTGGAAAGAAGAGCATGCTTCTGGCGTTAAAACAGAGTATGTTTCGTGGATGAGAACACTGGTCTGAATTTCCCTTCACAAACGGAGTTAAACCAAAGGCTCTGTGTCTTCCTACAAGCAAGAGTTCTTTTCTGGAATACCCACTGATTTTTCGGCTCAAATGAATTTACACAGTTCACGCACCCAACACGTTTTTCAGTATAAACTAAAGAGCATCTATGTAAGAGATGCTGTGGTTTGTTACAGTTTCATAAGCAGAGTTCAACTAGATATGGTCAGTATTCGTAGGAAACACAGTTCTTTTTTTCTGGGCATGCTAATGTTTCATGCTGTATTAGAGACTCTGGAAAGAAGAGCATGCTCTTTGTGTTAAAACAGAGTGTGTTTCATGGATGAGAACACTGGTCTGAATTTCCCTTCACAAACGGAGTTAAACCAAAGTCTCTGTGTCTTCCTTCAAGCAAGAGTTCATTTCCTGAAAACCCAGTGATTTTTCGGCTAAAATGAATTTACACAATTCACGAACCCAACACGTTTTTCACTATAAACTAAAGAGCATCTATGTAAGAGATGCTGTGGTTTGTTACAGTTTCATAAGCAGAGTTCAACTAGATATGGTCAGTATTCATAGGAAACAGAGTTCTTTTTTTCTGGGCATGCTCATGTTTCTTGCTGTAATAGAGAATCTGGATAGAAGAGCATGCTCTTTGCGTTAAAACAGAGTGTGTTTCATGGATGAGAACACTGGTCTGAATTTCCCTTCACAAACGGAGTTAAACCAAAGGCTCTGTGTCTGCCTACAAGCAAGAGTTCATTTCCGGAAATCCCAGTGATTTTTCGGCACAAATGAATTTACACAGTTCACGAACCCAACACGTTTTTCACTATAAACTAAAGAGCATCTATGTAAGAGATGCTGTGGTTTGTTACAGTTTCACAAGCAGAGTTTAACTAGATATGGTCAGTATTAGTAGGAAACACAGTTCTTTTTTACTGGGCATGCTCATCTTTCTTGCTGTATTGGAGATGCTGGAAAGAAGAGCATGCTTCTGGCGTTAAAACAGTGTATGTTTCGTTGATGAGAACATTGGTCTGAATTTCCCTTCACAAACGGAGTTAAACCAAAGGCTCTGTGTCTTCCTACAAGCAAGAGTTCACTTCCGGAAATCCCAGTGATTTTTTTGCTTAATGAATTTACCCAGTTCACGAACCCAACACTTTTTTCACTATAAACTAAAGAGCATCTATGTAAGAGATGCTGTTGTTTGTTACAGTTTCACAAGCAGAGTTCAACTAGATAAGGTCCGTATGAGTAGGAAATACAGTTCTTTTTTTATGGACATGCTCATATTTCTTGCTGTATTGCAACTCTGGACAGAAGAGGATGCTTCTTGCGTTAAAACGGAGGATGTTTCATGGATGAGAACACTGGTCTGAATTTCCCTTCACAAACGGAGTTAAACCAAAGGCTCTGTGTCTTCCTACAAGCAAGAGTTCTTTTCCAAAAATCCCAGTGATTTTTTGGCTCAAATGAATTTACCCAGTTCACGAACCACACACGTTTTTCACTATAAACTAAAGAGCTTCTATGTAAGAGATGCTGTGGTTTGTTACAGTTTCACAAGCAGAGTTCAACTAGATATGGTCTGTATGATTAAGAAACACAGTTCTTTTTTCTGGGCATGCTCATGTTTCTTGCTGTATTAGAGACTCTGGAATGAAGAGCATGCTCTTTGCGTTAAAACAGAGTGTGTTTCATGGATGAGAACAGTGGTCTGAATTTCCCTTCACAAACGGAGTTAAACCAAAGGCTCTGTGTCTTCCTACAAGCAAGAATTCATTTCCGGAAATCCCAGTGATTTTTCGGCTCCAATGAATTTACACCGTTCACGCACCCAACATGATATTCACTATAAACTAAACAGCATCTATGTAAGAGATGCTGTGGTTTGTTACAGTTTCACAAGCAGAGTTCAACTAGATATGGTCAGTATTAGTAGGAAACACAGTTCTTTTTTTCTGGGCATGCTCATGTTTCTTGCTGTATTGGAGATGCTGGAAAGAAGAGCATGCTCTTTGCGTTAAAACAGAGTGTGTTTCATGGATGAGAACACTGGTCTGAATTTCCCTTCCCAAACGGAGTTAAACCAAAGGCTCTGTGTCTTCCTACAAGCAAGAGTACTTTTCCAAAAATCCCAGTGATTTTTCGGCTCAAATGAATTTACACAGTTCACGAACCCAACACGTTTTACACTATAAACTAAAGAGCATCTATGTAAGACATGCTGTGGTTCGTTACAGTTTCATAAGCAGAGTTGAACTAGATATGGTCAGTATTCGTAGGAAACACAGTTCTTTTTTTCTGGGCATGCTCATATTTCTTGCTGTATTGCAACTCTGGACAGAAGAGGATGCTTCTTGCGTTAAAACGGAGGATGTTTCATTGATGAGAACACTGGTCTGAATTTCCCTTCACAAACGGAGTTAAACCAAAGGCTCTGTGTCTTCCTACAACCAAGAGTTCATTTCCGGAATACCCACTGATTTTTCGGCTCAAATGACTTTACACAGTTCACGCACCAAACACGTTTTTCAGTATAAATAAAGAGCATCTATGTAAGAGATGCTGTGATTTGTTACAGTTTCACAAGCAGAGTTTAACTAGATATGGTCCGTATGTGTAAGAAACACAGTTCGTTTTTTCTGGGCATGCTCATGTTTCTTGCTGTATTAGAGACTCTGGATAGAAGAGCATGCTCTTTGCGTTAAAACAGAGTGTGTTTCATGGATGAGAACACTGGTCTGAATTTCCCTTCACAAACGGAGTTAAACCAAAGGCTCTGTGTCTTCCTACAAGCAAGAGTTCATTTCCGGAAATCCCAGTGATTTTTCGGCTCAAATGAATTTACCCAGTTTACGAACCCAACACTTTTTTCACTATAAACTAAAGAGCATCTATGTAAGAGATGCTGTTGTTTGTTACAGTTTCACAAGCAGAGTTTAACTAGATATGGTCTGTATGAGTAAGAAACACAGTTCTTTTTTTCTGGGTATGCTCATGTTTCTTGCTGTATTAGAAACTCTGGAATGAAGAGCATCCTCTTTGCGTTAAAACAGAGGGTATTTCATGGATGAGAACAGTGGTCTGAATTTCCCTTCACAAACGGAGTTAAACCAAAGGCTCTGTGTCTTCCTACAAGCAAGAGTTCATTTCCGGAAATCCCAGTGATTTTTCGGCTCCAATGAATTTACACAGTTCACGCACCCAACACGATTTTCACTATAAACTAAAGAGCATCTATGTAAGAGATGCTGTGGTTTGTTACAGTTTCACAAGCAGAGTTCAACTAGATATGGTCAGTATTAGTAGGAAACACAGTTCTTTTTTTCTGGGCATGCTCATGTTTCTTGCTGTATTGGAGATGCTGGAAAGAAGAGCATGCTTCTGGCGTTAAAACAGAGTATGTTTCGTGGATGAGAACACTGGTCTGAATTTCCCTTCACAAACGGAGTTAAACCAAAGGCTCTGTGTCTTCCTTCAAGCAAGAGTGCATTTCCTGAAAACCCAGTGATTTTTTGGCTAAAATGAATTTACACAATTCACGATCCCAACACGTTTTTCACTATAAACTAAAGAGCATCTATGTAAGAGATGCTGTGGTTTGTTACAGTTTCATAAGCAGAGTTGAACTAGATATGGTCAGTATTCGTAGGAAACACAGTTCTTTTTTTCTGGGCATGCTCATGTTTCTTGCTGTATTAGAGACGCTGGAAAGAAGAGCATGCTCTTTGAGTTAAAACAGAGTGTGTTTCATGGATGAGAACACTGGTCTGAATTTCCCTTCACAAATGGAGTTAAACCAAAGGCTCTGTGTCTTTCTACAAGCAAGAGTTCATTTCCGGAAATCCAAGTGATTTTTCGGCTCAAATGAATTTACACAGTTCACGCACCCAACACGATTTTCACTATAAACTAAAGAACATCTATGTAAGAGATGTTGTTGTTTGTTACAGTTTCACAAGCAGAGTTCAACTAGATAAGGTCCGTATGAGTAGGAAATACAGTTCGTTTTTTATGGACATGCTCATATTTCTTGCTGTATTGCAACTCTGGACAGAAGAGGATGCTTCTTGCGTTAAAAAGGAGGATGTTTCATGGATGAGAACACTGGTCTGAATTTCCCTTCACAAACGGAGTTAAACCAAAGGCTCTGTGTCTTCCTGCAAACAAGAGTTCATTTCCGGAAATCCCAGTGATTTTTGGGCTCAAATGAATTTACACAGTTCACGCACCCAACACGATATTCACTATAAACTAAAGAGCATCTATGTAAGAGATGCTGTGGTTTGCTACAGTTTAATAAGCAGAGTTCAACTAGATATGTTCAGTATTAGTAGGAAACACAGTTCTTTTTTTTCTGGGCATGCTCATGTTTCTTGCTGCATTGGAGATGCTGGAAAGAAGAGCATGCTTCTCGCGTTAAAACAGAGTATGTTTCGTGGATGAGAACACTGGTCTGAATTTCCCTTCACAAACGGAGTTAAACCAAAGGCTCTGTGTCTTCCTACAAGCAAGAGTTCATTACCGGAAATCCCAGTGATTTTTCGGCTCAAATGAATTTACACAGTTCACGCACCCCACACGATATTCACTATAAACTAAAGAGCATCTATGTAGGAGATGCTGTGGTTTGTTACAGTTTCATAAGCAGAGTTCAACTAGATATGGTCAGTATTCATAGGAAACAGAGTTCTTTTATTCTGGGCATGCTCAGGTTTCTTGCTGTAATAGAGACTCTGGATAGAAGAGCATGCTCTTTGCGTTAAAACAGAGTGTGTTTCATGGATGAGAACACTGGTCTGAATTTCCCTTCACAAACGGAGTTAAACCAAAGGCTCTGTGTCTTCCTACAAGCAAGAGTTCTTTTCCGAAAATCCCAGTGATTTTTTGACTCAAATGAATTTACACAGTTCACGAACCCCACAGGTTTTTCACCATAAACTAAAGAGCATCTATGTAAGAGATGCTGTGGTTTGTTACAGTTTCACAAGCAGAGTTCAATTAGATAAGGTCCGTATGAGTAGGAAATACAGTTCTTTTATTATGGACATGCTCATATATCTTGCTGTATTGCAACTCTGGACAGAAGAGGATGCTTCTTGTGTTAAAACAGACGGTGTTTCATGGATGAGAACACTGGTCTGAATTTCCCTTCACAAACGGAGTTAAACCAAAGGCTCTGTGTCTTCCTACAAGCAAGAGTTCATTTCCGGAATACCCTCTGATTTTTCGGCTCAAATGAATTTACACAGTTCACGCACCCAACACAATATTCACTATAAACTAAAGAGCATCTATGTAAGAGATGCTGTGGTTTGTTACAGTTTCATAAGCAGAGTTCAACTAGATATGGTCAGTATTAGTAGGAAACACAGTTCTTTTTTTCTGGGCATGCTCATGTTTCTTGCTGTATTGGAGATTCTGGAAAGAAGAGCATGCTTCTGGTGTTAAAACAGAGTATGTTTCGTGGATGAGAACACTGGTCTGAATTTCCCTTCCCAAACGGAGTTAAACCAAAGGCTCTGTGTCTTCCTACAAGCAAGAGTTCATTTCCGGAAATCCCAGTGATTTTTCGGCTCAAATGAATTTACACAGTTCACGAACCCAACACGTTTTTCACTATAAACTATAGAGCATCTATGTAAGATATGCTGTGGTTTGTTACAGTTTCACAAGCAGAGTTTAACTAGATATGGTCAGTATTAGTAGGAAACACAGTTCTTTTTTTCTGGGCATGCTCATGTTTCTTGCTGTATTGGAGATGCTGGAAAGAAGAGCTTGCTTCTGGCGTTAAAACAGTGTATGTTTCGTTGATGAGAACATTGGTCTGAATTTCCCTTCACAAACGGAGTTAAACCAATGGCTCTGTGTCTTCCTACAAGCAAGAGTTCATTTTCGGAAATCCCAGTGATTTTTCGGCTTAATGAATTTACCCAGTTCAAGAACCCAACACTTTTTTCACTATAAACTAAAGAGCATCTATGTAAGAGATGCTGTTGTTTGTTACAGTTTCACAAGCAGAGTTCAACTAGATAAGGTCCGTATGAGTAGGAAATACAGTTCTTTTTTTATGGACATGCTCATATTTCTTGCTGTATTGCAACTCTGGACAGAAGAGGGTGCTTCTTGCGTTAAAACGGAGGATGTTTCATGGATGAGAACACTGGTCTGAATTTCCCTTCACAAACGGAGTTAAACCAAAGGCTCTGTGTCTTCCTACAAGCAAGAGTTCATTTCCGGAATACCCACTGATTTTTCGGCTCAAATGACTTTACACAGTTCACGCACCCAACACGTTTTTCAGTATAAACTAAAGAGCATCTATGTAAGAGATGCTGTGATTTGTTACAGTTTCACAAGCAGAGTTTAACTAGATATGGTCCGTATGTGTAAGAAACACAGTTCGTTTTTTCTGGGCATGCTCATGTTTCTGGCTGTTTTGGAGACGCTGGAAAGAAGAGCATGCTTCTTGCGTTAAATCAGAGTATGTTTCATGGATTAGAACAGTGGTCTGTATTTCCCCTCACAAACGTAGTTAAACCAAAGTCTCTGTGTCTTCCTTCAAGCAAGATTGCATATCCTGAAAACCCAGTGATTTTTCGTCTAAAATGAATTTACACGATTCACGAACCCAACACGTTTTTCACTATAAAGTAAGAGCATCTATGTAAGAGATGCTGTTGTTTGCTACAGTTTCACAAGCAGAGTTTAACTAGATATGATCCGTATGAGTAAGAAACACAGTTCGTTTTTTCTGAACATGCTCATGTTTCTTGCTGTATTAGAGACTCTGGAAAGAAGAGCATGCTCTTTGTGGTAAAACAGAGTGTGTTTCATGGATGAGAACAGTGGTCTGAATTTCCCTTCACAAACGGAGTTAAACCAAAGGCTCTGTGTCTTCATACAAGCAAGAGTTCATTTCCGGAAATCCCAGTGATTTTTCGGCTCAAATGAATTTACACAGTTCACGCACCCAACACGATATTCACTATAAACTAAAGAGCATCTATGTAAGAGATGCTGTGGTTTGTTACAGTTTCATAAGCAGAGTTCAACTATATATGGTCAGTATTAGTAGGAAACACAGTTCTTTTTTTCTGGGCATGCTCATGTTTCTTGATGTATTGGAGATGCTGGAAAGAAGAGCATGCTTCTGGCGTTAAAACAGAGTATGTTTCGTGGATGAGAACACTGGTCTGAATTTCCCTTCACAAACGGAGTTAAACCAAAGGCTCTGTGTCTTCCTACAAGCAAGAGTTCTTTTCTGGAATACCCACTGATTTTTCGGCTCAAATGAATTTACACAGTTCACGCACCCAACACGTTTTTCAGTATAAACTAAAGAGCATCTATGTAAGAGATGCTGTGGTTTGTTACAGTTTCATAAGCAGAGTTGAACTAGATATGGTCAGTATTCGTAGGAAACACAGTTCTTTTTTTCTGGGCATGCTCATGTTTCTTGCTGTATTGGAGATGCTGGAAAGAAGAGCATGCTTCTGGCGTTAAAACAGTGTATGTTTCGTTGATGAGAACATTGGTCTGAATTTCCCTTCACAAACGGAGTTAAACCAAAGGCTCTGTGTCTTCCTACAAGCAAGAGTTCATTTCCGGAAATCCCAGTGATTTTTCGGCTTAATGAATTTACCCAGTTCACGAACCCAACACTTTTTTCACTATAAACTAAAGAGCATCTATGTAAGAGATGCTGTTGTTTGCTACAGTTTCACAAGCAGAGTTTAACTAGATATGATCCGTATGAGTAAGAAACACAGTTCGTTTTTTCTGGGCATGCTCATGTTTCTTGCTGTATTAGAGACTCTGGAAAGAAGAGCATGCTCTTTGCGTTAAAACAGAGTGTGTTTCATGGATGAGAACACTGGTCTGAATTTCCCTTAAAAAACGGAGTTAAACCAAAGGCTCTGTGTCTTCCTACAAGCAAGAGTTCTTTTCCGAAAATCCCAGTGATTTTTTGACTCAAATGAATTTACACAGTTCACGAACCCCACAGGTTTTTCACCATAAACTAAAGAGCATCTATGTAAGAGATGCTGTGGTTTGTTACAGTTTCACAAGCAGAGTTCAATTAGATAAGGTCCGTATGAGTAGGAAATACAGTTCTTTTATTATGGACATGCTCATATATCTTGCTGTATTGCAACTCTGGACAGAAGAGGATGCTTCTTGTGTTAAAACAGACGGTGTTTCATGGATGAGAACACTGGTCTGAATTTCCCTTCACAAACGGAGTTAAACCAAAGGCTCTGTGTCTTCCTACCAGCAAAAGTTCATTTCCGGAAATCCCAGTGATTTTTCGGCTCAAATGAATTTACACAGTTCACGAACCCAACACGTTTTTCACTATAAACTATAGAGCATCTATGTAAGATATGCTGTGGTTTGTTACAGTTTCACAAGCAGAGTTTAACTAGATATGGTCAGTATTAGTAGGAAACACAGTTCTTTTTTTCTGGGCATGCTCATGTTTCTTGCTGTATTGGAGATGCTGGAAAGAAGAGCTTGCTTCTGGCGTTAAAACAGTGTATGTTTCGTTGATGAGAACATTGGTCTGAATTTCCCTTCACAAACGGAGTTAAACCAATGGCTCTGTGTCTTCCTACAAGCAAGAGTTCATTTTCGGAAATCCCAGTGATTTTTCGGCTTAATGAATTTACCCAGTTCAAGAACCCAACACTTTTTTCACTATAAACTAAAGAGCATCTATGTAAGAGATGCTGTTGTTTGTTACAGTTTCACAAGCAGAGTTCAACTAGATAAGGTCCGTATGAGTAGGAAATACAGTTCTTTTTATATGGACATGCTCATATTTCTTGCTGTATTGCAACTCTGGACAGAAGAGGGTGCTTCTTGCGTTAAAACGGAGGATGTTTCATGGATGAGAACACTGGTCTGAATTTCCCTTCACAAACGGAGTTAAACCAAAGGCTCTGTGTCTTCCTACAAGCAAGAGTTCATTTCCGGAATAGCCACTGATTTTTCGGCTCAAATGACTTTACACAGTTCACGCACCCAACACGTTTTTCAGTATAAACTAAAGAGCATCTATGTAAGAGATGCTGTGATTTGTTACAGTTTCACAAGCAGAGTTTAACTAGATATGGTCCGTATGTGTAAGAAACACAGTTCGTTTTTTCTGGGCATGCTCATGTTTCTGGCTGTTTTGGAGACGCTGGAAAGAAGAGCATGCTTCTTGCGTTAAAACAGAGTATGTTTCATGGATTAGAACAGTGGTCTGTATTTCCCCTCACAAACGTAGTTAAACCAAAGTCTCTGTGTCTTCCTTCAAGCAAGATTGCATATCCTGAAAACCCAGTGATTTTTCGTCTAAAATGAATTTACACGATTCACGAACCCAACACGTTTTTCACTATAAAGTAAGAGCATCTATGTAAGAGATGCTGTTGTTTGCTACAGTTTCACAAGCAGAGTTTAACTAGATATGATCCGTATGAGTAAGAAACACAGTTCGTTTTTTCTGAACATGCTCTGTTTCTTGCTGTATTAGAGACTCTGGAAAGAAGAGCATGCTCTTTGTGGTAAAACAGAGTGTGTTTCATGGATGAGAACAGTGGTCTGAATTTCCCTTCACAAACGGAGTTAAACCAAAGGCTCTGTGTCTTCATACAAGCAAGAGTTCATTTCCGGAAATCCCAGTGATTTTTCGGCTCAAATGAATTTACACAGTTCACGCACCCAACACGATATTCACTATAAACTAAAGAGCATCTATGTAAGAGATGCTGTGGTTTGTTACAGTTTCATAAGCAGAGTTCAACTATATATGGTCAGTATTAGTAGGAAACACAGTTCTTTTTTTCTGGGCATGCTCATGTTTCTTGATGTATTGGAGATGCTGGAAAGAAGAGCATGCTTCTGGCGTTAAAACAGAGTATGTTTCGTGGATGAGAACACTGGTCTGAATTTCCCTTCACAAACGGAGTTAAACCAAAGGCTCTGTGTCTTCCTACAAGCAAGAGTTCTTTTCTGGAATACCCACTGATTTTTCGGCTCAAATGAATTTACACAGTTCACGCACCCAACACGTTTTTCAGTATAAACTAAAGAGCATCTATGTAAGAGATGCTGTGGTTTGTTACAGTTTCATAAGCAGAGTTGAACTAGATATGGTCAGTATTCGTAGGAAACACAGTTCTTTTTTTCTGGGCATGCTCATGTTTCTTGCTGTATTGGAGATGCTGGAAAGAAGAGCATGCTTCTGGCGTTAAAACAGTGTATGTTTCGTTGATGAGAACATTGGTCTGAATTTCCCTTCACAAACGGAGTTAAACCAAAGGCTCTGTGTCTTCCTACAAGCAAGAGTTCATTTCCGGAAATCCCAGTGATTTTTCGGCTTAATGAATTTACCCAGTTCACGAACCCAACACTTTTTTCACTATAAACTAAAGAGCATCTATGTAAGAGATGCTGTTGTTTGCTACAGTTTCACAAGCAGAGTTTAACTAGATATGATCCGTATGAGTAAGAAACACAGTTCGTTTTTTATGGTCATGCTCATGTTTCTTGCTGTATTAGAGACTCTGGAAAGAAGAGCATGCTCTTTGCGTTAAAACAGAGTGTGTTTCATGGATGAGAACACTGGTCTGAATTTCCCTTAAAAAACGGAGTTAAACCAAAGGCTCTGTGTCTTCCTACAAGCAAGAGTTCTTTTCCGAAAATCCCAGTGATTTTTTGACTCAAATGAATTTACACAGTTCACGAACCCCACAGGTTTTTCACCATGAACTAAAGAGCATCTATGTAAGAGATGCTGTGGTTTGTTACAGTTTCACAAGCAGAGTTCAATTAGATAAGGTCCGTATGAGTAGGAAATACAGTTCTTTTATTATGGACATGCTCATATATCTTGCTGTATTGCAACTCTGGACAGAAGAGGATGCTTCTTGTGTTAAAACAGACGGTGTTTCATGGATGAGAACACTGGTCTGAATTTCCCTTCACAAACGGAGTTAAACCAAAGGCTCTGTGTCTTCCTACAAGCAAGAGTTCATTTCCGGAATACCCTCTGATTTTTCGGCTCAAATGAATTTACACAGTTCACGCACCCAACACAATATTCACTATAAACTAAAGAGCATCTATGTAAGAGATGCTGTGGTTTGTTACAGTTTCATAAGCAGAGTTCAACTAGATATGGTCAGTATTAGTAGGAAACACAGTACTTTTTTTCTGGGCATGCTCATGTTTCTTGCTGTATTGGAGATTCTGGAAAGAAGAGCATGCTTCTGGTGTTAAAACAGAGTATGTTTCGTGGATGAGAACACTGGTCTGAATTTCCCTTCCCAAACGGAGTTAAACCAAAGGCTCTGTGTCTTCCTACAAGCAAGAGTTCATTTCCGGAAAACCCTGTGATTTTTCGGCTCAAATGAATTTACCCAGTTCACGAACCCCACAAGTTTTTTACTATAAACTATAGAGCATCTATGTAAGACATGCTGTGGTTTGTTACAGTTTCACAAGCAGAGTTCAACTAGATATGGTCCGTATTAGTAGGAAACACAGTTCTTTTTTTCTGGGCATGCTCATGTTTCTTGCTGTATTGGAGATGCTGGAAAGAAGAGCTTGCTTCTGGCGTTAAAACAGTGTATGTTTCGTTGATGAGAACATTGGTCTGAATTTCCCTTCACAAACGGAGTTAAACCAATGGCTCTGTGTCTTCCTACAAGCAAGAGTTCATTTTCGGAAATCCCAGTGATTTTTCGGCTTAATGAATTTACCCAGTTCAAGAACCCAACACTTTTTTCACTATAAACTAAAGAGCATCTATGTAAGAGATGCTGTTGTTTGTTACAGTTTCACAAGCAGAGTTCAACTAGATAAGGTCCGTATGAGTAGGAAATACAGTTCTTTTTTTATGGACATGCTCATATTTCTTGCTGTATTGCAACTCTGGACAGAAGAGGGTGCTTCTTGCGTTAAAACGGAGGATGTTTCATGGATGAGAACACTGGTCTGAATTTCCCTTCACAAACGGAGTTAAACCAAAGGCTCTGTGTCTTCCTACAAGCAAGAGTTCATTTCCGGAATACCCACTGATTTTTCGGCTCAAATGACTTTACACAGTTCACGCACCCAACACGTTTTTCAGTATAAACTAAAGAGCATCTATGTAAGAGATGCTGTGATTTGTTACAGTTTCACAAGCAGAGTTTAACTAGATATGGTCCGTATGTGTAAGAAACACAGTTCGTTTTTTCTGGGCATGCTCATGTTTCTGGCTGTTTTGGAGATGCTGGAAAGAAGAGCATGCTTCTTGCGTTAAAACAGAGTATGTTTCATGGATTAGAACAGTGGTCTGTATTTCCCCTCACAAACGTAGTTAAACCAAAGTCTCTGTGTCTTCCTTCAAGCAAGATTGCATATCCTGAAAACCCAGTGATTTTTCGTCTAAAATGAATTTACACGATTCACGAACCCAACACGTTTTTCACTATAAAGTAAGAGCATCTATGTAAGAGATGCTGTTGTTTGCTACAGTTTCACAAGCAGAGTTTAACTAGATATGATCCGTATGAGTAAGAAACACAGTTCGTTTTTTCTGAACATGCTCATGTTTCTTGCTGTATTAGAGACTCTGGAAAGAAGAGCATGCTCTTTGTGGTAAAACAGAGTGTGTTTCATGGATGAGAACAGTGGTCTGAATTTCCCTTCACAAACGGAGTTAAACCAAAGGCTCTGTGTCTTCATACAAGCAAGAGTTCATTTCCGGAAATCCCAGTGATTTTTCGGCTCAAATGAATTTACACAGTTCACGCACCCAACACGATATTCACTATAAACTAAAGAGCATCTATGTAAGAGATGCTGTGGTTTGTTACAGTTTCATAAGCAGAGTTCAACTATATATGGTCAGTATTAGTAGGAAACACAGTTCTTTTTTTCTGGGCATGCTCATGTTTCTTGCTGTATTGGAGATGCTGGAAAGAAGAGCATGCTTCTGGCGTTAAAACAGAGTATGTTTCGTGGATGAGAACACTGGTCTGAATTTCCCTTCACAAACGGAGTTAAACCAAAGGCTCTGTGTCTTCCTACAAGCAAGAGTTCTTTTCTGGAATACCCACTGATTTTTCGGCTCAAATGAATTTACACAGTTCACGCACCCAACACGTTTTTCAGTATAAACTAAAGAGCATCTATGTAAGAGATGCTGTGGTTTGTTACAGTTTCATAAGCAGAGTTGAACTAGATATGGTCAGTATTCGTAGGAAACACAGTTCTTTTTTTCTGGGCATGCTCATGTTTCATGCTGTATTAGAGACTCTGGAAAGAAGAGCATGCTCTTTGTGTTAAAACAGAGTGTGTTTCATGGATGAGAACACTGGTCTGAATTTCCCTTCACAAACGGAGTTAAACCAAAGTCTCTGTGTCTTCCTTCAAGCAAGAGTTCATTTCCTGAAAACCCAGTGATTTTTCGGCTAAAATGAATTTACACAATTCACGAACCCAACACGTTTTTCACTATAAACTAAAGAGCATCTATGTAAGAGATGCTGTGGTTTGTTACAGTTTCATAAGCAGAGTTCAACTAGATATGGTCAGTATTCATAGGAAACAGAGTTCTTTTTTTCTGGGCATGCTCATGTTTCTTGCTGTAATAGAGACTCTGGATAGAAGAGCATGCTCTTTGCGTTAAAACAGAGTGTGTTTCATGGATGAGAACACTGGTCTGAATTTCCCTTCACAAACGGAGTTAAACCAAAGGCTCTGTGTCTTCCTACAAGCAAGAGTTCTTTTCTGGAATACCCACTGATTTTTCGGCTCAAATGAATTTACACAGTTCACGCACCCAACACGTTTTTCAGTATAAACTAAAGAGCATCTATGTAAGAGATGCTGTGGTTTGTTACAGTTTCATAAGCAGAGTTGAACTAGATATGGTCAGTATTCGTAGGAAACACAGTTCTTTTTTTCTGGGCATGCTCATGTTTCTTGCTGTATTGGAGATGCTGGAAAGAAGAGCATGCTTCTGGCGTTAAAACAGTGTATGTTTCGTTGATGAGAACATTGGTCTGAATTTCCCTTCACAAACGGAGTTAAACCAAAGGCTCTGTGTCTTCCTACAAGCAAGAGTTCATTTCCGGAAATCCCAGTGATTTTTCGGCTTAATGAATTTACCCAGTTCACGAACCCAACACTTTTTTCACTATAAACTAAAGAGCATCTATGTAAGAGATGCTGTTGTTTGCTACAGTTTCACAAGCAGAGTTTAACTAGATATGATCCGTATGAGTAAGAAACACAGTTCGTTTTTTCTGGGCATGCTCATGTTTCTTGCTGTATTAGAGACTCTGGAAAGAAGAGCATGCTCTTTGCGTTAAAACAGAGTGTGTTTCATGGATGAGAACACTGGTCTGAATTTCCCTTAAAAAACGGAGTTAAACCAAAGGCTCTGTGTCTTCCTACAAGCAAGAGTTCTTTTCCGAAAATCCCAGTGATTTTTTGACTCAAATGAATTTACACAGTTCACGAACCCCACAGGTTTTTCACCATAAACTAAAGAGCATCTATGTAAGAGATGCTGTGGTTTGTTACAGTTTCACAAGCAGAGTTCAATTAGATAAGGTCCGTATGAGTAGGAAATACACTTCTTTTATTATGGACATGCTCATATATCTTGCTGTATTGCAACTCTGGACAGAAGAGGATGCTTCTTGTGTTAAAACAGACGGTGTTTCATGGATGAGAACACTGGTCTGAATTTCCCTTCACAAACGGAGTTAAACCAAAGGCTCTGTGTCTTCCTACAAGCAAGAGTTCATTTCCGGAATACCCTCTGATTTTTCGGCTCAAATGAATTTACACAGTTCACGCACCCAACACAATATTCACTATAAACTAAAGAGCATCTATGTAAGAGATGCTGTGGTTTGTTACAGTTTCATAAGCAGAGTTCAACTAGATATGGTCAGTATTAGTAGGAAACACAGTACTTTTTTTCTGGGCATGCTCATGTTTCTTGCTGTATTGGAGATTCTGGAAAGAAGAGCATGCTTCTGGTGTTAAAACAGAGTATGTTTCGTGGATGAGAACACTGGTCTGAATTTCCCTTCCCAAACGGAGTTAAACCAAAGGCTCTGTGTCTTCCTACAAGCAAGAGTTCATTTCCGGAAAACCCTGTGATTTTTCGGCTCAAATGAATTTACCCAGTTCACGAACCCCACAAGTTTTTTACTATAAACTATAGAGCATCTATGTAAGACATGCTGTGGTTTGTTACAGTTTCACAAGCAGAGTTCAACTAGATATGGTCCGTATTAGTAGGAAACACAGTTCTTTTTTTCTGGGCATGCTCATGTTTCTTGCTGTATTGGAGATGCTGGAAAGAAGAGCTTGCTTCTGGCGTTAAAACAGTGTATGTTTCGTTGATGAGAACATTGGTCTGAATTTCCCTTCACAAACGGAGTTAAACCAATGGCTCTGTGTCTTCCTACAAGCAAGAGTTCATTTTCGGAAATCCCAGTGATTTTTCGGCTTAATGAATTTACCCAGTTCAAGAACCCAACACTTTTTTCACTATAAACTAAAGAGCATCTATGTAAGAGATGCTGTTGTTTGTTACAGTTTCACAAGCAGAGTTCAACTAGATAAGGTCCGTATGAGTAGGAAATACAGTTCTTTTTTTATGGACATGCTCATATTTCTTGCTGTATTGCAACTCTGGACAGAAGAGGGTGCTTCTTGCGTTAAAACGGAGGATGTTTCATGGATGAGAACACTGGTCTGAATTTCCCTTCACAAACGGAGTTAAACCAAAGGCTCTGTGTCTTCCTACAAGCAAGAGTTCATTTCCGGAATACCCACTGATTTTTCGGCTCAAATGACTTTACACAGTTCACGCACCCAACACGTTTTTCAGTATAAACTAAAGAGCATCTATGTAAGAGATGCTGTGATTTGTTACAGTTTCACAAGCAGAGTTTAACTAGATATGGTCCGTATGTGTAAGAAACACAGTTCGTTTTTTCTGGGCATGCTCATGTTTCTGGCTGTTTTGGAGATGCTGGAAAGAAGAGCATGCTTCTTGCGTTAAAACAGAGTATGTTTCATGGAGTAGAACAGTGGTCTGTATTTCCCCTCACAAACGTAGTTAAACCAAAGTCTCTGTGTCTTCCTTCAAGCAAGATTGCATATCCTGAAAACCCAGTGATTTTTCGTCTAAAATGAATTTACACGATTCACGAACCCAACACGTTTTTCACTATAAAGTAAGAGCATCTATGTAAGAGATGCTGTTGTTTGCTACAGTTTCACAAGCAGAGTTTAACTAGATATGATCCGTATGAGTAAGAAACACAGTTCGTTTTTTCTGAACATGCTCATGTTTCTTGCTGTATTAGAGACTCTGGAAAGAAGAGCATGCTCTTTGTGGTAAAACAGAGTGTGTTTCATGGATGAGAACAGTGGTCTGAATTTCCCTTCACAAACGGAGTTAAACCAAAGGCTCTGTGTCTTCATACAAGCAAGAGTTCATTTCCGGAAATCCCAGTGATTTTTCGGCTCAAATGAATTTACACAGTTCACGCACCCAACACGATATTCACTATAAACTAAAGAGCATCTATGTAAGAGATGCTGTGGTTTGTTACAGTTTCATAAGCAGAGTTCAACTATATATGGTCAGTATTAGTAGGAAACACAGTTCTTTTTTTCTGGGCATGCTCATGTTTCTTGCTGTATTGGAGATGCTGGAAAGAAGAGCATGCTTCTGGCGTTAAAACAGAGTATGTTTCGTGGATGAGAACACTGGTCTGAATTTCCCTTCACAAACGGAGTTAAACCAAAGGCTCTGTGTCTTCCTACAAGCAAGAGTTCTTTTCTGGAATACCCACTGATTTTTCGGCTCAAATGAATTTACACAGTTCACGCACCCAACACGTTTTTCAGTATAAACTAAAGAGCATCTATGTAAGAGATGCTGTGGTTTGTTACAGTTTCATAAGCAGAGTTGAACTAGATATGGTCAGTATTCGTAGGAAACACAGTTCTTTTTTTCTGGGCATGCTCATGTTTCATGCTGTATTAGAGACTCTGGAAAGAAGAGCATGCTCTTTGTGTTAAAACAGAGTGTGTTTCATGGATGAGAACACTGGTCTGAATTTCCCTTCACAAACGGAGTTAAACCAAAGTCTCTGTGTCTTCCTTCAAGCAAGAGTTCATTTCCTGAAAACCCAGTGATTTTTCGGCTAAAATGAATTTACACAATTCACGAACCCAACACGTTTTTCACTATAAACTAAAGAGCATCTATGTAAGAGATGCTGTGGTTTGTTACAGTTTCATAAGCAGAGTTCAACTAGATATGGTCAGTATTCATAGGAAACAGAGTTCTTTTTTTCTGGGCATGCTCATGTTTCTTGCTGTAATAGAGACTCTGGATAGAAGAGCATGCTCTTTGCGTTAAAACAGAGTGTGTTTCATGGATGAGAACACTGGTCTGAATTTCCCTTCACAAACGGAGTTAAACCAAAGGCTCTGTGTCTGCCTACAAGCAAGAGTTCATTTCCGGAAAACCCTGTGATTTTTCGGCACAAATGAATTTTCACAGTTCACGAACCCAACACGTTTTTCACTATAAACTAAAGAGCATCTATGTAAGAGATGCTGTGGTTTGTTACAGTTTCACAAGCAGAGTTTAACTAGATATGGTCAGTATTAGTAGGAAACACAGTTCTTTTTTACTGGGCATGCTCATCTTTCTTGCTGTATTGGAGATGCTGGAAAGAAGAGCATGCTTCTGGCGTTAAAACAGTGTATGTTTCGTTGATGAGAACATTGGTCTGAATTTCCCTTCTCAAACGGAGTTAAACCAAAGGCTCTGTGTCTTCCTACAAGCAACAGTTCACTTCCGGAAATCCCAGTGATTTTTTGGCTTAATGAATTTACCCAGTTCACGAACCCAACACTTTTTTCACTATAAACTAAAGAGCATCTATGTAAGAGATGCTGTTGTTTGTTACAGTTTCACAAGCAGAGTTCAACTAGATAAGGTCCGTATGAGTAGGAAATACAGTTCTTTTTTTATGGACATGCTCATATTTCTTGCTGTATTGCAACTCTGGACAGAAGAGGATGCTTCTTGCGTTAAAACGGAGGATGTTTCATGGATGAGAACACTGGTCTGAATTTCCCTTCACAAACGGAGTTAAACCAAAGGCTCTGTGTCTTCCTACAAGCAAGAGTTCTTTTCCAAAAATCCCAGTGATTTTTCGGCTCAAATGAATTTACCCAGTTCACGAACCACACACGTTTGTCACTATAAACTAAAGAGCTTCTATGTAAGAGATGCTGTGGTTTGTTACAGTTTCACAAGCAGAGTTCAACTAGATATGGTCTGTATGATTAAGAAACACAGTTCTTTTTTTCTGGGCATGCTCATGTTTCTTGCTGTATTAGAGACTCTGGAATGAAGAGCATGCTCTTTGCGTTAAAACAGAGTGTGTTTCATGGATGAGAACACTGGTCTGAATTTCCCTTCACAAGCGGAGTTAAACCAAAGGCTCTGTGTCTGCCTACAAGCAAGAGTTCATTTCCGGAAATACCAGTGATTTTTCGGCACAAATGAATTTACACAGTTCACGAACCCAACACGTTTTTCACTATAAACTAAAGAGCATCTATGTAAGAGATGCTGTGGTTTGTTACAGTTTCACAAGCAGAGTTTAACTAGATATGGTCAGTATTAGTAGGAAACACAGTTCTTTTTTTCTGGGCATGCTCATGTTTCTTGCTGTATTGGAGATGCTGGAAAGAAGAGCATGCTTCTGGCGTTAAAACAGTGTATGTTTCGTTGATGAGAACATTGGTCTGAATTTCCCTTCACAAACGGAGTTAAACCAAAGGCTCTGTGTCTTCCTACAAGCAAGAGTTCATTTCCGGAAATCCCAGTGATTTTTCGGCTTAATGAATTTACCCAGTTCACGAACCCAACACTTTTTTCACTATAAACTAAAGAGCATCTATGTAAGAGATGCTGTTGTTTGCTACAGTTTCACAAGCAGAGTTTAACTAGATATGATCCGTATGAGTAAGAAACACAGTTCGTTTTTTCTGGGCATGCTCATGTTTCTTGCTGTATTAGAGACTCTGGAAAGAAGAGCATGCTCTTTGCGTTAAAACAGAGTGTGTTTCATGGATGAGAACACTGGTCTGAATTTCCCTTAAAAAACGGAGTTAAACCAAAGGCTCTGTGTCTTCCTACAAGCAAGAGTTCTTTTCCGAAAATCCCAGTGATTTTTTGACTCAAATGAATTTACACAGTTCACGAACCCCACAGGTTTTTCACCATAAACTAAAGAGCATCTATGTAAGAGATGCTGTGGTTTGTTACAGTTTCACAAGCAGAGTTCAATTAGATAAGGTCCGTATGAGTAGGAAATACAGTTCTTTTATTATGGACATGCTCATATATCTTGCTGTATTGCAACTCTGGACAGAAGAGGATGCTTCTTGTGTTAAAACAGACGGTGTTTCATGGATGAGAACACTGGTCTGAATTTCCCTTCACAAACGGAGTTAAACCAAAGGCTCTGTGTCTTCCTACAAGCAAGAGTTCATTTCTGGAATACCCTCTGATTTTTCGGCTCAAATGAATTTACACAGTTCACGCACCCAACACAATATTCACTATAAACTAAAGAGCATCTATGTAAGAGATGCTGTGGTTTGTTACAGTTTCATAAGCAGAGTTCAACTAGATATGGTCAGTATTAGTAGGAAACACAGTTCTTTTATTCTGGGCATGCTCATGTTTCTTGCTGTATTGGAGATTCTGGAAAGAAGAGCATGCTTCTGGTGTTAAAACAGAGTATGTTTCGTGGATGAGAACACTGGTCTGAATTTCCCTTCCCAAACGGAGTTAAACCAAAGGCTCTGTGTCTTCCTACAAGCAAGAGTTCATTTCCGGAAAACCCTGTGATTTTTCGGCTCAAATGAATTTACCCAGTTCACGAACCCCACAAGTTTTTTACTATAAACTATAGAGCATCTATGTAAGACATGCTGTGGTTTGTTACAGTTTCACAAGCAGAGTTCAACTAGATATGGTCCGTATGAGTAGGAAATACAGTTCTTTTTTTATGGACATGCTCATGTTTCTTGCTGTATTGGAGATGCTGGAAAGAAGAGCTTGCTTCTGGCGTTAAAACAGAGGATGTTTCATGGATGAGAACACTGGTCTGAATTTCCCTTCACAAACGGAGTTAAACCAAAGGCTCTGTGTCTTCCTACCAGCAAAAGTTCATTTCCGGAAATCCCAGTGATTTTTCGGCTCAAATGAATTTACACAGTTCACGAACCCAACACGTTTTTCACTATAAACTATAGAGCATCTATGTAAGATATGCTGTGGTTTGTTACAGTTTCACAAGCATAGTTTAACTAGATATGGTCAGTATTAGTAGGAAACACAGTTCTTTTTTTCTGGGCATGCTCATGTTTCTTGCTGTATTGGAGATGCTGGAAAGAAGAGCTTGCTTCTGGCGTTAAAACAGTGTATGTTTCGTTGATGAGAACATTGGTCTGAATTTCCCTTCACAAACGGAGTTAAACCAATGGCTCTGTGTCTTCCTACAAGCAAGAGTTCATTTTCGGAAATCCCAGTGATTTTTCGGCTTAATGAATTTACCCAGTTCAAGAACCCAACACTTTTTTCACTATAAACTAAAGAGCATCTATGTAAGAGATGCTGTTGTTTGTTACAGTTTCACAAGCAGAGTTTAACTAGATATGGTCCGTATGTGTAAGAAACACAGTTCGTTTTTTCTGGGCATGCTCATGTTTCTGGCTGTTTTGGAGACGCTGGAAAGAAGAGCATGCTTCTTGCGTTAAAACAGAGTATGTTTCATGGATTAGAACAGTGGTCTGTATTTCCCCTCACAAACGTAGTTAAACCAAAGTCTCTGTGTCTTCCTTCAAGCAAGATTGCATATCCTGAAAACCCAGTGATTTTTCGTCTAAAATGAATTTACACGATTCACGAACCCAACACGTTTTTCACTATAAAGTAAGAGCATCTATGTAAGAGATGCTGTTGTTTGCTACAGTTTCACAAGCAGAGTTTAACTAGATATGATCCGTATGAGTAAGAAACACAGTTCGTTTTTTCTGAACATGCTCATGTTTCTTGCTGTATTAGAGACTCTGGAAAGAAGAGCATGCTCTTTGTGGTAAAACAGAGTGTGTTTCATGGATGAGAACAGTGGTCTGAATTTCCCTTCACAAACGGAGTTAAACCAAAGGCTCTGTGTCTTCATACAAGCAAGAGTTCATTTCCGGAAATCCCAGTGATTTTTCGGCTCAAATGAATTTACACAGTTCACGCACCCAACACGATATTCACTATAAACTAAAGAGCATCTATGTAAGAGATGCTGTGGTTTGTTACAGTTTCATAAGCAGAGTTCAACTATATATGGTCAGTATTAGTAGGAAACACAGTTCTTTTTTTCTGGGCATGCTCATGTTTCTTGATGTATTGGAGATGCTGGAAAGAAGAGCATGCTTCTGGCGTTAAAACAGAGTATGTTTCGTGGATGAGAACACTGGTCTGAATTTCCCTTCACAAACGGAGTTAAACCAAAGGCTCTGTGTCTTCCTACAAGCAAGAGTTCTTTTCTGGAATACCCACTGATTTTTCGGCTCAAATGAATTTACACAGTTCACGCACCCAACACGTTTTTCAGTATAAACTAAAGAGCATCTATGTAAGAGATGCTGTGGTTTGTTACAGTTTTATAAGCAGAGTTGAACTAGATATGGTCAGTATTCGTAGGAAACACAGTTCTTTTTTTCTGGGCATGCTCATGTTTCTTGCTGTATTGGAGATGCTGGAAAGAAGAGCATGCTTCTGGCGTTAAAACAGTGTATGTTTCGTTGATGAGAACATTGGTCTGAATTTCCCTTCACAAACGGAGTTAAACCAAAGGCTCTGTGTCTTCCTACAAGCAAGAGTTCATTTCCGGAAATCCCAGTGATTTTTCGGCTTAATGAATTTACCCAGTTCACGAACCCAACACTTTTTTCACTATAAACTAAAGAGCATCTATGTAAGAGATGCTGTTGTTTGCTACAGTTTCACAAGCAGAGTTTAACTAGATATGATCCGTATGAGTAAGAAACACAGTTCGTTTTTTCTGGGCATGCTCATGTTTCTTGCTGTATTAGAGACTCTGGAAAGAAGAGCATGCTCTTTGCGTTAAAACAGAGTGTGTTTCATGGATGAGAACACTGGTCTGAATTTCCCTTAAAAAACGGAGTTAAACCAAAGGCTCTGTGTCTTCCTACAAGCAAGAGTTCTTTTCCGAAAATCCCAGTGATTTTTTGACTCAAATGAATTTACACAGTTCACGAACCCCACAGGTTTTTCACCATAAACTAAAGAGCATCTATGTAAGAGATGCTGTGGTTTGTTACAGTTTCACAAGCAGAGTTCAATTAGATAAGGTCCGTATGAGTAGGAAATACAGTTCTTTTATTATGGACATGCTCATATATCTTGCTGTATTGCAACTCTGGACAGAAGAGGATGCTTCTTGTGTTAAAACAGACGGTGTTTCATGGATGAGAACACTGGTCTGAATTTCCCTTCACAAACGGAGTTAAACCAAAGGCTCTGTGTCTTCCTACAAGCAAGAGTTCATTTCTGGAATACCCTCTGATTTTTCGGCTCAAATGAATTTACACAGTTCACGCACCCAACACAATATTCACTATAAACTAAAGAGCATCTATGTAAGAGATGCTGTGGTTTGTTACAGTTTCATAAGCAGAGTTCAACTAGATATGGTCAGTATTAGTAGGAAACACAGTTCTTTTATTCTGGGCATGCTCATGTTTCTTGCTGTATTGGAGATTCTGGAAAGAAGAGCATGCTTCTGGTGTTAAAACAGAGTATGTTTCGTGGATGAGAACACTGGTCTGAATTTCCCTTCCCAAACGGAGTTAAACCAAAGGCTCTGTGTCTTCCTACAAGCAAGAGTTCATTTCCGGAAAACCCTGTGATTTTTCGGCTCAAATGAATTTACCCAGTTCACGAACCCCACAAGTTTTTTACTATAAACTATAGAGCATCTATGTAAGACATGCTGTGGTTTGTTACAGTTTCACAAGCAGAGTTCAACTAGATATGGTCCGTATGAGTAGGAAATACAGTTCTTTTTTTATGGACATGCTCATGTTTCTTGCTGTATTGGAGATGCTGGAAAGAAGAGCTTGCTTCTGGCGTTAAAACAGAGGATGTTTCATGGATGAGAACACTGGTCTGAATTTCCCTTCACAAACGGAGTTAAACCAAAGGCTCTGTGTCTTCCTACCAGCAAAAGTTCATTTCCGGAAATCCCAGTGATTTTTCGGCTCAAATGAATTTACACAGTTCACGAACCCAACACGTTTTTCACTATAAACTATAGAGCATCTATGTAAGATATGCTGTGGTTTGTTACAGTTTCACAAGCATAGTTTAACTAGATATGGTCAGTATTAGTAGGAAACACAGTTCTTTTTTTCTGGGCATGCTCATGTTTCTTGCTGTATTGGAGATGCTGGAAAGAAGAGCTTGCTTCTGGCGTTAAAACAGTGTATGTTTCGTTGATGAGAACATTGGTCTGAATTTCCCTTCACAAACGGAGTTAAACCAATGGCTCTGTGTCTTCCTACAAGCAAGAGTTCATTTTCGGAAATCCCAGTGATTTTTCGGCTTAATGAATTTACCCAGTTCAAGAACCCAACACTTTTTTCACTATAAACTAAAGAGCATCTATGTAAGAGATGCTGTTGTTTGTTACAGTTTCACAAGCAGAGTTTAACTAGATATGGTCCGTATGTGTAAGAAACACAGTTCGTTTTTTCTGGGCATGCTCATGTTTCTGGCTGTTTTGGAGATGCTGGAAAGAAGAGCATGCTTCTTGCGTTAAAACAGAGTATGTTTCATGGATTAGAACAGTGGTCTGTATTTCCCCTCACAAACGTAGTTAAACCAAAGTCTCTGTGTCTTCCTTCAAGCAAGATTGCATATCCTGAAAACCCAGTGATTTTTCGTCTAAAATGAATTTACACGATTCACGAACCCAACACGTTTTTCACTATAAAGTAAGAGCATCTATGTAAGAGATGCTGTTGTTTGCTACAGTTTCACAAGCAGAGTTTAACTAGATATGATCCGTATGAGTAAGAAACACAGTTCGTTTTTTCTGAACATGCTCATGTTTCTTGCTGTATTAGAGACTCTGGAAAGAAGAGCATGCTCTTTGTGGTAAAACAGAGTGTGTTTCATGGATGAGAACAGTGGTCTGAATTTCCCTTCACAAACGGAGTTAAACCAAAGGCTCTGTGTCTTCATACAAGCAAGAGTTCATTTCCGGAAATCCCAGTGATTTTTCGGCTCAAATGAATTTACACAGTTCACGCACCCAACACGATATTCACTATAAACTAAAGAGCATCTATGTAAGAGATGCTGTGGTTTGTTACAGTTTCATAAGCAGAGTTCAACTATATATGGTCAGTATTAGTAGGAAACACAGTTCTTTTTTTCTGGGCATGCTCATGTTTCTTGATGTATTGGAGATGCTGGAAAGAAGAGCATGCTTCTGGCGTTAAAACAGAGTATGTTTCGTGGATGAGAACACTGGTCTGAATTTCCCTTCACAAACGGAGTTAAACCAAAGGCTCTGTGTCTTCCTACAAGCAAGAGTTCTTTTCTGGAATACCCACTGATTTTTCGGCTCAAATGAATTTACACAGTTCACGCACCCAACACGTTTTTCAGTATAAACTAAAGAGCATCTATGTAAGAGATGCTGTGGTTTGTTACAGTTTCATAAGCAGAGTTGAACTAGATATGGTCAGTATTCGTAGGAAACACAGTTCTTTTTTTCTGGGCATGCTCATGTTTCTTGCTGTATTGGAGATGCTGGAAAGAAGAGCATGCTTCTGGCGTTAAAACAGTGTATGTTTCGTTGATGAGAACATTGGTCTGAATTTCCCTTCACAAACGGAGTTAAACCAAAGGCTCTGTGTCTTCCTACAAGCAAGAGTTCATTTCCGGAAATCCCAGTGATTTTTCGGCTTAATGAATTTACCCAGTTCACGAACCCAACACTTTTTTCACTATAAACTAAAGAGCATCTATGTAAGAGATGCTGTTGTTTGCTACAGTTTCACAAGCAGAGTTTAACTAGATATGATCCTTATGAGTAAGAAACACAGTTCGTTTTTTCTGGGCATGCTCATGTTTCTTGCTGTATTAGAGACTCTGGAAAGAAGAGCATGCTCTTTGCGTTAAAACAGAGTGTGTTTCATGGATGAGAACACTGGTCTGAATTTCCCTTAAAAAACGGTGTTAAACCAAAGGCTCTGTGTCTTCCTACAAGCAAGAGTTCTTTTCCGAAAATCCCAGTGATTTTTTGACTCAAATGAATTTACACAGTTCACGAACCCCACAGGTTTTTCACCATAAACTAAAGAGCATCTATGTAAGAGATGCTGTGGTTTGTTACAGTTTCACAAGCAGAGTTCAATTAGATAAGGTCCGTATGAGTAGGAAATACAGTTCTTTTATTATGGACATGCTCATATATCTTGCTGTATTGCAACTCTGGACAGAAGAGGATGCTTCTTGTGTTAAAACAGACGGTGTTTCATGGATGAGAACACTGGTCTGAATTTCCCTTCACAAACGGAGTTAAACCAAAGGCTCTGTGTCTTCCTACAAGCAAGAGTTCATTTCCGGAATACCCTCTGATTTTTCGGCTCAAATGAATTTACACAGTTCACGCACCCAACACAATATTCACTATAAACTAAAGAGCATCTATGTAAGAGATGCTGTGGTTTGTTACAGTTTCATAAGCAGAGTTCAACTAGATATGGTCCGTATGAGTAGGAAATACAGTTCTTTTTTTATGGACATGCTCATGTTTCTTGCTGTATTGGAGATGCTGGAAAGAAGAGCTTGCTTCTGGCGTTAAAACAGAGGATGTTTCATGGATGAGAACACTGGTCTGAATTTCCCTTCACAAACGGAGTTAAACCAAAGGCTCTGTGTCTTCCTACCAGCAAAAGTTCATTTCCGGAAATCCCAGTGATTTTTCGGCTCAAATGAATTTACACAGTTCACGAACCCAACACGTTTTTCACTATAAACTATAGAGCATCTATGTAAGAGATGCTGTGGTTTGTTACAGTTTCACAAGCAGAGTTTAACTAGATATGGTCAGTATTAGTAGGAAACACAGTTCTTTTTTTCTGGGCATGCTCATGTTTCTTGCTGTATTGGAGATGCTGGAAAGAAGAGCTTGCTTCTGGCGTTAAAACAGTGTATGTTTCGTTGATGAGAACATTGGTCTGAATTTCCCTTCACAAACGGAGTTAAACCAATGGCTCTGTGTCTTCCTACAAGCAAGAGTTCATTTTCGGAAATCCCAGTGATTTTTCGGCTTAATGAATTTACCCAGTTCAAGAACCCAACACTTTTTTCACTATAAACTAAAGAGCATCTATGTAAGAGATGCTGTTGTTTGTTACAGTTTCACAAGCAGAGTTCAACTAGATAAGGTCCGTATGAGTAGGAAATACAGTTCTTTTTTTATGGACATGCTCATATTTCTTGCTGTATTGCAACTCTGGACAGAAGAGGGTGCTTCTTGCGTTAAAACGGAGGATCTTTCATGGATGAGAACACTGGTCTGAATTTCCCTTCACAAACGGAGTTAAACCAAAGGCTCTGTGTCTTCCTACAAGCAAGAGTTCATTTCCGGAATAGCCACTGATTTTTCGGCTCAAATGACTTTACACAGTTCACGCACCCAACACGTTTTTCAGTATAAACTAAAGAGCATCTATGTAAGAGATGCTGTGATTTGTTACAGTTTCACAAGCAGAGTTTAACTAGATATGGTCCGTATGTGTAAGAAACACAGTTCGTTTTTTCTGGGCATGCTCATGTTTCTGGCTGTTTTGGAGACGCTGGAAAGAAGAGCATGCTTCTTGCGTTAAAACAGAGTATGTTTCATGGATTAGAACAGTGGTCTGTATTTCCCCTCACAAACGTAGTTAAACCAAAGTCTCTGTGTCTTCCTTCAAGCAAGATTGCATATCCTGAAAACCCAGTGATTTTTCGTCTAAAATGAATTTACACGATTCACGAACCCAACACGTTTTTCACTATAAAGTAAGAGCATCTATGTAAGAGATGCTGTTGTTTGCTACAGTTTCACAAGCAGAGTTTAACTAGATATGATACGTATGAGTAAGAAACACAGTTCGTTTTTTCTGAACATGCTCATGTTTCTTGCTGTATTAGAGACTCTGGAAAGAAGAGCATGCTCTTTGTGGTAAAACAGAGTGTGTTTCATGGATGAGAACAGTGGTCTGAATTTCCCTTCACAAACGGAGTTAAACCAAAGGCTCTGTGTCTTCATACAAGCAAGAGTTCATTTCCGGAAATCCCAGTGATTTTTCGGCTCAAATGAATTTACACAGTTCACGCACCCAACACGATATTCACTATAAACTAAAGAGCATCTATGTAAGAGATGCTGTGGTTTGTTACAGTTTCATAAGCAGAGTTCAACTATATATGGTCAGTATTAGTAGGAAACACAGTTCTTTTTTTCTGGGCATGCTCATGTTTCTTGCTGTATTGGAGATGCTGGAAAGAAGAGCATGCTTCTGGCGTTAAAACAGAGTATGTTTCGTGGATGAGAACACTGGTCTGAATTTCCCTTCACAAACGGAGTTAAACCAAAGGCTCTGTGTCTTCCTACAAGCAAGAGTTCTTTTCTGGAATACCCACTGATTTTTCGGCTCAAATGAATTTACACAGTTCACGCACCCAACACGTTTTTCAGTATAAACTAAAGAGCATCTATGTAAGAGATGCTGTGGTTTGTTACAGTTTCATAAGCAGAGTTCAACTAGATATGGTCAGTATTCGTAGGAAACACAGTTCTTTTTTTCTGGGCATGCTAATGTTTCATGCTGTATTAGAGACTCTGGAAAGAAGAGCATGCTCTTTGTGTTAAAACAGAGTGTGTTTCATGGATGAGAACACTGGTCTGAATTTCCCTTCACAAACGGAGTTAAACCAAAGTCTCTGTGTCTTCCTTCAAGCAAGAGTTCATTTCCTGAAAACCCAGTGATTTTTCGGCTAAAATGAATTTACACAATTCACGAACCCAACACGTTTTTCACTATAAACTAAAGAGCATCTATGTAAGAGATGCTGTGGTTTGTTACAGTTTCATAAGCAGAGTTCAACTAGATATGGTCAGTATTCATAGGAAACAGAGTTCTTTTTTTCTGGGCATGCTCATGTTTCTTGCTGTAATAGAGAATCTGGATAGAAGAGCATGCTCTTTGCGTTAAAACAGAGTGTGTTTCATGGATGAGAACACTGGTCTGAATTTCCCTTCACAAACGGAGTTAAACCAAAGGCTCTGTGTCTGCCTACAAGCAAGAGTTCATTTCCGGAAATCCCAGTGATTTTTCGGCACAAATGAATTTACACAGTTCACGAACCCAACACGTTTTTCACTATAAACTAAAGAGCATCTATGTAAGAGATGCTGTGGTTTGTTACAGTTTCACAAGCAGAGTTTAACTAGATATGGTCAGTATTAGTAGGAAACACAGTTCTTTTTTACTGGGCATGCTCATCTTTCTTGCTGTATTGGAGATGCTGGAAAGAAGAGCATGCTTCTGGCGTTAAAACAGTGTATGTTTCGTTGATGAGAACATTGGTCTGAATTTCCCTTCACAAACGGAGTTAAACCAAAGGCTCTGTGTCTTCCTACAAGCAAGAGTTCACTTCCGGAAATCCCAGTGATTTTTTTGCTTAATGAATTTACCCAGTTCACGAACCCAACACTTTTTTCACTATAAACTAAAGAGCATCTATGTAAGAGATGCTGTTGTTTGTTACAGTTTCACAAGCAGAGTTCAACTAGATAAGGTCCGTATGAGTAGGAAATACAGTTCTTTTTTTATGGACATGCTCATATTTCTTGCTGTATTGCAACTCTGGACAGAAGAGGATGCTTCTTGCGTTAAAACGGAGGATGTTTCATGGATGAGAACACTGGTCTGAATTTCCCTTTACAAACGGAGTTAAACCAAAGGCTCTGTGTCTTCCTACAAGCAAGAGTTCTTTTCCAAAAATCCCAGTGATTTTTCGGCTCAAATGAATTTACCCAGTTCACGAACCACACACGTTTTTCACGATAAACTAAAGAGCTTCTGTGTAAGAGATGCTGTGGTTTGTTACAGTTTCACAAGCAGAGTTCAACTAGATATGGTCTGTATGATTAAGAAACACAGTTCTTTTTTCTGGGCATGCTCATGTTTCTTGCTGTATTAGAGACTCTGGAATGAAGAGCATGCTCTTTGCGTTAAAACAGAGTGTGTTTCATGGATGAGAACAGTGGTCTGAATTTCCCTTCACAAACGGAGTTAAACCAAAGGCTCTGTGTCTTCCTACAAGCAAGAATTCATTTCCGGAAATCCCAGTGATTTTTCGGCTCCAATGAATTTACACCGTTCACGCACCCAACATGATATTCACTATAAACTAAACAGCATCTATGTAAGAGATGCTGTGGTTTGTTACAGTTTCACAAGCAGAGTTCAACTAGATATGGTCAGTATTAGTAGGAAACACAGTTCTTTTTTTCTGGGCATGCTCATGTTTCTTGCTGTATTGGAGATGCTGGAAAGAAGAGCATGCTTCTGGCGTTAAAACAGAGTATGTTTCGTGGATGAGAACACTGGTCTGAATTTCCCTTCACAAACGGAGTTAAACCAAAGTCTCTGTGTCTTCCTACAAGCAAGAGTACTTTTCCAAAAATCCCAGTGATTTTTCGGCTCAAATGAATTTACACAGTTCACGAACCCAACACGTTTTACACTATAAACTAAAGAGCATCTATGTAAGACATGCTGTGGTTCGTTACAGTTTCATAAGCAGAGTTGAACTAGATATGGTCAGTATTCGTAGGAAACACAGTTCTTTTTTTCTGGGCATGCTCATATTTCTTGCTGTATTGCAACTCTGGACAGAAGAGGATGCTTCTTGCGTTAAAACGGAGGATGTTTCATGGATGAGAACACTGGTCTGAATTTCCCTTCACAAACGGAGTTAAACCAAAGGCTCTGTGTCTTCCTACAACCAAGAGTTCATTTCCGGAATACCCACTGATTTTTCGGCTCAAATGACTTTACACAGTTCACGCACCAAACACGTTTTTCAGTATAAATAAAGAGCATCTATGTAAGAGATGCTGTGATTTGTTACAGTTTCACAAGCAGAGTTTAACTAGATATGGTCCGTATGTGTAAGAAACACAGTTCGTTTTTTCTGGGCATGCTCATGTTTCTTGCTGTATTAGAGACTCTGGATAGAAGAGCATGCTCTTTGCGTTAAAACAGAGTGTGTTTCATGGATGAGAACACTGGTCTGAATTTCCCTTCACAAACGGAGTTAAACCAAAGGCTCTGTGTCTTCCTCCAAGCAAGAGTTCATTTCCGGAAATCCCAGTGATTTTTCGGCTCAAATGAATTTACCCAGTTTACGAACCCAACACTTTTTTCACTATAAACTAAAGAGCATCTATGTAAGAGATGCTGTTGTTTGTTACAGTTTCACAAGCAGAGTTTAACTAGATATGGTCTGTATGAGTAAGAAACACAGTTCTTTTTTTCTGGGTATGCTCATGTTTCTTGCTGTATTAGAAACTCTGGAATGAAGAGCATCCTCTTTGCGTTAAAACAGAGGGTATTTCATGGATGAGAACAGTGGTCTGAATTTCCCTTCACAAACGGAGTTAAACCAAAGGCTCTGTGTCTTCCTACAAGCAAGAGTTCATTTCCGGAAATCCCAGTGATTTTTCGGCTCCAATGAATTTACACAGTTCACGAACCCAACACGATTTTCACTATAAACTAAAGAGCATCTATGTAAGAGATGCTGTGGTTTGTTACAGTTTCACAAGCAGAGTTCAACTAGATATGGTCAGTATTAGTAGGAAACACAGTTCTTTTTTTCTGGGCATGCTCATGTTTCTTGCTGTATTGGAGATGCTGGAAAGAAGAGCATGCTTCTGGCGTTAAAACAGAGTATGTTTCGTGGATGAGACACTGGTCTGAATTTCCCTTCACAAACGGAGTTAAACCAAAGGCTCTGTGTCTTCCTTCAAGCAAGAGTGCATTTCCTGAAAACCCAGTGATTTTTTGGCTAAAATGAATTTACACAATTCACGAACCCAACACGTTTTTCACTATAAACTAAAGAGCATCTATGTAAGAGATGCTGTGGTTTGTTACAGTTTCATAAGCAGAGTTGAACTAGATATGGTCAGTATTCGTAGGAAACACAGTTCTTTTTTTCTGGGCATGCTCATGTTTCTTGCTGTATTAGAGACGCTGGAAGAAGAGCATGCTCTTTGAGTTAAAACAGAGTGTGTTTCATGGATGAGAACACTGGTCTGAATTTCCCTTCACAAACGGAGTTAAACCAAAGGCTCTGTGTCTTCCTCCAAGCAAGAGTTCATTTCCGGAAATCCCAGTGATTTTTCGGCTCAAATGAATTTACCCAGTTTACGAACCCAACACTTTTTTCACTATAAACTAAAGAGCATCTATGTAAGAGATGCTGTGGTTTGTTACAGTTTCACAAGCAGAGTTCAACTAGATATGGTCAGTATTAGTAGGAAACACAGTTCTTTTTTTCTGGGCATGCTCATGTTTCTTGCTGTATTGGAGATGCTGGAAAGAAGAGCATGCTTCTGGCGTTAAAACAGAGTATGTTTCGTGGATGAGAACACTGGTCTGAATTTCCCTTCACAAACGGAGTTAAACCAAAGGCTCTGTGTCTTCCTTCAAGCAAGAGTGCATTTCCTGAAAACCCAGTGATTTTTTGGCTAAAATGAATTTACACAATTCACGATCCCAACACGTTTTTCACTATAAACTAAAGAGCATCTATGTAAGAGATGCTGTGGTTTGTTACAGTTTCACAAGCCGAGTTCAACTAGATAAGGTCCGTATGAGTAGGAAATACAGTTCGTTTTTTATGGACATGCTCATATTTCTTGCTGTATTGCAACTCTGGACAGAAGAGGATGCTTCTTGCGTTAAAAAGGAGGATGTTTCATGGATGAGAACACTGGTCTGAATTTCCCTTCACAAACGGAGTTAAACCAAAGGCTCTGTGTCTTCCTGCAAACAAGAGTTCATTTCCGGAAATCCCAGTGATTTTTGGGCTCAAATGAATTTACACAGTTCACGCACCCAACACGATATTCACTATAAACTAAAGAGCATCTATGTAAGAGATGCTGTGGTTTGCTACAGTTTAATAAGCAGAGTTCAACTAGATATGTTCAGTATTAGTAGGAAACACAGTTCTTTTTTTCTGGGCATGCTCATGTTTCTTGCTGCATTGGAGATGCTGGAAAGAAGAGCATGCTTCTCGCGTTAAAACAGAGTATGTTTCGTGGATGAGAACACTGGTCTGAATTTCCCTTCACAAACGGAGTTAAACCAAAGGCTCTGTGTCTTCCTACAAGCAACAGTTCTTTTCCGAAAATCCCAGTGATTTTTCGGCTCAAATGAATTTACACAGTTCACGAACCCCACACGTTTTTCACTATAAACTAAAGAGCATCTATGTAAGAGATGCTGTGGTTCGTTACAGTTTCATAAGCAGAGTTGAACTAGATATGGTCAGTATTCGTAGGAAACACAGTTCATTTTTTTTGGGCATGCTCATATTTCTTGCTGTATTGCAACTCTGGACAGAAGAGGATGCTTCTTGCGTTAAAACGGAGTATGTTTCATGGATGAGAACACTGGTCTGAATTTCCCTTCACAAACGGACTTAAAGCAAAGGCTCTGTGTCTTCCTACAAGCAAGAGTTCATTTCCAGAATACCCACTGATTTTTCGGCTCAAATGACTTTACACAGTTCACGCACCCAACAGGTTTTCAAATAGAAATAAAGAGCATCTATGTAAGAGATGCTGTGATTTGTTACAGTTTCACAAGCAGAGTTTAACTAGATATGGTCCGTATGTGTAAGAAACACAGTTCATTTTTTCTGGGCATGCTCATGTTTCTTGCTGTTTTGGAGACGCTGGAAAGAAGAGCATGCTTCTTGCGGTAAAACAGAGTATGTTTCATGGACGAGAACAATGGACTGAATTTCCCCTCACAAACGGAGTTAAACCAAAGTCTCTGTGTCTTCCTTCAAGCAAATGTTCATTTCCTGAAAACCCAGTGATTTTTGGGCTAAAATGAATTTACACAATTCACGAACCCAACACGTTTTTCACTATAAACTAAAGAGCATCTATGTAAGAGTTGCTGTGGTTTCTTACAGTTTCATAAGCAGAGTTGAACTAGATATGGTCAGTATTCGTAGGAAACACAGTTCTTTTTTTCTGGGCATGCTCATATTTCTTGCTGTATTGGAGATGCGGGAAAGAAGAGCATGCTTCTGGCATTAAAACAGTGTATGTTTCGTGGATGAGAACAGTGGTCTGAATTTCCCTTCACAAATGGAGTTAAACCAAAGGCTCTGTGTCTTCCTACAAGCAAGAGTTCATTTCCGGAAATCCCAGTGATTTTTCGGCTCAAATGAATTTACCCAGTTCACGAACCCAACACTTTTTTCACTATAAACTAAAGAGCATCTTTGTAAGAGATGCTGTGGTTTGTTACAGTTTCACAAGCAGAGTTCAAGTAGATATGGTCCGTATGAGTAAGAAACACAGTTCGTTTTTTCTGGGCATGCTCATGTTTCGTGCTGTATTTCACCTCTGGACAGAAGAGGATGCTTCTTGCGTTAAAACGGAGGATGTTTCATGGATGAGAACACTGGTCTGAATTTCCCTTCACAAACGGAGTTAAACCAAAGGCTCTGTACCTTCCTACAAGCAAGAGTTCATTTCCGGAATACCCACTGATTTTTCGGCTCAAATGATTTTACACAGTTCAGGCACCCAACACGTTTTTCAGTATAAACTAAAGAGCATCTATGTAAGAGATGCTGTGATTCGTTACAGTTTCACAAGCAGAGTTTAACTAGATATGGTCCGTATGTGTAAGAAACACAGTTCATTTTTTCTGGGCATGCTCATGTTTCTTGCTGTTTTGGAGACGCTGGAAAGAAGAGCATGCTTCTTGGGGTAAAACAGAGTATGTTTCATGGACGAGAACAATGGTCTGAATTTCCCCTCACAAACGGAGTTAAACCAAAGTCTCTGTGTCTTCCTTCAAGCAAGAGTTCATTTCCTGAAAACGCAGTGATTTTTCGGCTAAAATGAATTTACACAATTCACGAACCCAACACGTTTTTCACTATAAACTAAAGAGCATCTATGTAAGAGATGCTGTGGTTTCTTACAGTTTCATAAGCAGAGTTGAACTAGATATGGTCAGTATTAGTAGGAAACACGGTTCTTTTTTTCTGGGCATGCTCATGTTTCTTGCTGAATTAGAGACTCTGGAAAGAAGAGCATGCTCTTTGCGTTAAAACAGAGTGTGTTTCATGGATGAGAACACTGGTCTGAATTTCCCTTCACAAACGGAGTTAAACCAAAGGCTCTGTGTCTTCCTACAAGCAAGAGTTCATTTCCGGAAATCCAAGTGATTTTTCGGCTCAAATGTATTTACACAGTTCACACACCCAACACGATTTTCACTATAAACTAAAGAGCATCTATGTAAGGGATGCTGTGGTTTGTTACAGTTTCACAAGCAGAGTTTAACTAGATATGGTCCGTATGAGGAAGAAACACAGTTCGTTTTTTCTGGGCATGCTCATGTTTCGTGCTGTATTGCACCTCTGGACAGAAGAGGATGCTTCTTGCATTAAAACGGAGAATGTTCATGGATGAGAACACTGGTCTGAATTTCCCTTCACAAACGGAGTTAAACCAAAGGCTCTGTACCTTCCTACAAGCAAGAGTTCATTTCCGGAATACCCACTGATTTTTCGGCTCAAATGATTTTACACAGTTCAGGCACCCAACACGTTTTTCAGTATAAACTAAAGAGCATCTATGTAAGAGATGCTGTGATTTGTTACAGTTTCACAAGCAGAGTTTAACTAGATATGGTCCGTATGTGTAAGAAACACAGTTCATTTTTTCAGGGCATGCTCATGTTTCTTGCTGTTTTGGAGACGCTGGAAAGAAGAGCATGCTTCTAGCGTTAATACAGAGTATGTTTCATGGATTAGAACACTGGTCTGAATTTCCCCTCACAAACGGAGTTAAACCAAAGTCTCTGTGTCTTCCTTCAAGCAAGAGTGCATTTCCTGAAAACCCAGTGATTTTTCGGCTAAAATGAATTTACACAATTCACGAACCCAACACGTTTTTCACTATAAACTAAAGAGCATCTATGTAAGAGATGCTGTGGTTTGTTACAGTTTCACAAGCAGAGTTTAACTAGATATGGTCAGTATTAGTAGGAAACACGGTTCTTTTTTTCTGGGCATGCTCATGTTTCTTGCTGAATTAGAGACTCTGGAAAGAAGAGCATGCTCTTTGCGTTAAAACAGAGTGTGTTTCATGGATGAGAACACTGGTCTGAATTTCCCTTCACAAACGGAGTTAAACCAAAGTCACTGTGTCTTCCTACAAGCAAGAGTTCATTTCCGGAAATCCAAGTGATTTTTCGGCTCAAATGAATTTACACAGTTCACACACCCAACACGATTTTCACTATAAACTAAAGAGCATCTATGTAAGGGATGCTGTGGTTTGTTACAGTTTCACAAGCAGAGTTTAACTAGATATGGTCCGTATGAGGAAGAAACACAGTTCGTTTTTTCTGGGCATGCTAATGTTTCGTGCTGTATTGCACCTCTGGACAGAAGAGGATGCTTCTTGCGTTAAAACGGAGGATGTTCATGGATGAGAACACTGGTCTGAATTTCCCTTCACAAACGGAGTTAAACCAAAGGCTCTGTACCTTCCTACAAGCAAGAGTTCATTTCCGGAATACCCACTGATTTTTCGGCTCAAATGATTTTACACAGTTCAGGCACCCAACACGTTTTTCAGTATAAACTAAAGAGCATCTATGTAAGAGATGCTGTGATTTGTTACAGTTTCACAAGCAGAGTTTAACTAGATATGGTCCGTATGTGTAAGAAACACAGTTCATTTATTCTGGGCATGCTCATGTTTCTTGCTGTTTTGGAGACGCTGGAAAGAAGAGCATGCTTCTTGCGTTAAAACAGAGTATGTTTCATGGATTAGAACACTGGTCTGTATTTCCCCTCACAAACGGAGTTAAACCAAAGTCTCTGTGTCTTCCTTCAAGCAAGAGTGCATTTCCTGAAAACCCAGTGATTTTTCGGCTAAAATGAATTTACACAATTCACGAACCCAACACGTTTTTCACTATAAACTAAAGAGCATCTATGTAAGAGATGCTGTGGTTTGTTACAGTTTCACAAGCAGAGTTTAACTAGATATGGTCAGTATTAGTAGGAAACACGGTTCTTTTTTTCTGGGCATGCTCATGTTTCTTGCTGAATTAGAGACTCTGGAAAGAAGAGCATGCTCTTTGCGTTAAAACAGAGTGTGTTTCATGGATGAGAACACTGGTCTGAATTTCCCTTCACAAACGGAGTTAAACCAAAGTCACTGTGTCTTCCTACAAGCAAGAGTTCATTTCCGGAAATCCAAGTGATTTTTCCGCTCAAATGAATTTACCCTGTTCACACACCCAACACGATTTTCACTATAAACAAAAGAGCATCTATGTAAGAGATGCTGTGGTTTGTTACAGTTTCACAAGCAGAGTTTAACTAGATATGGTCCGTATGAGGAAGAAACACAGTTTCTTTTTTCTGGGCATGCTCATGTTTCTTGCTGTATTGGAGATGCTGGAAAGAAGAGCATGCTTCTTGCGTTAAAACAGAGTATGTTTCATGGATGAGAACACTGGTCTGAATTTCTCTTCACAAACGGAGTTAAACCAAAGGCTCTGTGTCTTCCTACAAGCAAGAGTTCAATTCCCAAAAACCCAGTGATTTTTCGGCTAAAATGAATTTACACAATTCACAAACCCAACACAGTTTTCAATATAAACTAAAGAGCATCTATGTAAGAGATGCGGTGGTTTGTTACAGTTTCACAAGCAGAGTTTAACTAGATATGGTCCGTATGTGTAAGAAACACAGTTCGTTTTTTCTGGGCATGCTCATGTTTCTTGCTGTTTTGGAGACGCTGGAAAGAAGAGCATGCTTCTTGCGTTAAAACAGAGTATGTTTCATGGATTAGAACACTGGTCTGAATTTCCCCTTACAAACGGAGTTAAACCAAAGTCTCTGTGTCTTCCTTCAAGCAAGAGTGCATTTCCTGAAAACTCAGTGATTATTCGACTAAAATGAATTTACACAATTCACGAACCCAACACGTTTTTCACTATAAACTAAAGAGCATCTATGTAAGAGATGCTGTGGTTTGTTACAGTTTCATAAGACGAGTTCAACCAGATATGGTCCGTATGAGTAGGAAATACAGTTCTTTTTTTATGGACATGCTGATATTTCTTGCTGTATAGCAACTATGGACAGAAGAGGATGCTTCTTGCGTTAAAACAGAGGATGTTTCATGGATGAGAACACTGGTCTGAATTTCCCTTCACAGACGGAGTTAAACGAAAGGCTCTGTGTCTTCCTACAAGCAAGAGTTCATTTCCGGAATACCCACTGATTTTTCGGCTCAAATGACTTTACACAGTTCACGCACCCAAAACGTTTTTCAGTATAAACTAAAGAGCATCTATGTTAGAGATGCTGTGATTTGTTACAGTTTCACAAGCACAGTTTAACTAGATATGGTCCGTATGTGTAAGAAACACAGTCTGTTTTTTCTGGGCATGCTCATGTTTCTTGCTGTTTTGGAGACGCTGGAAAGAAGAGCACGCTTCTTGCGGTAAAACAGAGTATGTTTCATGGACGAGAACAATGGTCTGAATTTCCCCTCACAAACGGAGTTAAACCAAAGTCTCTGTGTCTTCCTTCAAGCAAGAGTTCATTTCCTGAAAACCCATTGATTTTTGGGCTAAAATGAATTTACACAATTCACGAACCCAACACGTTTTTCACTATAAACTAAAGAGCATCTATGTAAGAGATGCTGTGGTTTCTTACAGTTTCATAAGCAGAGTTGAACTAGATATGGTCAGTATTCGTAGGAAACACAGTTCTTTTTTTCTGGGCATGCTCATATTTCATGCTGTATTGCAACTCTGGACAGAAGAGGATGCTTCTTGCGTTAAAACGGAGGATGTTTCATGGATGAGGACACTGGTCTCAATTTCCCTTCACAAACGGAGTTAAACCAAAGGCTCTGTGTCTTCCTACAAGCAAGAGATCATTTCCGGAATACCCACCGAGTTTTCGGCTCAAATGATTTTACACAGTTCACGCACCCAACACGTTTTTCAGTATAAACTAAAGACCATCTATGTAAGAGATGCTGTGATTTGTTACAGTTTCACAAGCACAGTTTAACTAGATATGGTCCGTATGTGTAAGAAACACAGTTTGTTTTTTTGGGCATGCTCATGTTTCTTGCTGTTTTGGAGACGCTGGAAAGAAGAGCATGCTTCTTGCGGTAAAACAGAGTATGTTTCATGGACGAGAACAATGGTCTGAATTTCCCCTCACAAACGGAGTTAAACCAAAGTCTCTGTGTCTTCCTTCAAGCAAGAGTTCATTTCCTGAAAACCCAGTGATATTTCGGCTAAAATGAATTTACCCAGTTCACGAACCCAACACTTTTTTCACTATAAACTAAAGAGCATCTTTGTAAGAGATGCTGTGGTTTGTTACAGTTTCACAAGCAGAGTTCAACTAGATATGGTCCGTATGAGTAAGAAACACAGTTCGTTTTTTCTGGGCATGCTCATGTTTCGTGCTGTATTGCACCTCTTGACAGAAGATGATGCTTCTTGCGTTAAAACGGAGGATGTTTCATGGATGAGAACACTTGTCTGAATTTCCCTTCACAAACGGAGTTAAACCAAAGGCTCTGTACCTTCCTACAAGCAAGAGTTCATTTCCGGAATACCCACTGATTTTTCGGCTCAAATGATTTTACACAGTTCAGGCACCCAACACGTTTTTCAGTATAAACTAAAGAGCATCTATGTAAGAGATGCTGTGATTTGTTACAGTTTCACAAGCAGAGTTTAACTAGATATGGTCCGTATGTGTAAGAAACACAGTTCATTTTTTCAGGGCATGCTCATGTTTCTTGCTGTTTTGGAGACGCTGGAAAGAAGAGCATGCTTCTAGCGTTAAAACAGAGTATGTTTCATGGATTAGAACACTGGTCTGAATTTCCCCTCACAAACGGAGTTAAACCAAAGTCTCTGTGTCTTCCTTCAAGCAAGAGTGCATTTCCTGAAAACCCAGTGATTTTTCGGCTAAAATGAATTTACACAATTCACGAACCCAACACGTTTTTCACTATAAACTAAAGAGCATCTATGTAAGAGATGCTGTGGTTTGTTACAGTTTCACAAGCAGAGTTTAACTAGATATGGTCAGTATTAGTAGGAAACACGGTTCTTTTTTTCTGGGCATGCTCATGTTTCTTGCTGAATTAGAGACTCTGGAAAGAAGAGCATGCTCTTTGCGTTAAAACAGAGTGTGTTTCATGGATGAGAACACTGGTCTGAATTTCCCTTCACAAACGGAGTTAAACCAAAGTCACTGTGTCTTCCTACAAGCAAGAGTTCATTTCCGGAAATCCAAGTGATTTTTCGGCTCAAATGAATTTACACAGTTCACACACCCAACACGATTTTCACTATAAACTAAAGAGCATCTATGTAAGGGATGCTGTGGTTTGTTACAGTTTCACAAGCAGAGTTTAACTAGATATGGTCCGTATGAGGAAGAAACACAGTTCGTTTTTTCTGGGCATGCTCATGTTTTGTGCTGTATTGCACCTCTGGACAGAAGAGGATGCTTCTTGCGTTAAAACGGAGGATGTTCATGGATGAGAACACTGGTCTGAATTTCCCTTCACAAACGGAGTTAAACCAAAGGCTCTGTACCTTCCTACAAGCAAGAGTTCATTTCCGGAATACCCACTGATTTTTCGGCTCAAATGATTTTACACAGTTCAGGCACCCAACACGTTTTTCAGTATAAACTAAAGAGCATCTATGTAAGAGATGCTGTGATTTGTTACAGTTTCACAAGCAGAGTTTAACTAGATATGGTCCGTATGTGTAAGAAACACAGTTCATTTATTCTGGGCATGCTCATGTTTCTTGCTGTTTTGGAGACTCTGGAAAGAAGAGCATGCTTCTTGCGTTAAAACAGAGTATGTTTCATGGATAAGAACACTGGTCTGTATTTCCCCTCACAAACGGAGTTAAACCAAAGTCTCTGTGTCTTCCTTCAAGCAAGAGTGCATTTCCTGAAAACCCAGTGATTTTTCGGCTAAAATGAATTTACACAATTCACGAACCCAACACGATTTTCACTATAAACTAAAGAGCATCTATGTAAGAGATGCTGTGGTTTGTTACAGTTTCACAAGCAGAGTTTAACTAGATATGGTCAGTATTAGTAGGAAACACGGTTCATTTTTTCTGGGCATGCTCATGTTTCTTGCTGAATTAGAGACTCTGGAAAGAAGAGCATGCTCTTTGCGTTAAAACAGAGGGTGTTTCATGGATGAGAACACTGGTCTGAATTTCCCTTCACAAACGGAGTTAAACCAAAGTCACTGTGTCTTCCTACAAGCAAGAGTTCATTTCCGGAAATCCAAGTGATTTTTCCGCTCAAATGAATTTACCCTGTTCACACACCCAACACGATTTTCACTATAAACAAAAGAGCATCTATGTAAGAGATGCTGTGGTTTGTTACAGTTTCACAAGCAGAGTTTAACTAGATATGGTCCGTATGAGGAAGAAACACAGTTCGTTTTTTCTGGGCATGCTCATGTTTCTTGCTGTATTGGAGATGCTGGAAAGAAGAGCATGCTTCTTGCGTTAAAACAGAGTATGTTTCATGGATGAGAACACTGGTCTGAATTTCTCTTCACAAACGGAGTTAAACCAAAGGCTCTGTGTCTTCCTACAAGCAAGAGTTCAATTCCCAAAAACCCAGTGATTTTTCGGCTAAAATGAATTTACACAATTCACAAACCCAACACAGTTTTCAATATAAACTAAAGAGCATCTATGTAAGAGATGCGGTGGTTTGTTACAGTTTCACAAGCAGAGTTTAACTAGATATGGTCCGTATGTGTAAGAAACACAGTTCGTTTTTTCTGGCATGCTCATGTTTCTTGCTGTTTTGGAGACGCTGGAAAGAAGAGCATGCTTCTTGCGTTAAAACAGAGTATGTTTCATGGATTAGAACACTGGTCTGAATTTCCCCTTACAAACGGAGTTAAACCAAAGTCTCTGTGTCTTCCTTCAAGCAAGAGTGCATTTCCTGAAAACTCAGTGATTATTCGACTAAAATGAATTTACACAATTCACGAACCCAACACGTTTTTCACTATAAACTAAAGAGCATCTATGTAAGAGATGCTGTGGTTTGTTACAGTTTCATAAGACGAGTTCAACCAGATATGGTCCGTATGAGTAGGAAATACAGTTCTTTTTTTATGGACATGCTGATATTTCTTGCTGTATAGCAACTATGGACAGAAGAGGATGCTTCTTGCGTTAAAACAGAGGATGTTTCATGGATGAGAACACTGGTCTGAATTTCCCTTCACAGACAGAGTTAAACGAAAGGCTCTGTGTCTTCCTACAAGCAAGAGTTCATTTCCGGAATACCCACTGATTTTTCGGCTCAAATGACTTTACACAGTTCACGCACCCAAAACGTTTTTCAGTATAAACTAAAGAGCATCTATGTTAGAGATGCTGTGATTTGTTACAGTTTCACAAGCAGAGTTTAACTAGATATGGTCCGTATGTGTAAGAAACACAGTCTGTTTTTTCTGGGCATGCTCATGTTTCTTGCTGTTTTGGAGACGCTGGAAAGAAGAGCATGCTTCTTGCGGTAAAACAGAGTATGTTTCATGGACGAGAACAATGGTCTGAATTTCCCCTCACAAACGGAGTTAAACCAAAGTCTCTGTGTCTTCCTTCAAGCAAGAGTTCATTTCCTGAAAACCCATTGATTTTTGGGCTAAAATGAATTTACACAATTCACGAACCCAACACGTTTTTCACTATAAACTAAAGAGCATCTATGTAAGAGATGCTGTGGTTTCTTACAGTTTCATAAGCAGAGTTGAACAAGATATGGTCAGTATTCGTAGGAAACACAGTTCTTTTTTTCTGGGCATGCTCATATTTCTTGCTGTATTGCAACTCTGGACAGAAGAGGATGCTTCTTGCGTTAAAACGGAGGATGTTTCATGGATGAGGACACTGGTCTCAATTTCCCTTCACAAACGGAGTTAAACCAAAGGCTCTGTGTCTTCCTACAAGCAATAGTTCATTTCCGGAAATCCCAGTGATTTTTCGGCTCAAATGAATTTACCCAGTTCACGAACCCAACACTTTTTTCACTATAAACTAAAGAGCATCTATGTAAGAAATGATGTTTTTTGTTACAGTTTCACAAGCAGAGTTCAACTAGATAAGGTCCGTATGAGTAGGAAATACAGTTCTTTTTTTATGGACATGCTCATATTTCTTGCTGTATTGCAACTCTGGACAGAAGAGGATGCTTCTTGCGTTAAAACGGAGGATGTTTCATGGATGAGAACACTGGTCTGAATTTCCCTTCACAAACGGAGTTAAACCAAAGGCTCTGTGTCTTCCTACAAGCAAGAGATCATTTCCGGAATACCCACCGAGTTTTCGGCTCAAATGATTTTACACAGTTCACGATCCCAACACTTTTTTCACTATAAACTAAAGAGCATCTATGTAAGAGATGCTGTTGTTTGTTACACTTTCACAAGCAGAGTTCAACTAGATAAGGTCCGAATGAGTAGGAAATACAGTTCTTTTTTTATGGACATGCTCATATTTCTTGCTGCATTACAACTCTGGACAGAAGAGGATGCTTCTTGCGTTAAAACGGAGGATGTTTCATGGATGAGAACACTGGTCTGAATTTCCCTTCACAAATGGAGTTAAACCAAAGGCTCTGTGTCTTCCTACAAGCAAGAGTTCATTTCCGGAATACCCACTGATTTTTCGGCTCAAATGATTTTACACAGTTCACGCACCCAACACGTTTTTCAGTATAAACTAAAGAGCATCTATGTAAGAGATGCTGTGATTTGTTACAGTTTCACAAGCAGAGTTTAACTAGATATGGTCCCTAGGTGTAAGAAACACAGTTCGTTTTTTCTGGGCATGCTCATGTTTCTTGCTGTTTTGGAGACGCTGGAAAGAAGAGCATGCTTCTTGAGTTAAAACAGAATATGTTTCATGGATTAGAACGCTGGTCTGAATTTCCCCTCACAAACGGAGTTAAACCAAAGTCTCTGTGTCTTCCTTCAAGCAAGAGTGCATTTCCTGAAAACTCAGTGATTATTCGGCTAAAATGAATTTACACAATTCACGAACCCAACACGTTTTTCACTATAAACTAAAGAGCATCTATGTAAGAGATGCTGTGGTTTGTTACAGTTTCACAAGCAGAGTTTAAATAGATATGGTCAGTATTAGAGGGAAACACAGTTCTTTTATTCTGGGCATGCTCATGTTTCGTGCTGTATTTCACCTCTGGACAGAAGAAGATGCTTATTGCGTTAAAACGGAGGATGTTTCATGGATGAGAACACTGGTCTGAATTTCCCTTCACAAAGGGAGTTAAACCAAAGGCTCTGTGTCTTCCTACAAGCAAGAGTTCATTTCCGGAAATCCAAGTGATTTTTCGGCTCCAATGAATTTAAACATTTCACGCACCCAACACGATTTTCACTATAAACTAAAGAGCATCTTTGTAAGAGATGCTGTGGTTTGTTACAGTTTCACAAGCAGAGTTCAACTAGATATGGTCCGTATGAGTAAGAAACACAGTTCGTTTTTTCTGGGCATGCTCATGTTTCTTGCTGTATTGGAGATGCTGGAAAGAAGAGCATGCTTCTAGCGTTAAAACAGAGTATGTTTCATGGATTAGAACACTGGTCTGAATTTCCCCTCACAAACGGAGTTAAACCAAAGTCTCTGTGTCTTCCTTCAAGCAAGAGTGCATTTCCTGAAAACCCAGTGATTTTTCGGCTAAAATGAATTTACACAATTCACGAACCCAACACGTTTTTCACTATAAACTAAAGAGCATCTATGTAAGAGATGCTCTGGTTTGTTACAGTTTCACAAGCAGAGTTTAACTAGATATGGTCAGTATTAGTAGGAAACACGGTTCTTTTTTTCTGGGCATGCTCATGTTTCTTGCTGAATTAGAGACTCTGGAAAGAAGAGCATGCTCTTTGCGTTAAAACAGAGTGTGTTTCATGGATGAGAACACTGGTCTGAATTTCCCTTCACAAACGGAGTTAAACCAAAGTCACTGTGTCTTCCTACAAGCAAGAGTTCATTTCCGGAAATCCAAGTGATTTTTCGGCTCAAATGAATTTACACAGTTCACACACCCAACACGATTTTCACTATAAACTAAAGAGCATCTATGTAAGGGATGCTGTGGTTTGTTACAGTTTCACAAGCAGAGTTTAACTAGATATGGTCCGTATGAGGAAGAAACACAGTTCGTTTTTTCTGGGCATGCTCATGTTTCGTGCTGTATTGCACCTCTGGACAGAAGAGGATGCTTCTTGCGTTAAAACGGAGGATGTTCATGGATGAGAACACTGGTCTGAATTTCCCTTCACAAACGGAGTTAAACCAAAGGCTCTGTACCTTCCTACAAGCAAGAGTTCATTTCCGGAATACCCACTGATTTTTCGGCTCAAATGATTTTACACAGTTCAGGCACCCAACACGTTTTTCAGTATAAACTAAAGAGCATCTATGTAAGAGATGCTGTGATTTGTTACAGTTTCACAAGCAGAGTTTAACTAGATATGGTCCGTATGTGTAAGAAACACAGTTCATTTATTCTGGGCATGCTCATGTTTCTTGCTGTTTTGGAGACGCTGGAAAGAAGAGCATGCTTCTTGCGTTAAAACAGAGTATGTTTCATGGATTAGAACACTGGTCTGTATTTCCCCTCACAAACGGAGTTAAACCAAAGTCTCTGTGTCTTCCTTCAAGCAAGAGTGCATTTCCTGAAAACCCAGTGATTTTTCGGCTAAAATGAATTTACACAATTCACGAACCCAACACGTTTTTCACTATAAACTAAAGAGCATCTATGTAAGAGATGCTGTGGTTTGTTACAGTTTCACAAGCAGAGTTTAACTAGATATGGTCAGTATTAGTAGGAAACACGGTTCTTTTTTTCTGGGCATGCTCATGTTTCTTGCTGAATTAGAGACTCTGGAAAGAAGAGCATGCTCTTTGCGTTAAAACAGAGTGTGTTTCATGGATGAGAACACTGGTCTGAATTTCCCTTCACAAACGGAGTTAAACCAAAGTCACTGTGTCTTCCTACAAGCAAGAGTTCATTTCCGGAAATCCAAGTGATTTTTCCGCTCAAATGAATTTACCCTGTTCACACACCCAACACGATTTTCACTATAAACAAAAGAGCATCTATGTAAGAGATGCTGTGGTTTGTTACAGTTTCACAAGCAGAGTTTAACTAGATATGGTCCGTATGAGGAAGAAACACAGTTCGTTTTTTCTGGGCATGCTCATGTTTCTTGCTGTATTGGAGATGCTGGAAAGAAGAGCATGCTTCTTGCGTTAAAACAGAGTATGTTTCATGGATGAGAACACTGGTCTGAATTTCTCTTCACAAACGGAGTTAAACCAAAGGCTCTGTGTCTTCCTACAAGCAAGAGTTCAATTCCCAAAAACCCAGTGATTTTTCGGCTAAAATGAATTTACACAATTCACAAACCCAACACAGTTTTCAATATAAACTAAAGAGCATCTATGTAAGAGATGCGGTGGTTTGTTACAGTTTCACAAGCAGAGTTTAACTAGATATGGTCCGTATGTGTAAGAAACACAGTTCGTTTTTTCTGGGCATGCTCATGTTTCTTGCTGTTTTGGAGACGCTGGAAAGAAGAGCATGCTTCTTGCGTTAAAACAGAGTATGTTTCATGGATTAGAACACTGGTCTGAATTTCCCCTTACAAACGGAGTTAAACCAAAGTCTCTGTGTCTTCCTTCAAGCAAGAGTGCATTTCCTGAAAACTCAGTGATTATTCGACTAAAATGAATTTACACAATTCACGAACCCAACACGTTTTTCACTATAAACTAAAGAGCATCTATGTAAGAGATGCTGTGGTTTGTTACAGTTTCATAAGACGAGTTCAACCAGATATGGTCCGTATGAGTAGGAAATACAGTTCTTTTTTTATGGACATGCTGATATTTCTTGCTGTATAGCAACTATGGACAGAAGAGGATGCTTCTTGCGTTAAAACAGAGGATGTTTCATGGATGAGAACACTGGTCTGAATTTCCCTTCACAAATGGAATTAAACCAAAGGCTCTGTGTCTTCCTACAAGCAAGAGTTCATTTCCGGAATACCCACTGATTTTTCGGCTCAAATGACTTTACACAGTTCACGCACCCAAAACGTTTTTCAGTATAAACTAAAGAGCATCTATGTAAGAGATGCTGTGATTTGTTACAGTTTCACAAGCAGAGTTTAACTAGATATGGTCCGTATGTGTAAGAAACACAGTCTGTTTTTTCTGGGCATGCTCATGTTTCTTGCTGTTTTGGAGACGCTGGAAAGAAGAGCACGCTTCTTGCGGTAAAACAGAGTATGTTTCATGGACGAGAACAATGGTCTGAATTTCCCCTCACAAACGGAGTTAAACCAAAGTCTCTGTGTCTTCCTTCAAGCAAGAGTTCATTTCCTGAAAACCCATTGATTTTTGGGCTAAAATGAATTTACACAATTCACGAACCCAACACGTTTTTCACTATAAACTAAAGAGCATCTATGTAAGAGATGCTGTGGTTTCTTACAGTTTCATAAGCAGAGTTGAACTAGATATGGTCAGTATTCGTAGGAAACACAGTTCTTTTTTTCTGGGCATGCTCATATTTCATGCTGTATTGCAACTCTGGACAGAAGAGGATGCTTCTTGCGTTAAAACGGAGGATGTTTCATGGATGAGGACACTGGTCTCAATTTCCCTTCACAAACGGAGTTAAACCAAAGGCTCTGTGTCTTCCTACAAGCAAGAGATCATTTCCGGAATACCCACCGAGTTTTCGGCTCAAATGATTTTACACAGTTCACGCACCCAACACGTTTTTCAGTATAAACTAAAGACCATCTATGTAAGAGATGCTGTGATTAGTTACAGTTTCACAAGCACAGTTTAACTAGATATGGTCCGTATGTGTAAGAAACACAGTTTGTTTTTTTGGGCATGCTCATGTTTCTTGCTGTTTTGGAGACGCTGGAAAGAAGAGCATGCTTCTTGCGGTAAAACAGAGTATGTTTCATGGACGAGAACAATGGTCTGAATTTCCCCTCACAAACGGAGTTAAACCAAAGTCTCTGTGTCTTCCTTCAAGCAAGAGTTCATTTCCTGAAAACCCAGTGATATTTCGGCTAAAATGAATTTACCCAGTTCACGAACCCAACACTTTTTTCACTATAAACTAAAGAGCATCTTTGTAAGAGATGCTGTGGTTTGTTACAGTTTCACAAGCAGAGTTCAACTAGATATGGTCCGTATGAGTAAGAAACACAGTTCGTTTTTTCTGGGCAGGCTCATGTTTCGTGCTGTATTGCACCTCTTGACAGAAGATGATGCTTCTTGCGTTAAAACGGAGGATGTTTCATGGATGAGAACACTTGTCTGAATTTCCCTTCACAAACGGAGTTAAACCAAAGGCTCTGTACCTTCCTACAAGCAAGAGTTCATTTCCGGAATACCCACTGATTTTTCGGCTCAAATGATTTTACACAGTTCAGGCACCCAACACGTTTTTCAGTATAAACTAAAGAGCATCTATGTAAGAGATGCTGTGATTTGTTACAGTTTCACAAGCAGAGTTTAACTAGATATGGTCCGTATGTGTAAGAAACACAGTTCATTTTTTCAGGGCATGCTCATGTTTCTTGCTGTTTTGGAGACGCTGGAAAGAAGAGCATGCTTCTAGCGTTAAAACAGAGTATGTTTCATGGATTAGAACACTGGTCTGAATTTCCCCTCACAAACGGAGTTAAACCAAAGTCTCTGTGTCTTCCTTCAAGCAAGAGTGCATTTCCTGAAAACCCAGTGATTTTTCGGCTAAAATGAATTTACACAATTCACGAACCCAACACGTTTTTCACTATAAACTAAAGAGCATCTATGTAAGAGATGCTGTGGTTTGTTACAGTTTCACAAGCAGAGTTTAACTAGATATGGTCAGTATTAGTAGGAAACACGGTTCTTTTTTTCTGGGCATGCTCATGTTTCTTGCTGAATTAGAGACTCTGGAAAGAAGAGCATGCTCTTTGCGTTAAAACAGAGTGTGTTTCATGGATGAGAACACTGGTCTGAATTTCCCTTCACAAACGGAGTTAAACCAAAGTCACTGTGTCTTCCTACAAGCAAGAGTTCATTTCCGGAAATCCAAGTGATTTTTCGGCTCAAATGAATTTACACAGTTCACACACCCAACACGATTTTCACTATAAACTAAAGAGCATCTATGTAAGGGATGCTGTGGTTTGTTACAGTTTCACAAGCAGAGTTTAACTAGATATGGTCCGTATGAGGAAGAAACACAGTTCGTTTTTTCTGGGCATGCTCATGTTTTGTGCTGTATTGCACCTCTGGACAGAAGAGGATGCTTCTTGCGTTAAAACGGAGGATGTTCATGGATGAGAACACTGGTCTGAATTTCCCTTCACAAACGGAGTTAAACCAAAGGCTCTGTACCTTCCTACAAGCAAGAGTTCATTTCCGGAATACCCACTGATTTTTCGGCTCAAATGATTTTACACAGTTCAGGCACCCAACACGTTTTTCAGTATAAACTAAAGAGCATCTATGTAAGAGATGCTGTGATTTGTTACAGTTTCACAAGCAGAGTTTAACTAGATATGGTCCGTATGTGTAAGAAACACAGTTCATTTATTCTGGGCATGCTCATGTTTCTTGCTGTTTTGGAGACTCTGGAAAGAAGAGCATGCTTCTTGCGTTAAAACAGAGTATGTTTCATGGATTAGAACACTGGTCTGTATTTCCCCTCACAAACGGAGTTAAACCAAAGTCTCTGTGTCTTCCTTCAAGCAAGAGTGCATTTCCTGAAAACCCAGTGATTTTTCGGCTAAAATGAATTTACACAATTCACGAACCCAACACGATTTTCACTATAAACTAAAGAGCATCTATGTAAGAGATGCTGTGGTTTGTTACAGTTTCACAAGCAGAGTTTAACTAGATATGGTCAGTATTAGTAGGAAACACGGTTCATTTTTTCTGGGCATGCTCATGTTTCTTGCTGAATTAGAGACTCTGGAAAGAAGAGCATGCTCTTTGCGTTAAAACAGAGGGTGTTTCATGGATGAGAACACTGGTCTGAATTTCCCTTCACAAACGGAGTTAAACCAAAGTCACTGTGTCTTCCTACAAGCAAGAGTTCATTTCCGGAAATCCAAGTGATTTTTCCGCTCAAATGAATTTACCCTGTTCACACACCCAACACGATTTTCACTATAAACAAAAGAGCATCTATGTAAGAGATGCTGTGGTTTGTTACAGTTTCACAAGCAGAGTTTAACTAGATATGGTCCGTATGAGGAAGAAACACAGTTCGTTTTTTCTGGGCATGCTCATGTTTCTTGCTGTATTGGAGATGCTGGAAAGAAGAGCATGCTTCTTGCGTTAAAACAGAGTATGTTTCATGGATGAGAACACTGGTCTGAATTTCTCTTCACAAACGGAGTTAAACCAAAGGCTCTGTGTCTTCCTACAAGCAAGAGTTCAATTCCCAAAAACCCAGTGATTTTTCGGCTAAAATGAATTTACACAATTCACAAACCCAACACAGTTTTCAATATAAACTAAAGAGCATCTATGTAAGAGATGCGGTGGTTTGTTACAGTTTCACAAGCAGAGTTTAACTAGATATGGTCCGTATGTGTAAGAAACACAGTTCGTTTTTTCTGGGCATGCTCATGTTTCTTGCTGTTTTGGAGACGCTGGAAAGAAGAGCATGCTTCTTGCGTTAAAACAGAGTATGTTTCATGGATTAGAACACTGGTCTGAATTTCCCCTTACAAACGGAGTTAAACCAAAGTCTCTGTGTCTTCCTTCAAGCAAGAGTGCATTTCCTGAAAACTCAGTGATTATTCGACTAAAATGAATTTACACAATTCACGAACCCAACACGTTTTTCACTATAAACTAAAGAGCATCTATGTAAGAGATGCTGTGGTTTGTTACAGTTTCATAAGACGAGTTCAACCAGATATGGTCCGTATGAGTAGGAAATACAGTTCTTTTTTTATGGACATGCTGATATTTCTTGCTGTATAGCAACTATGGACAGAAGAGGATGCTTCTTGCGTTAAAACAGAGGATGTTTCATGGATGAGAACACTGGTCTGAATTTCCCTTCACAGACGGAGTTAAACGAAAGGCTCTGTGTCTTCCTACAAGCAAGAGTTCATTTCCGGAATACCCACTGATTTTTCGGCTCAAATGACTTTACACAGTTCACGCACCCAAAACGTTTTTCAGTATAAACTAAAGAGCATCTATGTTAGAGATGCTGTGATTTGTTACAGTTTCACAAGCAGAGTTTAACTAGATATGGTCCGTATGTGTAAGAAACACAGTCTGTTTTTTCTGGGCATGCTCATGTTTCTTGCTGTTTTGGAGACGCTGGAAAGAAGAGCATGCTTCTTGCGGTAAAACAGAGTATGTTTCATGGACGAGAACAATGGTCTGAATTTCCCCTCACAAACGGAGTTAAACCAAAGTCTCTGTGTCTTCCTTCAAGCAAGAGTTCATTTCCTGAAAACCCATTGATTTTTGGGCTAAAATGAATTTACACAATTCACGAACCCAACACGTTTTTCACTATAAACTAAAGAGCATCTATGTAAGAGATGCTGTGGTTTCTTACAGTTTCATAAGCAGAGTTGAACTAGATATGGTCAGTATTCGTAGGAAACACAGTTCTTTTTTTCTGGGCATGCTCATATTTCTTGCTGTATTGCAACTCTGGACAGAAGAGGATGCTTCTTGCGTTAAAACGGAGGATGTTTCATGGATGAGGACACTGGTCTCAATTTCCCTTCACAAATGGAGTTAAACCAAAGGCTCTGTGTCTTCCTACAAGCAATAGTTCATTTCCGGAAATCCCAGTGATTTTTCGGCTCAAATGAATTTACCCAGTTCACGAACCCAACACTTTTTTCACTATAAACTAAAGAGCATCTATGTAAGAAATGATGTTTTTTGTTACAGTTTCACAAGCAGAGTTCAACTAGATAAGGTCCGTATGAGTAGGAAATACAGTTCTTTTTTTATGGACATGCTCATATTTCTTGCTGTATTGCAACTCTGGACAGAAGAGGATGCTTCTTGCGTTAAAACGGAGGATGTTTCATGGATGAGAACACTGGTCTGAATTTCCCTTCACAAACGGAGTTAAACCAAAGGCTCTGTGTCTTCCTACAAGCAAGAGATCATTTCCGGAATACCCACCGAGTTTTCGGCTCAAATGATTTTACACAGTTCATGATCCCAACACTTTTTTCACTATAAACTAAAGAGCATCTATGTAAGAGATGCTGTTGTTTGTTACACTTTCACAAGCAGAGTTCAACTAGATAAGGTCCGAATGAGTAGGAAATACAGTTCTTTTTTTATGGACATGCTCATATTTCTTGCTGCATTACAACTCTGGACAGAAGAGGATGCTTCTTGCGTTAAAACGGAGGATGTTTCATGGATGAGAACACTGGTCTGAATTTCCCTTCACAAATGGAGTTAAACCAAAGGCTCTGTGTCTTCCTACAAGCAAGAGTTCATTTCCGGAATACCCACTGATTTTTCGGCTCAAATGATTTTACACAGTTCACGCACCCAACACGTTTTTCAGTATAAACTAAAGAGCATCTATGTAAGAGATGCTGTGATTTGTTACAGTTTCACAAGCAGAGTTTAACTAGATATGGTCCCTAGGTGTAAGAAACACAGTTCGTTTTTTCTGGGCATGCTCATGTTTCTTGCTGTTTTGGAGACGCTGGAAAGAAGAGCATGCTTCTTGAGTTAAAACAGAATATGTTTCATGGATTAGAACGCTGGTCTGAATTTCCCCTCACAAACGGAGTTAAACCAAAGTCTCTGTGTCTTCCTTCAAGCAAGAGTGCATTTCCTGAAAACTCAGTGATTATTCGGCTAAAATGAATTTACACAATTCACGAACCCAACACGTTTTTCACTATAAACTAAAGAGCATCTATGTAAGAGATGCTGTGGTTTGTTACAGTTTCACAAGCAGAGTTTAAATAGATATGGTCAGTATTAGAGGGAAACACAGTTCTTTTATTCTGGGCATGCTCATGTTTCGTGCTGTATTTCACCTCTGGACAGAAGAAGATGCTTATTGCGTTAAAACGGAGGATGTTTCATGGATGAGAACACTGGTCTGAATTTCCCTTCACAAAGGGAGTTAAACCAAAGGCTCTGTGTCTTCCTACAAGCAAATGTTCATTTCCGGAAATCCAAGTGATTTTTCGGCTCCAATGAATTTAAACATTTCACGCACCCAACACGATTTTCACTATAAACTAAAGAGCATCTTTGTAAGAGATGCTGTGGTTTGTTACAGTTTCACAAGCAGAGTTCAACTAGATATGGTCCGTATGAGTAAGAAACACAGTTCGTTTTTTCTGGGCATGCTCATGTTTCTTGCTGTATTGGAGATGCTGGAAAGAAGAGCATGCTTCTGGCTTTTAAACAGAGTATGTTTCATGGATGAGAACACTGATCTGAATTTCCCTTAAAAAACGGAGTTAAAGCAAAGGCTCTGTGTCTTCCTACAAGCAAGAGTTCTTTTCCAAAAATCCCAGTGATTTTTCGGCTCAAATGAATTTACACAGTTCATGAACCCCACAGTTTTTTCACCATAAACTAAAGAGCATCTATGTAAGAGATGCTGTGGTTTGTTACAGTTTCACAAGCAGAGTTCAATTAGATAAGGTCCGTATGAGTAGGAAATACAGTTCTTTTTTTATGGACATGCTCATATTTCTTGCTGTATTGCAACTCTGGACAGAAGAGGATGCTTCTTGTGTTAAAGCAGAGGTTGTTTCATGGATGAGAACACTGGTCTGAATTTCCCTTCACAAACAGAGTTAAACCAAAGGCTCTGTGTCTTCCTACAAGCAAGAGTTCATTTCCGGAAATCCCAGTGATTTTTCGGCTCAAATGAATTTACCCAGTTCACGAACCCAACACTTTTTTCACTATAAACTAAAGAACATCTATATAAGAGATGCTGTTGTTCATTACAGTTTCACAAGCAGAGTTCAACTAGATATGGTCTGTATTAGTAGGAAACACAGTTCTTTTTTTCTGGGCATGCACATATTTCTTGCTGTATTAGAGATTCTGGAAAGAAGAGCATGCTCTTTGCGTTAAAACAGAGTGTGTTTCATGGATGAGAACATTGGTCTGAATTTCCCTTCACAAACGGAGTTAAACCAAAGGCTCTGTGTCTTCCTACAAGCAAGAGTTCATATCCGGAAATTCCAGTGATTTTTCGGCTCAAATGAATTTACACAGTTCACGAACCCAACACGTTTTTCACTATAAACTGAAGAGCATCTATGTAAGAGATGCTGTGGTTTGTTACAGTTTCACAAGCACAGTTTAACTAGATATGGTCCCTATGAGTAAGAAACACAGTTCGTTTTTTCTGGGCATGCTCATGTTTCTTGCTGTATTGGAGATGCTGGAAAGAAGAGCATGCTTCTTGCGATAAAACAGAGTATGTTTCATGGATGAGAACACTGGTCTGAATTTCCCTTCATAAACGGAGTTAAACCAAAGGCTCTGTATCTTCCCACAAGTAAGAGTTCAATTCCGGAAAACCCAGTGATTTTTGGGCTCAAATGAATTTGCCCAGTTCACGAACCCCACACCTTTTTCACTATAAACTAAAGAGCATCTATGTAAGAGATGCTGTGGTTTGTTACAGTTTCACAAGCAGAGTTCAACTAGATATTGTCCGTATGAGTAAGAAAAACAGTTCTTTTTTTATGGACCTGCTCATATTTCTTGCTGTATTGCAACTCTGGACAGAAGAGGATGCTTCTTGCGTTAAAACAGAGGATGTTTCATGGATGAGAACACTGGCCTGAATTTCCCATCACAAACGGAGTTAAACTAACGGCTCTGTATCTTCCTACAAGCAAGAGTTCATTTCCGGAAAACCCAGTGATTTTAGGGCTCAAATGAATTTGCCCAGTTCACGAACCCCACACGTTTTTCACTATAAACTAAAGAGCATCTATGTAAGAGATGCTGTGGTTTGTTACAGTTTTACAAGCAGAGTTCAACTAGATAAGGTCCGTATGAGTAGGAAATACAGTTCTTCTTTTATGGACATGCTCGTATTTCTTGCTGTATTGCAACTCTGGACAGATGAGGATGCTTCTTGCGTTAAAACGGAGGATGTTTCATGGATGAGAACACTGGTCTGAATTTCCCTTCACAAACGGAGTTAAACCAAAGGCTCTCTGTCTTCCTACAAGCAAGAGTTCATTTCCGGAATACCCACTGATTTTTCGGCTCAAATACCTTTACACAGTTCACGCACCCAACACGTTTTTCAGTATAGACTAACAAGCATCTATGTAAGAGATGCTGTGGTTTGTTAAAGGTTCATAAGTAGAGTTGAACTAGATATGGTCAGTATTCATAAGAAACACAGTTCTTTTTTTCTGGGCATGCTCATGTTTCTTGCTGTATTAGAGACTCTGGAAAAAAGAGCATGCTCTTTGCGTTAAAACAGAGTGTGTTTCATGGATGAGAACACTGGTCTGAATTTCCCTTCACAAACGGAGTAAAACCAAAGTCTCTGTGTCTTCCTTCAAGCAAGAGTTCATTTCCTGAAAACCCAGTGATTTTTCGGCTAAAATGAATTTACACAATTCACGAACCCAACACGTTTTTCACTATAAACTAAAGAGCATCTATGTAAGAGATGCTGTGGTTTGTTACAGTTTCATAAGCAGAGTTCAACTAGATATGGTCAGTATTAGTAGGAAACACAGTTCGTTTTTTCTGGGCATCCTCATGTTTCTTGCTGTATTAGAGATGCTGGAAAGAAGAGCATGCTCTTTGCGTTAAAACAGAGTGTGTTTCATGGATCAGAACACAGGTCTGAATTTCCCTTCACAAACGGAGTTAAACCAAAGGCTCTGTGTCTTCCTACAAGGAAGAGTTCATTTCCGGAAATCCCAGTGATTTTTTGGCTCAAAAGAATTTACCCAGTTCACGCACCCATCACGATTTTCACTATAAACTAAAGAGCATCTATGTAAGAGATGCTGTGGTTTGTTACAGTTTCACAAGCAGAGTTCAACTAGATATGGTCAGTATTAGTAGGAAATATAGTTCTTTTTTTATGGACATGCTCATATTTCTTGTTGTATTGCAACTCTGGACAGAAGAGGATGCTTCTTGTGTTAAAACAGACGGTGTTTCATGGATGAGAACACTGGTCTGAATTTCCCTTCACAAATGGAGTTAAACCAAAGGCTCTGTGTCTTCCTACAATCAAGAGTTCATTTCCGGAAATCCAAGTGATTTTTCCGCTCAAATGAATTTACCCTGTTCACACACCCAACACGATTTTCACTATAAACAAAAGAGCATCTATGTAAGAGATGCTGTGGTTTGTTACAGTTTCACAAGCAGAGTTTAACTAGATATGGTCCGTATGAGGAAGAAACACAGTTCGTTTTTTCTGGGCATGCTCATGTTTCTTGCTGTATTGGAGATGCTGGAAAGAAGAGCATGCTTCTTGCGTTAAAACAGAGGATGTTTCATGGATGAGAACACTGGTCTGAATTTCTCTTCACAAACGGAGTTAAACCAAAGGCTCTGTGTCTTCCTACAAGCAAGAGTTCAATTCCCAAAAACCCAGTGATTTTTCGGCTAAAATGAATTTACACAATTCACAAACCCAACACAGTTTTCAATATAAACTAAAGAGCATCTATGTAAGAGATGCGGTGGTTTGTTACAGTTTCACAAGCAGAGTTTAACTAGATATGGTCCGTATGTGTAAGAAACACAGTTCGTTTTTTCTGCGCATGCTCATGTTTCTTGCTGTTTTGGAGACGCTGGAAAGAAGAGCATGCTTCTTGCGTTAAAACAGAGTATGTTTCATGGATTAGAACACTGGTCTGAATTTCCCCTTACAAACGGAGTTAAACCAAAGTCTCTGTGTCTTCCTTCAAGCAAGAGTGCATTTCCTGAAAACTCAGTGATTATTCGACTAAAATGAATTTACACAATTCACGAACCCAACACGTTTTTCACTATAAACTAAAGAGCATCTATGTAAGAGATGCTGTGGTTTGTTACAGTTTCATAAGCAGAGTTCAACCAGATATGGTCCGTATGAGTAGGAAATACAGTTCTTTTTTTATGGACATGCTGATATTTCTTGCTGTATAGCAACTATGGACAGAAGAGGATGCTTCTTGCGTTAAAACAGAGGATGTTTCATGGATGAGAACACTGGTCTGAATTTCCCTTCACAGACGGAGTTAAACGAAAGGCTCTGTGTCTTCCTACAAGCAAGAGTTCATTTCCGGAATACCCACTGATTTTTCGGCTCAAATGACTTTACACAGTTCACGCACCCAAAACGTTTTTCAGTATAAACTAAAGAGCATCTATGTTAGAGATGCTGTGATTTGTTACAGTTTCACAAGCAGAGTTTAACTAGATATGGTCCGTATGTGTCAGAAACACAGTCTGTTTTTTCTGGGCATGCTCATGTTTCTTGCTGTTTTGGAGACGCTGGAAAGAAGAGCATGCTTCTTGCGGTAAAACAGAGTATGTTTCATGGACGAGAACAATGGTCTGAATTTCCCCTCACAAACGGAGTTAAACCAAAGTCTCTGTGTCTTCCTTCAAGCAAGAGTTCATTTCCTGAAAACCCAGTGATTTTTGGGCTAAAATGAATTTACACAATTCACGAACCCAACACGTTTTTCACTATAAACTAAAGAGCATCTATATAAGAGATGCTGTGGTTTCTTACAGTTTCATAAGCAGAGTTGAACTAGATATGGTCAGTATTCGTAGGAAACACAGTTCTTTTTTTCTGGGCATGCTCATATTTCTTGCTGTATTGCAACTCTGGACAGAAGAGGATGCTTCTTGCGTTAAAACGGAGGATGTTTCATGGATGAGGACACTGGTCTCAATTTCCCTTCACAAACGGAGTTAAACCAAAGGCTCTGTGTCTTCCTACAAGCAATAGTTCATTTCCGGAAATCCCAGTGATTTTTCGGCTCAAATGAATTTACCCAGTTCACGAACCCAACACTTTTTTCACTATAAACTAAAGAGCATCTATGTAAGAAATGATGTTGTTTGTTACAGTTTCACAAGCAGAGTTCAACTAGATAAGGTCCGTATGAGTAGGAAATACAGTTCTTTTTTTATGGACATGCTCATATTTCTTGCTGTATTGCAACTCTGGACAGAAGAGGATGCTTCTTGCGTTAAAACGGAGGATGTTTCATGGATGAGAACACTGGTCTGAATTTCCCTTCACAAACGGAGTTAAACCAAAGGCTCTGTGTCTTCCTACAAGCAAGAGATCATTTCCGGAATACCCACCGAGTTTTTGGCTCAAATGATTTTACACAGTTCACGCACCCAACACGTTTTTCAGTATAAACTAAAGACCATCTATGTAAGAGATGCTGTGATTTGTTACAGTTTCACAAGCAGAGTTTAACTAGATATGTTCCGTATGTGTAAGAAACACAGTTTGTTTTTTCTGGGCATGCTCATGTTTCTTGCTGTTTTGGAGACGCTGGAAAGAAGAGCATGCTTCTTGCGGTAAAACAGAGTATGTTTCATGGACGAGAACAATGGTCTGAATTTCCCCTCACAAACGGAGTTAAACCAAAGTCTCTGTGTCTTCCTTCAAGCAAGAGTTCATTTCCTGAAAACCCAGTGATATTTCGGCTAAAATGAATTTACACAATTCACGAACCCAACACGTTTTTCACTATAAATTAAAGAGCATCTATGTAAGAGATGCTGTGGTTTGTTACAGTTTCACAAGCAGAGTTTAACTAGATATGGTCAGTATTAGTAGGAAACACGGTTCTTTTTTTCTGGGCATGCTCATGTTTCTTGCTGTATTGGAGATGCTGGAAAGAAGACCATGCTTCTGGCGTTAAAACAGAGTGTGTTTCATGGATGAGAACACTGGTCTGAATTTCCCTTCACAAACAGAGTTAAACCAAAGGCTCTGTGTCTTCCTACAAGCAAGAGTTCATTTCCGGAAATCCAAGTGATTTTTCGGCTCAAATGAATTTACACAGTTCACGATCCCAACACTTTTTTCACTATAAACTAAAGAGCATCTATGTAAGAGATGCTGTTGTTTGTTACAGTTTCACAAGCAGAGTTCAACTAGATAAGGTCCGTATGAGTCGGAAATACAGTTCTTTTTTTATGGACATGCTCATATTTCTTGCTGTATTGCAACTCTGGACAGAAGAGGATGCTTCTTGCGTTAAAACGGAGGATGTTTCATGGATGAGAACACTGGTCTGAATTTCCCTTCACAAATGGAGTTAAACCAAAGGCTCTGTGTCTTCCTACAAGCAAGAGTTCATTTCCGGAATACCCACTGATTTTTCGGCTCAAATGATTTTACACAGTTCACGCACCCAACACGTTTTTCAGTATAAACTAAAGAGCATCTATGTAAGAGATGCTGTGGTTTCTTACAGTTTCATAAGCAGAGTTGAACTAGATATGGTCAGTATTCGTAGGAAACACAGTTCTTTTTTTCTGGGCATGCTCATATTTCTTGCTGTATTGCAACTCTGGACAGAAGAGGATGCTTCTTGCGTTAAAACGGAGGATGTTTCATGGATGAGGACACTGGTCTCAATTTCCCTTCACAAACGGAGTTAAACCAAAGGCTCTGTGTCTTCCTACAAGCAATAGTTCATTTCCGGAAATCCCAGTGATTTTTCGGCTCACATGAATTTACCCACTTCACGAACCCAACACTTTTTTCACTATAAACTAAAGAGCATCTATGTAAGAAATGATGTTGTTTGTTACAGTTTCACAAGCAGAGTTCAACTAGATAAGGTCCGTATGAGTAGGAAATACAGTTCTTTTTTTATGGACATGCTCATATTTCTTGCTGTATTGCAACTCTGGACAGAAGAGGATGCTTCTTGCGTTAAAACGGAGGATGTTTCATGGATGAGAACACTGGTCTGAATTTCCCTTCACAAACGGAGTTAAACCAAAGGCTCTGTGTCTTCCTACAAGCAAGAGATCATTTCCGGAATACCCACCGAATTTTCGGCTCAAATGATTTTACACAGTTCACGCACCCAACACGTTTTTCAGCATAAACTAAAGACCATCTATGTAAGAGATGCTGTGATTTGTTACAGTTTCACAAGCAGAGTTTAACTAGATATGGTCCGTATGTGTAAGAAACACAGTTTGTTTTTTCTGGGCATTCTCATGTTTCTTGCTGTATTGGAGATGCTGGAAAGAAGAGCATGCTTCTTGCGGTAAAACAGAGTATGTTTCATGGACGAGAACAATGGTCTGAATTTCGCCTCACAAACGGAGTTAAAACAAAGGCTCTGTGTCTTCCTACAAGCAAGAGTTCATTTCCGGAAATCCCAGTGATTTTTCGGCTCAAATGAATTTACCCAGTTAACGAACCCAACACTTTTTTCACTATAAACTAAAGAGCATCTTTGTAAGAGATGCTGTGGTTTGTTACAGTTTCACAAGCAGAGTTCAACTAGATATGGTCCGTATGAGTAAGAAACACAGTTCGTTTTTTCTGGGCATGCTCATGTTTTGTGCTGTATTGCACCTCTGGACAGAAGAGGATGCTTCTTTCGTTAAAACGGAGGATGTTTCATGGATGAGAACACTTGTCTGAATTTCCCTTCACAAAGGGAGTTAAACCAAAGGCTCTGTGTCTTCCTACAAGCAAGAGTTCATTTCCGGAAATCCAAGTGATTTTTCGGCTCCAATGAATTTAAACATTTCACGCACCCAACACGATTTTCACTATAAACTAAAGAGCATCTTTGTAAGAGATGCTGTGGTTTGTTACAGTTTCACAAGCAGAGTTCAACTAGATATGGTCCGTATGAGTAAGAAACACAGTTCGTTTTTTCTGGGCATGCTCATGTTTCTTGCTGTATTGGAGATGCTGGAAAGAAGAGCATGCTTCTGGCTTTTAAACAGAGTATGTTTCATGGATGAGAACACTGATCTGAATTTCCCTTAAAAAACGGAGTTAAACCAAAGGCTCTGTGTCTTCCTACAAGCAAGAGTTCTTTTCCAAAAATCCCAGTGATTTTTCGGCTCAAATGAATTTACACAGTTCATGATCCCCACAGGTTTTTCACCATAAACTAAAGAGCATCTATGTAAGTGATGCTGTGGTTTGTTACAGTTTCACAAGCAGAGTTCAATTAGATAAGGTCCGTATGAGTAGGAAATACAGTTCTTTTTTTATGGACATGCTCATATTTCTTGCTGTATTGCAACTCTGGACAGAAGAGGATGCTTCTTGTGTTAAAACAGAGGTTGTTTCATGGATGAGAACACTGGTCTGAATTTCCCTTCACAAACAGAGTTAAACCAAAGGCTCTGTGTCTTCCTACAAGCAAGAGTTCATTTCCGGAAATCCCAGTGATTTTTCGGCTCAAATGAATTTACCCAGTTCACGAACCCAAACTTTTTTCACTATAAACTAAAGAACATCTATATAAGAGATGCTGTTGTTCGTTACAGTTTCACAAGCAGAGTTCAACTAGATATGGTCTGTATTAGTAGGAAACACAGTTCTTTTTTTCTGGGCATGCACATGTTTCTTGCTGTATTAGAGATTCTGGAAAGAAGAGCATGCTCTTTGCGTTAAAACAGAGTGTGTTTCATGGATGAGAACATTGGTCTGAATTTCCCTTCACAAACGGAGTTAAACGAAAGGCTCTGTGTCTTCCTACAAGCAAGAGTTCATATCCGGAAATCCCAGTGATTTTTCGGCTCAAATGAATTTACACAGTTCACGAACCCAACACGTTTTTCACTATAAACTGAAGAGCATCTATGTAAGAGATGCTGTGGTTTGTTACAGTTTCACAAGCACAGTTTAAATAGATATGGTCCCTATGAGTAAGAAACACAGTTCGTTTTTTCTGGGCATGCTCATGTTTCTTGCTGTATTGGAGATGCTGGAAAGAAGAGCATGCTTCTTGCGATAAAACAGAGTATGTTTCATGGATGAGAACACTGGTCTGAATTTCCCTTCACAAACGGAGTTAAACCAAAGGCTCTGTATCTTCCCACAAGTAAGAGTTCATTTCCGGAAAACCCAGTGATTTTAGGGCTCAAATGAATTTGCCCAGTTCACGAACCCCACACCTTTTTCACTATAAACTAAAGAGCATCTATGTAAGAGATGCTGTGGTTTGTTACAGTTTCACAAGCAGAGTTCAACTAGATATTGTCCGTATGAGTAAGAAAAACAGTTCTTTTTTTATGGACCTGCTCATATTTCTTGCTGTATTGCAACTCTGGACAGAAGAGGATGCTTCTTGCGTTAAAACAGAGGATGTTTCATGGATGAGAACACTGGTCTGAATTTCCCATCACAAACGGAGTTAAACAAACGGCTCTGTATCTTCCTACAAGCAAGAGTTCATTTCCGGAAAACCCAGTGATTTTAGGGCTCAAATGAATTTGCTCAGTTCACGAACCCCACACGTTTTTCACTATAAACTAAAGAGCATCTATGTAAGAGATGCTGTGGTTTGTTACAGTTTTACAAGCAGAGTTCAACTAGATAAGGTCCGTATGAGTAGGAAATACAGTTCTTTTTTTATGGACACTCTCATATTTCTTGCTGTATTGCAACTCTGCACAGAAGAGGGTGCTTCTTGCGTTAAAACGGAGGATGTTTCATGGATGAGAACACTGGTCTGAATTTCCCTTCACAAACGGAGTTAAACCAAAGGCTCTGTGTCTTCCTACAAGCAAGAGTTCATTTCCGGAATACCCACTGATTTTTCGGCTCAAATGACTTTACACAGTTCACGCACCCAACACGTTTTTCAGTATAAACTAAAGAGCATCTATGTAAGAGATGCTGTGATTTGTTACAGTTTCACAAGCAGAGTTTAACTAGATATGGTCCGTATGTGTAAGAAACACAGTTCGTTTTTTCTGGGCATGCTCATGTTTCTTGCTGTTTTGGAGACGCTGGAAAGAAGGGCATGCTTCTTGCGTTAAAACAGAGTATGTTTCATGGATTAGAACACTGGTCTGAATTTCCCCTCACAAACGGAGTTAAACCAAAGTCTCTGTGTCTTCCTTCAAGCAAGATTGCATATCCTGAAAACCGGTGATTTTTCGGCTAAAATGAATTTACACGATTCACGAACCCAACACGTATTTCACTATAAAGTAAGAGCATCTATGTAAGAGATGCTGGTGTTTGCTACAGTTTCATAAGCAGAGTTTAACTAGATATGATCCGTATGAGTAAGAAACACAGTTCGTTTTTTCTGGGCATGCTCATGTTTGTTGCTGTATTAGAGACTCTGGAAAGAAGAGCATGCTCTTTGCGTTAAAACAGAGTTTGTTTCATGGATGAGAACATTGGTCTGAATTTCCCTTCACAAACGGAGTTAAACCAAAGGCTCTGTGTCTTCCTACAAGCAAGAGTTCATTTCCGGAAATCCCAGTGATTTTTCGGCTCAAATGAATTTACACAGTTCACGCACCCAACAAGATATTCACTATAAACTAAAGAGCATCTATGTAAGAGATGCTGTGGTTTGTTACAGTTTCATAAGCAGAGTTCAACTAGATATGGTCAGTATTAGTAAGAAACACAGTTCTTTTTTTCTGGGCATGCTCATGTTTCTTGCTGTATTGGAGATGCTGGAAAGAAGAGCATGCTTCTGGCGTTAAAACAGAGTATGTTTCATGGATGAGAACACTGGTCTGAATTTCCCTTCACAAACGGAGTTAAACCAAAGGCTCTGTGTCTTCCTACAAGCAAGAGTTCATTTCTGGAATACCCACTGATTTTTCGGCTCAAATGACTTTACACAGTTCACGCACCCAACACGTTTTTCAGTATAAACTAAAGAGCATCTATGTAAGAGATGCTGTGGTTTGTTACAGTTTCATAAGCAGAGTTCAACTAGATATGGTCAGTATTAGTAGGAAACACAGTTCTTTTTCTCTGGGCATGCTCAAGTTTCTTGCTGTATTGGAGATGCTGGAAAGAAGAGCATGCTTCTGGCGTTAAAACAGAGTATGTTTCGTGGATGAGAACACTGGTCTGAATTTCCCTTCACAAACGGAGTTAAAACAAAGGCTCTGTGTCTTCCTACAAGCAAGAGTTCATTTCCGGAAATCCCAGTGATTTTTCGGCTCAAATGAATTTACCCAGTTCACGCACCCAACACGATATTCACTATAAGCTAAAGAGCATCTATGTAAGAGATGCTGTGGTTTGTTACAGTTTCATAAGCAGAGTTCAACTAGATATGGTCAGTATTAGTAGGAAACACAGTTCTTTTATTCTGGGCATGCTCATATTTCTTGCTGTATTGGAGATTCTGGAAAGAAGAGCATGCTTCTGGTGTTAAAACAGAGTATGTTTCGTGGATGAGAACACTGGTCTGAATTTCCCTTCCCAAATGGAGTTAAACCAAAGGCTCTGTGTCTTCCTACAAGCAAGAGTTCATTTCCGGAAAACCCAGTGATTTTTCGGCTCAAATGACTTTACCCAGTTCACGAACCCCACAAGTTTTTTACTATAAACTATAGAGCATCTATGTAAGACATGCTGTGGTTTGTTACAGTTTCACAAGCAGAGTTCAACTAGATATGGTCAGTATTAGTAGGAAATACAGTTCTTTTTTTATGGACATGCTCATATTTCTTGCTGTATTGCAACTCTGGACAGAAGAGGATGCTTCTTGCGTTAAAACAGAGGATGTTTCATGGATGAGAAAACTGGTCTGAATTTCCCTTCACAAACGGAGTTAAACCAAAGGCTCTGTGTCTTCTTACCAGCAAAAGTTCATTTCCGGAAATCCCAGTGATTTTTCGGCTCAAATGAATTTACACAGTTCACGAACCCAACACGTTTTTCACTATAAACTATAGAGCATCTATGTAAGATATGCTGTGGTTTGTTACAGTTTCACAAGCAGAGTTTAACTAGATATGGTCAGTATTAGTAGGAAACACAGTTCTTTTTTTCTGGGCATGCTCATATTTCTTGCTGTATTGGAGATGCTGGAAAGAAGAGCATGCTTCTGGCCTTAAAACAGTGTATGTTTCGTTGATGAGAACATTGGTCTGAATTTCCCTTCACAAACGGAGTTAAACCAAAGGCTCTGTGTCTTCCTACAAGCAAGAGTTCATTTCCGGAAATCCCAGTGATTTTTCGGCTTAATGAATTTACTCAGTTCATGAACCCAACACTTTTTTCAGTATAAACTAAAGAGCATCTATGTAAGAGATGCTGTGATTTGTGACAGTTTCACAAGCAGAGTTTAACTAGATATGGTCCGTATGTGTAAGAAACACAGTTCGTTTTTTCTGGGCATGCTCATGTTTCTTGCTGTATTAGAGACTCTGGAAAGAAGAGCATGCTCTTTGAGTTAAAACAGACAGTGTTTCATGGATGAGAACACTGGTCTGAATTTCTCTTAAAAAACAGAGTTAAACCAAAGGCTCTGTGTCTTCCTACAAGCAAGAGTTCTTTTCCGAAAATCCCAGTGATTTTCCGGCTCAAATGAATTTACACAGTTCACGAACCCCACAGGTTTTTCACCATAAACTAAAGAGCATCTATGTAAGAGATGCTGTGGTTTGTTACAGTTTCACAAGCAGAGTTCAATTAGATAAGGACCGTATGAGTAGGAAATACAGTTCTTTTATTATGGACATGCTCATATTTCTTGCTGTATTGCAACTCTGGACAGAAGAGGATGCTTCTTGTGTTAAATCAGACTGTGTTTCATGGATGAGAACACTGGTCTGAATTTTCCTTCACAAACGAACTTAAACCAAAGGCTCTGTGTCTTCCTACAAGCAAGAGTTCATTTCCGGAAAACCCAGGGATTTTTCGGCTCAAATGAATTTACCAAGTTCACGCACCCAACACGATATTCACTATAAACTAAAGAGCATCTATGTAAGAGATGCTGTGGTTTGTTACAGTTTCATAAGCAGAGTTCAACTAGATATGGTCAGTATTAGTAGGAAACACAGTTCTTTTTTTCTGGGCATGCTCATGTTTCTTGCTGTATTGGAGATTCTGGAAAGAAGAGCATGCTTCTGGCGTTAAAACAGAGTATGTTTCGTGGATGAGAACACTGGTCTGAATTTCCCTTCACAAACGGAGTTAAACCAAAGGCTCTGTGTCTTCCTACAAGCAAGAGTTCATTTCCGGAAAACCCAGTGATTTTTCGGCTCAAATGAATTTACCCAGTTCACGAACCCCACAAGTTTATTACTATAAACTATAGAGCATCTATTTAAGACATGCTGTGGTTTGTTACAGTTTCACAAGCAGAGTTCAACTAGATATGGTCTGTAGGAGTAGGAAATACAGTTCTTTTTTTATGGACATGCTCATATTTCTTGCTGTATTGCAACTCTGGACAGAAGAGGATGCTTCTTGCGTTAAAACAGAGGATGTTTCATGGATGAGAACACTGGTCTGAATTTCCCTTCACAAACGGAGTTAAACCAAAGGCTCTGTGTCTTCCTACAAGCAAGAGTTCATTTCCGGAAATCCCAGTGATTTTTCGGCTTAATGAATTTACCCAGTTCACGAACCCAACACTTTTTTCACTATAAACTAAAGAGCATCTATGTAAGAGATGCTGTTGTTTGTTACAGTTTCACAAGCAGAGTTCAACTAGATAAGGTCCGTATGAGTAGGAAATACAGTTCTTTTTTTATGGACATGCTCATATTTCTTGCTGTATTACAACTCTGGACAGAAGAGGGTGCTTCTTGTGTTAAAACAGACGGTGTTTCATGGATGAGAACACTGGTCTGAATTTCCCTTCACAAACGGAGTTAAACCAAAGGCTCTGTGTCTTCCTACAAGCAAGAGTTCATTTCCGGAATACACACTGATTTTTCGGCTCAAATGACTTTACACAGTTCACGCACCCAACACGTTTTTCAGTATAAACTAAAGAGCATCTATGTAAGAGATGCTGTGGTTTGTTACAGTTTCACAAGCAGAGTTCAACTAGATATGGTCCGTATGAGTAGGAAATACAGTTCTTTTTTTATGGACATGCTCATATTTCTTGCTGTATTGCAACTCTGGACAGAAGAGGATGCTTCTTGCGTTAAAACAGAGGATGTTTCATGGATGAGAACATTGGTCTGAATTTCCCTTCACAAACGGAGTTAAACCAAAGGCTCTGTGTCTTCCTACCAGCAAAAGTTCATTTCCAGAAATCCCAGTGATTTTTCGGCTCAAATGAATTTACACAGTTCACGAACCCAACACGTTTTTCACTATAAACTATAGAGCATCTATGTAAGATATGCTGTGGTTTGTTACAGTTTCACAAGCAGAGTTTAACTAGATATGGTCAGTATGAGTAAGAAACACAGTTCGTTTTTTCTGGGCATGCTCATGTTTCTTGCTGTATTGGAGATGCTGGAAAGAAGAGCATGCTTCTTGCGATAAAACAGAGTATGTTTCATGGATGAGAACACTGGTCTGAATTTCCCTTCACAAACGGAGTTAAACCAAAGGCTCTGTATCTTCCCACAAGTAAGAGTTCATTTCCGGAAAACCCAGTGATTTTAGGGCTCAAATGAATTTGCCCAGTTCACGAACCCCACACCTTTTTCACTATAAACTAAAGAGCATCTATGTAAGAGATGCTGTGGTTTGTTACAGTTTCACAAGCAGAGTTCAACTAGATATTGTCCGTATGAGTAAGAAAAACAGTTCTTTTTTTATGGACCTGCTCATATTTCTTGCTGTATTGCAACTCTGGACAGAAGAGGATGCTTCTTGCGTTAAAACAGAGGATGTTTCATGGATGAGAACACTGGTCTGAATTTCCCATCACAAACGGAGTTAAACAAACGGCTCTGTATCTTCCTACAAGCAAGAGTTCATTTCCGGAAAACCCAGTGATTTTAGGGCTCAAATGAATTTGCCCAGTTCACGAACCCCACACGTTTTTCACTATAAACTAAAGAGCATCTATGTAAGAGATGCTGTGGTTTGTTACAGTTTTACAAGCAGAGTTCAACTAGATAAGGTCCGTATGAGTAGGAAATACAGTTCTTCTTTTATGGACATGCTCGTATTTCTTGCTGTATTGCAACTCTGGACAGATGAGGATGCTTCTTGCGTTAAAACGGAGGATGTTTCATGGATGAGAACACTGGTCTGAATTTCCCTTCACAAACGGAGTTAAACCAAAGGCTCTGTGTCTTCCTACAAGCAAGAGTTCATTTCCGGAATACCCACTGATTTTTCGGCTCAAATACCTTTACACAGTTCACGCACCCAACACGTTTTTCAGTATAGACTAACGAGCATCTATGTAAGAGATGCTGTGGTTTGTTACAGGTTCATAAGCAGAGTTGAACTAGATATGGTCAGTATTCATAGGAAACACAGTTCTTTTTTTCTGGGCATGCTCATGTTTCTTGCTGTATTAGAGACTCTGGAAAAAAGAGCATGCTCTTTGCGTTAAAACAGAGTGTTTTTCATTGATGAGAACACAGGTCTGAATTTCCCTTCACAAACGGAGTTAAACCAAAGGCTCTGTGTCTTCCTACAAGGAAGAGTTCATTTCCGGAAATTCCAGTGATTTTTTGGCTCAAAAGAATTTACCCAGTTCACGCACCCATCACGATTTTCACTATAAACTAAAGAGCATCTATGTAAGAGATGCTGTGGTTTGTTACAGTTTCACAAGCAGAGTTCAACTAGATATGGTCAGTATTAGTAGGAAATACAGTTCTTTTTTATGGACATGCTCATATTTCTTGTTGTATTGCAACTCTGGACAGAAGAGGATGCTTCTTGTGTTAAAACAGACGGTGTTTCATGGATGAGAACACTGGTCTGAATTTCCCTTCACAAATGGAGTTAAACCAAAGGCTCTGTGTCTTCCTACAAGCAAGAGTTCATTTCCGGAAATCCCAGTGATTTTTCGGCTCAAATGAATTTACACAATTCATGAACCCAACACGTTTTTCACTATAAACTAAAGAGCATCTATGTAAGAGATGCTGTGGTTTCTTACAGTTTCATAAGCAGAGTTGAACTAGATATGGTCAGTGTTCGTAGGAAACACAGTTCTTTTTTTCTGGGCATGCTCATGTTTCTTGCTGTATTAGAGACTCTGGAAAGAAGAGCATGCTCTTGGCGTTAAAACAGAGTGTGTTTCATGGATGAGAACACTGGTCTGAATTTCCCTTCACAAACGGAGTTAAACCAAAGGCTCTGTGTCTTCCTACAAGCAAGAGTTCATTTCCGGAAATCCCAGTGATTTTTCGGCTCAAATGAATTTACCAAGTTCACGAACCCAACACTTTTTTCACTATAAATTAAAGAGCATCTATGTAAGAGATGCTGTTGTTTGCTACAGTTTCACAAGCAGAGTTTATCTAGATATGGTCCATATGAGTAAGAAACACAGTTCGTTTTGTCTGTGCATGCTCATGTTTCTTGCTGTATTAGAGACTCTGGAAAGAAGAGCATACTCTTTGCGTTAAAACAGAGTGTGTTTCATGGATGAGAACAGTGGTCTGATTTTCCCTTCACAAACGGAGTTAAACGAAAGGCTCTGTGTCTTCCTACAAGGAAGAGTTCATTTCCGGAAAACCCAGTGATTTTTCGGCTCAAATGAATTTACCCAGTTCACGAACCCCACAAGTTTTTTATTATAAACTATAGAGCATCTATGTAAGACATGCTGTGGTTTGTTACAGTTTCACAAGCAGAGTTCAACTAGATATTGTCTGTATGAGTAGGAAATACAGTTATTTTTTTATGGACATGCTCATATTTCTTGCTGTATTGCAACTCTGGACAGAAGAGGATGCTTCTTGCGTTAAAACAGAGGATGTTTCATGGATGAGAACACTGGTCTGAATTTCCCTTCACAAACGGAGTTAAACCAAAGGCTCTGTGTCTTCCTACCAGCAAAAGTTCATTTCCGGAAATCCCAGTGATTTTTCTGCTCAAATGAATTTACACAGTTCACGAACCCAACACGTTTTTCACTATAAACTATAGAGCATCTATGTAAGATATGCTGTGGTTTGTTACAGTTTCACAAGCAGAGTTTAACTAGATATGGTCAGCGTTAGTAGGAAACACAGTTCTTTTTTTCTGGGCATGCTCATGTTTCTTGCTGTATTGGAGATGCTGGAAAGAAGAGCATGCTTCTGGCGTTAAAACAGTGTATGTTTCGTTGATGAGAACATTGGTCTGAATTTCCCTTCACAAACGGAGTTAAACCAAAGGCTCTGTGTCTTCCTACAAGCAAGAGTTCATTTCCGGAAATCCCACTGATTTTTCGGCTTAATGAATTTACCCAGTTCACGAACCCCACAAGTTTATTACTATAAACTATAGAGCATCTATTTAAGACATGCTGTGGTTTGTTACAGTTTCACAAGCAGAGTTCAACTAGATATGGTCTGTAGGAGTAGGAAATACAGTTCTTTTTTTATGGACATGCTCATATTTCTTGCTGTATTGCAACTCTGGACAGAAGAGGATGCTTCTTGCGTTAAAACAGAGGATGTTTCATGGATGAGAACACTGGTCTGAATTTCCCTTCACAAACGGAGTTAAACCAAAGGCTCTGTGTCTTCCTACAAGCAAGAGTTCATTTCCGGAAATCCCAGTGATTTTTCGGCTTAATGAATTTACCCAGTTCACGAACCCAACACTTTTTTCACTATAAACTAAAGAGCATCTATGTAAGAGATGCTGTTGTTTGTTACAGTTTCACAAGCAGAGTTCAACTAGATAAGGTCCGTATGAGTAGGAAATACAGTTCTTTTTTTATGGACATGCTCATATTTCTTGCTGTATTACAACTCTGGACAGAAGAGGGTGCTTCTTGTGTTAAAACAGACGGTGTTTCATGGATGAGAACACTGGTCTGAATTTCCCTTCACAAACGGAGTTAAACCAAAGGCTCTGTGTCTTCCTACAAGCAAGAGTTCATTTCCGGAATACACACTGATTTTTCGGCTCAAATGACTTTACACAGTTCACGCACCCAACACGTTTTTCAGTATAAACTAAAGAGCATCTATGTAAGAGATGCTGTGGTTTGTTACAGTTTCACAAGCAGAGTTCAACTAGATATGGTCCGTATGAGTAGGAAATACAGTTCTTTTTTTATGGACATGCTCATATTTCTTGCTGTATTGCAACTCTGGACAGAAGAGGATGCTTCTTGCGTTAAAACAGAGGATGTTTCATGGATGAGAACATTGGTCTGAATTTCCCTTCACAAACGGAGTTAAACCAAAGGCTCTGTGTCTTCCTACCAGCAAAAGTTCATTTCCAGAAATCCCAGTGATTTTTCGGCTCAAATGAATTTACACAGTTCACGAACCCAACACGTTTTTCACTATAAACTATAGAGCATCTATGTAAGATATGCTGTGGTTTGTTACAGTTTCACAAGCAGAGTTTAACTAGATATGGTCAGTATGAGTAGGAAACACAGTTCTTTTTTTCTGGGCATGCTCATGTTTCTTGCTGTATTGGAGATGCTGGAAAGAAGAGCATGCTTCTGGCGTTAAAACAGTGTATGTTTCGTTGATGAGAACATTGGTCTGAATTTCCCTTCACAAACGGAGTTAAACCAAAGGCTCTGTGTCTTCCTACAAGCAAGAGTTCATTTCCGGAAATCCCAGTGATTTTTCGGCTTAATGAATTTACCCAGTTCACGAACCCAACACTTTTTTCACTATAAACTAAAGAGCATCTATGTAAGAGATGCTGTGATTTGTTACAGTTTCACAAGCAGAGTTTAACTAGATATGGTCCGTATGTGTAAGAAACACAGTTCGTTTTTTCTGGGCATGCTCATGTTTCTTGCTGTATTAGAGACTCTGGAAAGAAGAGCATGCTCTTTGCGTTAAAATAGAGTGTGTTTCATGGATGAGAACACTGGTCTGAATTTCCCTTAAAAAACGGAGTTAAACCAAAGGCTCTGTGTCTTCCTACAAGCAAGAGTTCTTTTCCGAATATCCCAGTGGTTTTTCGGCTAAATGAATTTACACAGTTCACGAACCCCACAGGTTTTTCACCATAAACTAAAGAGCATCTATGTAAGAGATGCTGTGATTTGTTACAGTTTCACAAGCAGAGTTTAACTAGATATGGTCCGTATGTGTAAGAAACACAGTTCGTTTTTTCTGTGCATGCTCATGTTTCTTGCTGTTTTGGAGACGCTGGAAAGAAGGGCATGCTTCTTGCATTAAAACAGAGTATGTTTCATTGATTAGAACACTGGTCTGAATTTCCCCTCACAAACGGAGTTAAACCAAAGTCTCTGTGTCTTCCTTCAAGCAAGATTGCATATCCTGAAAACCCGGTGATTTTTCGGCTAAAATGAATTTACACGATTCACAAACCCAACACGTATTTCACTATAAAGTAAGAGCATCTATGTAAGAGATGCTGTTGTTTGCTACAGTTTCACAAGCAGAGTTTAACTAGATATGATCCGTATGAGTAAGAAACACAGTTCGTTTTTTCTGGGCATGCTCATGTTTCTTGCTGTATTAGAGACTCTGGAAAGAAGAGCATGCTCTTTGCGTTAAAACAGAGTTTGATTCATGGATGAGAACATTGGTCTGAATTTCCCTTCACAAACGGAGTTAAACCAAAGGCTCTGTGTCTTCCTACAAGCAAGAGTTCATTTCCGGAAATCCCAGTGATTTTTCGGCTCAAATGAATTTACACAGTTCACGCCCCCAACACGATATTCACTATAAACTAAAGAGCATCTATGTAAGAGATGCTGTGGTTTGTTACAGTTTCATAAGCAGAGTTCAACTAGATATGGTCAGTATTAGTAGGAAACACAGTTCTTTTTTTCTGGGCATGCTCATGTTTCTTGCTGTATTGGAGATGCTGGAAAGAAGAGCATGCTTCTGGCGTTAAAACAGAGTATGTTTCGTGGATGAGAACACTGGTCTGAATTTCCCTTCACAAACGGAGTTAAACCAAAGGCTCTGTGTCTTCCTACAAGCAAGAGTTCATTTCTGGAATACCCACTGATTTTTCGGCTCAAATGACTTTACACAGTTCATGCACCCAACACGTTTTTCAGTATAAACTAAAGAGCATCTATGTAAGAGATGCTGTGATTTGTTACAGTTTCATAAGCAGAGTTCAACTAGATATGGTCTGTATTAGTAGGAAACACAGTTCTTTTTTTCTGGGCATGCTCATGTTTCTTGCTGTATTGGAGATTCTGGAAAGAAGAGCATGCTTCTGGTGTTAAAACAGAGTATGTTTCGTGGATGAGAACACTGGTCTGAATTTCCCTTCCCAAACGGAGTTAAACCAAAGGCTCTGTGTCTTCCTACAAGCAAGAGTTCATTTCCGGAAAACCCAGTGATTTTTCGGCTCAAATGAATTTACCCAGTTCACGAACCCCACAAGTTTTTTACTATAAACTATAGAGCATCTATGTAAGACATGCTGTGGTTTGTTACAGTTCACAAACAGAGTTCAACTAGATATGGTCCGTATGAGTAGGAAATACAGTTCTTTTTTTATGGACATGCTCATATTTCTTGCTGTATTGCAACTCTGGACAGAAGAGGATGCTTCTTGCGTTAAAACAGAGGATGTTTCATGGATGAGAACACTGGTCTGAATTTCCCTTCACAAACGGAGTTAAACCAAAGGCTCTGTGTCTTCCTACCAGCAAAAGTTCCTTTCCGGAAATCCCAGTGATTTTTCTGCTCAAATGAATTTACACAGTTCACGAACCCAACACGTTTTTCACTATAAACTATAGAGCATCTATGTAAGAGATGCTGTGGTTTGTTACAGTTTCACAAGCAGAGTTTAACTAGATATGGTCAGTATTAGTAGGAAACACAGTTCTTTTTTTCTGGGCATGCTCATGTTTCTTGCTGTATTGGAGATGCTGGAAAGAAGAGCATGCTTCTAGCGTTAAAACAGTGTATGTTTCGTTGATGAGAACATTGGTCTGAATTTCCCTTCACAAACGGAGTTAAACCAAAGTCTCGGTGTCTTCCTTCAAGCAAGAGTTCATTTCCTGAAAACCTAGTGATTTTTCGGCTTAATGAATTTACCCAGTTCACGAACCCAACACTTTTTTCACTATAAACTAAAGAGCATCTATGTAAGAGATGCTGTTGTTTGTTACAGTTTCACAAGCAGAGTTTAACTAGATATGGTCCGTATGTGTAAGAAACACAGTTCGTTTTTTCTGGGCATGATCATGTTTCTTGCTGTTTTGGAGACGCTGGAAAGAAGGGCATGCTTCTTGCGTTAAAACAGAGTATGTTTCATGGATTAGAACACTGGTCTGAATTTCCCCTCACAAACGGAGTTAAACCAAAGTCTCTGTGTCTTCCTTCAAGCAAGATTGCATATCCTGAAAACCGGTGATTTTTCGGCTAAAATGAATTTACACGATTCACGAACCCAACACGTATTTCACTATAAAGTAAGAGCATCTATGTAAGAGATGCTGGTGTTTGCTACAGTTTCATAAGCAGAGTTTAACTAGATATGATCCGTATGAGTAAGAAACACAGTTCGTTTTTTCTGGGCATGCTCATGTTTCTTGCTGTATTAGAGACTCTGGAAAGAAGAGCATGCTCTTTGCGTTAAAACAGAGTTTGTTTCATGGATGAGAACATTGGTCTGAATTTCCCTTCACAAACGGAGTTAAACCAAAGGCTCTGTGTCTTCCTACAAGCAAGAGTTCATTTCCGGAAATCCCAGTGATTTTTCGGCTCAAATGAATTTACACAGTTCACGCACCCAACACGATATTCACTATAAACTAAAGAGCATCTATGTAAGAGATGCTGTGGTTTGTTACAGTTTCATAAGCAGAGTTCAACTAGATATGGTCAGTATTAGTAAGAAACACAGTTCTTTTTTTCTGGGCATGCTCATGTTTCTTGCTGTATTGGAGATGCTGGAAAGAAGAGCATGCTTCTGGCGTTAAAACAGAGTATGTTTCATGGATGAGAACACTGGTCTGAATTTCCCTTCACAAACGGAGTTAAACCAAAGGCTCTGTGTCTTCCTACAAGCAAGAGTTCATTTCTGGAATACCCACTGATTTTTCGGCTCAAATGACTTTACACAGTTCACGCACCCAACACGTTTTTCAGTATAAACTAAAGAGCATCTATGTAAGAGATGCTGTGGTTTGTTACAGTTTCATAAGCAGAGTTCAACTAGATATGGTCAGTATTAGTAGGAAACACAGTTCTTTTTCTCTGGGCATGCTCAAGTTTCTTGCTGTATTGGAGATGCTGGAAAGAAGAGCATGCTTCTGGCGTTAAAACAGAGTATGTTTCGTGGATGAGAACACTGGTCTGAATTTCCCTTCACAAACGGAGTTAAAACAAAGGCTCTGTGTCTTCCTACAAGCAAGAGTTCATTTCCGGAAATCCCAGTGATTTTTCGGCTCAAATGAATTTACCCAGTTCACGCACCCAACACGATATTCACTATAAGCTAAAGAGCATCTATGTAAGAGATGCTGTGGTTTGTTACAGTTTCATAAGCAGAGTTCAACTAGATATGGTCAGTATTAGTAGGAAACACAGTTCTTTTATTCTGGGCATGCTCATATTTCTTGCTGTATTGGAGATTCTGGAAAGAAGAGCATGCTTCTGGTGTTAAAACAGAGTATGTTTCGTGGATGAGAACACTGGTCTGAATTTCCCTTCCCAAATGGAGTTAAACCAAAGGCTCTGTGTCTTCCTACAAGCAAGAGTTCATTTCCGGAAATCCCAGTGATTTTTCGGCTCAAATGAATTTACCAAGTTCACGAACCCAACACTTTTTTCACTATAAATTAAAGAGCATCTATGTAAGAGATGCTGTTGTTTGCTACAGTTTCACAAGCAGAGTTTATCTAGATATGGTCCATATGAGTAAGAAACACAGTTCGTTTTGTCTGTGCATGCTCATGTTTCTTGCTGTATTAGAGACTCTGGAAAGAAGAGCATACTCTTTGCGTTAAAACAGAGTGTGTTTCATGGATGAGAACAGTGGTCTGATTTTCCCTTCACAAACGGAGATAAACGAAAGGCTCTGTGTCTTCCTACAAGGAAGAGTTCATTTCCGGAAAACCCAGTGATTTTTCGGCTCAAATGAATTTACCCAGTTCACGAACCCCACAAGTTTTTTATTATAAACTATAGAGCAACTATGTAAGACATGCTGTGGTTTGTTACAGTTTCACAAGCAGAGTTCAACTAGATATTGTCTGTATGAGTAGGAAATACAGTTATTTTTTTATGGACATGCTCATATTTCTTGCTGTATTGCAACTCTGGACAGAAGAGGATGCTTCTTGCGTTAAAACAGAGGATGTTTCATGGATGAGAACACTGGTCTGAATTTCCCTTCACAAACGGAGTTAAACCAAAGGCTCTGTGTCTTCCTACAAGCAAGAGTTCATTTCCGGAAATCCCAGTGATTTTTCGGCTTAATGAATTTACCCAGTTCACGAACCCAACACTTTTTTCACTATAAACTAAAGAGCATCTATGTAAGAGATGCTGTTGTTTGTTACAGTTTCACAAGCAGAGTTCAACTAGATAAGGTCCGTATGAGTAGGAAATACAGTTCTTTTTTTATGGACATGCTCATATTTCTCGCTGTATTACAACTCTGGACAGAAGAGGGTGCTTCTTGTGTTAAAACAGACGGTGTTTCATGGATGAGAACACTGGTCTGAATTTCCCTTCACAAACGGAGTTAAACCAAAGGCTCTGTGTCTTCCTACAAGCAAGAGTTCATTTCCGGAATACACACTGATTTTTCGGCTCAAATGACTTTACACAGTTCACGCACCCAACACGTTTTTCAGTATAAACTAAAGAGCATCTATGTAAGAGATGCTGTGGTTTGTTACAGTTTCACAAGCAGAGTTCAACTAGATATGGTCCGTATGAGTAGGAAATACAGTTCTTTTTTTATGGACATGCTCATATTTCTTGCTGTATTGCAACTCTGGACAGAAGAGGATGCTTCTTGCGTTAAAACAGAGGATGTTTCATGGATGAGAACATTGGTCTGAATTTCCCTTCACAAACGGAGTTAAACCAAAGGCTCTGTGTCTTCCTACCAGCAAAAGTTCATTTCCAGAAATCCCAGTGATTTTTCGGCTCAAATGAATTTACACAGTTCACGAACCCAACACGTTTTTCACTATAAACTATAGAGCATCTATGTAAGATATGCTGTGGTTTGTTACAGTTTCACAAGCAGAGTTTAACTAGATATGGTCAGTATGAGTAGGAAACACAGTTCTTTTTTTCTGGGCATGCTCATGTTTCTTGCTGTATTGGAGATGCTGGAAAGAAGAGCATGCTTCTGGCGTTAAAACAGTGTATGTTTCGTTGATGAGAACATTGGTCTGAATTTCCCTTCACAAACGGATTTAAACCAAAGGCTCTGTGTCTTCCTACAAGCAAGAGTTCATTTCCGGATATCCCAGTGATTTTTCGGCTTAATGAATTTACCCAGTTCACGAACCCAACACTTTTTTCAGTATAAACTAAAGAGCATCTATGTAAGAGATGCTGTGATTTTTTACAGTTTCACAAGCAGAGTTTAACTAGATATGGTCCGTATGTGTAAGAAACACAGTTCGTTTTTTCTGGGCATGCTCATGTTTCTTGCTGTATTAGAGACTCTGGAAAGAAGAGCATGCTCTTTGCGTTAAAATAGAGTGTGTTTCATGGATGAGAACACTGGTCTGAATTTCCCTTAAAAAACGGAGTTAAACCAAAGGCTCTGTGTCTTCCTACAAGCAAGAGTTCTTTTCCGAAAATCCCAGTGGTTTTTCAGCTAAATGAATTTACACAGTTCACGAACCCCACAGGTTTTTCACCATAAACTAAAGAGCATCTATGTAAGAGATGCTGTGATTTGTTACAGTTTCACAAGCAGAGTTTAACTAGATATGGTCCGTATGTGTAAGAAACACAGTTCGTTTTTTCTGTGCATGCTCATGTTTCTTGCTGTTTTGGAGACGCTGGAAAGAAGGGCATGCTTCTTGCGTTAAAACAGAGTATGTTTCATTGATTAGAACACTGGTCTGAATTTCCCCTCACAAACGGAGTTAAACCAAAGTCTCTGTGTCTTCCTTCAAGCAAGATTGCATATCCTGAAAACCCGGTGATTTTTCGGCTAAAATGAATTTACACGATTCACAAACCCAACACGTATTTCACTATAAAGTAAGAGCATCTATGTAAGAGATGCTGTTGTTTGCTACAGTTTCACAAGCAGAGTTTAACTAGATATGATCCGTATGAGTAAGAAACACAGTTCGTTTTTTCTGGGCATGCTCATGTTTCTTGCTGTATTAGAGACTCTGGAAAGAAGAGCATGCTCTTTGCGTTAAAACAGAGTTTGATTCATGGATGAGAACATTGGTCTGAATTTCCCTTCACAAACGGAGTTAAACCAAAGGCTCTGTGTCTTCCTACAAGCAAGAGTTCATTTCCGGAAATCCCAGTGATTTTTCGGCTCAAATGAATTTACACAGTTCACGCACCCAACACGATATTCACTATAAACTAAAGAGCATCTATGTAAGAGATGCTGTGGTTTGTTACAGTTTCATAAGCAGAGTTCAACTAGATATGGTCAGTATTAGTAGGAAACACAGTTCTTTTTTTCTGGGCATGCTCATGTTTCTTGCTGTATTGGAGATGCTGGAAAGAAGAGCATGCTTCTGGCGTTAAAACAGAGTATGTTTCGTGGATGAGAACACTGGTCTGAATTTCCCTTCACAAACGGAGTTAAACCAAAGGCTCTGTGTCTTCCTACAAGCAAGAGTTCATTTCTGGAATACCCACTGATTTTTCGGCTCAAATGACTTTACACAGTTCATGCACCCAACACGTTTTTCAGTATAAACTAAAGAGCATCTATGTAAGAGATGCTGTGGTTTGTTACAGTTTCATAAGCAGAGTTCAACTAGATATGGTCAGTATTAGTAGGAAACACAGTTCTTTTTTTCTGGGCATGCTCATGTTTCTTGCTGTATTGGAGATGCTGGAAAGAAGAGCATGCTTCTGGCGTTAAAACAGAGTATGTTTCGTGGATGAGAACACTGGTCTGAATTTCCCTTCACAAATGGAGTTAAACCAAAGGCTCTGTGTCTTCCTACAAGCTAGAGTTCATTTCCGGAAATCCCAGTGATTTTTCGGCTCAAATGAATTTACCCAGTTCACGCACCCAACACGATATTCACTATAAACTAAAGAGCATCTATGTAAGAGATGCTGTGGTTTGTTACAGTTTCATAAGCAGAGTTCAACTAGATATGGTCAGTATTAGTAGGAAACACAGTTCTTTTTTTCTGGGCATGCTCATGTTTCTTGCTGTATTGGAGATTCTGGAAAGAAGAGCATGCTTCTGGTGTTAAAACAGAGTATGTTTCGTGGATGAGAACACTGGTCTGAATTTCCCTTCCCAAACGGAGTTAAACCAAAGGCTCTGTGTCTTCCTACAAGCAAGAGTTCATTTCCGGAAAACCCAGTGATTTTTCGGCTCAAATGAATTTACCCAGTTCACGAACCCCACAAGTTTTTTACTATAAACTATAGAGCATCTATGTAAGACATGCTGTGGTTTGTTACAGTTTCACAAACAGAGTTCAACTAGATATGGTCCGTATGAGTAGGAAATACAGTTCTTTTTTTATGGACATGCTCATATTTCTTGCTGTATTGCAACTCTGGACAGAAGAGGATGCTTCTTGCGTTAAAACAGAGGATGTTTCATGGATGAGAACACTGGTCTGAATTTCCCTTCACAAACGGAGTTAAACCAAAGGCTATGTGTCTTCCTACCAGCAAGAGTTCCTTTCCGGAAATCCCAGTGATTTTTCTGCTCAAATGAATTTACACAGTTCACGAACCCAACACGTTTTTCACTATAAACTATAGAGCATCTATGTAAGAGATGCTGTGGTTTGTTACAGTTTCACAAGCAGAGTTTAACTAGATATGGTCAGTATTAGTAGGAAACACAGTTCTTTTTTTCTGGGCATGCTCATGTTTCTTGCTGTATTGGAGATGCTGGAAAGAAGAGCATGCTTCTAGCGTTAAAACTGTGTATGTTTCGTTGATGAGAACATTGGTCTGAATTTCCCTTCACAAACGGAGTTAAACCAAAGGCTCTGTGTCTTCCTACAAGCAAGAGTTCATTTCCGGAAATCCCAGTGATTTTTCGGCTCAAATGAATTTACCCAGTTCACGAACCCAACACTTTTTTCACTATAAACTAAAGAGCATCTATGTAAGAGATGCTGTTGTTTGTTACAGTTTCACAAGCAGAGTTCAACTAGATAAGGTCCGTATGAGTAGGAAATACAGTTCTTTTTTTATGGACATGCTCATATTTCTTGCTGTATTGCAACTCTGGACAGAAGAGGGTGCTTCTTGCGTTAAAACGGAGGATGTTTCATGGATGAGAACACTGGTCTGAATTTCCCTTCACAAACGGAGTTAAACCAAAAGCTCTGTGTCTTCCTACAAGCAAGAGTTCATTTCCGGAATACCCACTGATTTTTCGGCTCAAATGACTTTACACAGTTCACGCACCCAACAGGTTTTTCAGTATAAACTAAAGAGCATCTATGTAAGAGATGCTGTGGTTTGTTACAGTTTCATAAGCAGAGTTTAACTAGATATGGTCCGTATGTGTAAGAAACACAGTTCGTATTTTCTGGGCATGCTCATGTTTCTTGCTGTATTAGAGACTCTGGAAAGAAGAGCATGCTCTTTGCGTTAAAACAGAGTGTGTTTCATGGATGAGAACACTGGTCTGAATTTCCCTTAAAAAACGGAGTTATACCAAGGGTCTGTGTCTTCCTACAAGCAAGAGTTCTTTTCCGAAAATCCCAGTGATTTTTCGGCTCAAATGAATTTACACAGTTCACGAACCCAACACGTTTTTCACCATAAACTAAAGAGCATCTATGTAAGAGATGCTGTGGTTTGTTACAGTTTCACAAGCAGAGTTCAATTAGATAAGGTCCGTATGAGTAGGAAATACAGTTCTTTTATTATGGACATGCTCATATTTCTTGCTGTATTGCAACTCTGGACAGAAGAGGATGCTTCTTGTGTTAAAACAGACAGTGTTTCATGGATGAGAACACTGGTCTGAATTTCCCTTCACAAACGGAGTTAAACCAAAGGCTCTGTGTCTTCCTACAAGCAAGAGTTCATTTCTGGAATACACACTGATTTTTCGGCTCAAATGAATTTACCCAGTTCACGCACCCAACACGATATTCACTATAAACTAAAGAGCATCTATGTAAGAGATGCTGTGGTTTGTTACAGTTTCATAAGCAGAGTTCAACTAGATATGGTCAGTATTAGTAGGGAACACAGTTCTTTTTTTCTGGGCATGCTCATGTTTCTTGCTGTATTGGAGATTCTGGAAAGAAGAGCATGCTTCTGGTGTTAAAACAGAGTATGTTTCGTGGATGAGAACACTGGTCTGAATTTCCCTTCCCAAACGGAGTTAAACCAAAGGCTCTGTGTCTTCCTACAAGCAAGAGTTCATTTCCGGAAAACCAAGTGATTTTTCGGCTCAAATGAATTTACCCAGTTCACGAACCCCACAAGTTTTTTACTATAAACTATAGAGCATCTATGTAAGACATGCTGTGGTTTGTTACAGTTTCACAAGCAGAGTTCAACTAGATATGGTCCGTATGAGTAGGAAATACAGTTCTTTTTTTATGGACATGCTCATATTTCTTGCTGTATTGCAACTCTGGACAGAAGAGGATGCTTCTTGCGTTAAAACAGAGGATGTTTCATGGATGAGAACATTGGTCTGAATTTTCCTTCACAAACGGAGTTAAACCAAAGGCTCTGTGTCTTCCTACCAGCAAAAGTTCATTTCCAGAAATCCCAGTGATTTTTCGGCTCAAATGAATTTACACAGTTCACGAACCCAACACGTTTTTCACTATAAACTATAGAGCATCTATGTAAGATATGCTGTGGTTTGTTACAGTTTCACAAGCAGAGTTTAACTAGATATGGTCAATATGAGTAGGAAACACAGTTCTTTTTTTCTGGGCATGCTCATGTTTCTTGCTGTATTGGAGATGCTGGAAAGAAGAGCATGCTTCTGGCGTTAAAACAGTGTATGTTTCGTTGATGAGAACATTGGTCTGAATTTCCCTTCACAAACGGAGTTAAACCAAATGCTCTGTGTCTTCCTACAAGCAAGAGATCATTTCCGGAAATCCCAGTGATTTTTCGGCTTAATGAATTTACCCAGTTCACGAACCCAACACTTTTTTCACTATAAACTAAAGAGCATCTATGTAAGAGATGCTGTGATTTGTTACAGTTTCACAAGCAGAGTTTAACTAGATATGGTCCGTATGTGTAAGAAACACAGTTCGTTTTTTCTGGGCATGCTCATGTTTCTTGCTGTATTAGAGACTCTGGAACGAAGAGCATGCTCTTTGCGTTAAAATAGAGTGTGTTTCATGGATGAGAACACTGGTCTGAATTTCCCTTAAAAAACGGAGTTAAACCAAAGGCTCTGTGTCTTCCTACAAGCAAGAGTTCTTTTCCGAAAATCCCAGTGATTTTTCGGCTAAATGAATTTACACAGTTCACGAACCCCACAGGTTTTTCACCATAAACTAAAGAGCATCTATGTAAGAGATGTTGTTGTTTGCTACAGTTTCACAAGCAGAGTTTAACTAGATATGGTCCGTATGTGTAAGAAACACAGTTCGTTTTTTCTGTGCATGCTCATGTTTCTTGCTGTTTTGGAGACGCTGGAAAGAAGGGCATGCTTCTTGCGTTAAAACAGAGTATGTTTCATTGATTAGAACACTGGTCTGAATTTCCCTTCACAAACGGAGTTAAACCAAAGGCTCTGTGTCTTCCTACAAGCAAGAGTTCATTTCCGGAAATCCCAGTGATTTTTCGGCTTAATGAATTTACCCAGTTCACGAACCCAACACTTTTTTCACTATAAACTAAAGAGCATCTAGGTAAGAGATGCTGTTGTTTGTTACAGTTTCACAAGCAGAGTTCAACTAGATAAGGTCCGTATGAGTAGGAAATACAGTTCTTTTTTTATGGACATGCTCATATTTCTTGCTGTATTGCAACTCTGCACAGAAGAGGGTGCTTCTTGCGTTAAAACGGAGGATGTTTCATGGATGAGAACACTGGTCTGAATTTCCCTTCACAAACGGAGTTAAACCAAAAGCTCTGTGTCTTCCTACAAGCAAGAGTTCATTTCCGGAATACCCACTGATTTTTCGGCTCAAATGACTTTACACAGTTCACGCACCCAACACGTTTTTCAGTATAAACTAAAGAGCATCTATGTAAGAGATGCTGTGGTTTGTTACAGTTTCATAAGCAGAGTTTAACTAGATATGGTCCGTATGTGTAAGAAACACAGTTCGTATTTTCTGGGCATGCTCATGTTTCTTGCTGTATTAGAGACTCTGGAAAGAAGAGCATGCTCTTTGCGTTAAAACAGAGTGTGTTTCATGGATGAGAACACTGGTCTGAATTTCCCTTAAAAAACGGAGTTATACCAAGGGTCTGTGTCTTCCTACAAGCAAGAGTTCTTTTCCGAAAATCCCAGTGATTTTTCGGCTCAAATGAATTTACACAGTTCACGAACCCAACACGTTTTTCACCATAAACTAAAGAGCATCTATGTAAGAGATGCTGTGGTTTGTTACAGTTTCACAAGCAGAGTTCAATTAGATAAGGTCCGTATGAGTAGGAAATACAGTTCTTTTATTATGGACATGCTCATATTTCTTGCTGTATTGCAACTCTGGACAGAAGAGGATGCTTCTTGTGTTAAAACAGACAGTGTTTCATGGATGAGAACACTGGTCTGAATTTCCCTTCACAAACGGAGTTAAACCAAAGGCTCTGTGTCTTCCTACAAGCAAGAGTTCATTTCTGGAATACACACTGATTTTTAGGCTCAAATGAATTTACCCAGTTCACGCACCCAACACGATATTCACTATAAACTAAAGAGCATCTATGTAAGAGATGCTGTGGTTTGTTACAGTTTCATAAGCAGAGTTCAACTAGATATGGTCAGTATTAGTAGGAAACACAGTTCTTTTTTTCTGGGCATGCTCATGTTTCTTGCTGTATTGGAGATTCTGGAAAGAAGAGCATGCTTCTGGTGTTAAAACAGAGTATGTTTCGTGGATAAGAACACTGGTCTGAATTTCCCTTCCCAAACGGAGTTAAACCAAAGGCTCTGTGTATTCCTACAAGCAAGAGTTCATTTCTGGAAAACCCAGTGATTTTTCGGCTCAAATGAATTTACCCAGTTCACGAACCCCACAAGTTTTTTACTATAAACTATAGAGCATCTATGTAAGACATGCTGTGGTTTGTTACAGTTTCACAAGCAGAGTTCAACTAGATATGGTCCGTATGAGTAGGAAATACAGTTCTTTTTTTATGGACATGCTCATATTTCTTGCTGTATTGCAACTCTGGACAGAAGAGGATGCTTCTTGCGTTAAAACAGAGGATGTTTCATGGATGAGAACATTGGTCTGAATTTTCCTTCACAAACAGAGTTAAACCAAAGGCTCTGTGTCTTCCTACCAGCAAAAGTTCATTTCCAGAAATCCCAGTGATTTTTCGGCTCAAATGAATTTACACAGTTCACGAACCCAACACGTTTTTCACTATAAACTATAGAGCATCTATGTAAGATATGCTGTGGTTTGTTACAGTTTCACAAGCAGAGTTTAACTAGATATGGTCAGTATGAGTAGGAAACACAGTTCTTTTTTTCTGGGCATGCTCATGTTTCTTGCTGTATTGGAGATGCTGGAAAGAAGAGCATGCTTCTGGCGTTAAAACAGTGTATGTTTCGTTGATGAGAACATTGGTCTGAATTTCCCTTCACAAACGGAGTTAAACCAAATGCTCTGTGTCTTCCTACAAGCAAGAGATCATTTCCGGAAATCCCAGTGATTTTTCGGCTTAATGAATTTACCCAGTTCACGAACCCAACACTTTTTTCAGTATAAACTAAAGAGCATCTATGTAAGAGATGCTGTGATTTGTTACAGTTTCACAAGCAGAGTTTAACTAGATATGGTCCGTATGTGTAAGAAACACAGTTCGTTTTTTCTGGGCATGCTCATGTTTCTTGCTGTATTAGAGACTCTGGAACGAAGAGCATGCTCTTTGCGTTAAAATAGAGTGTGTTTCATGGATGAGAACACTGGTCTGAATTTCCCTTAAAAAACGGAGTTAAACCAAAGGCTCTGTGTCTTCCTACAAGCAAGAGTTCTTTTCCGAAAATCCCAGTGATTTTTCGGCTAAATGAATTTACACAGTTCACGAACCCCACAGGTTTTTCACCATAAACTAAAGAGCATCTATGTAAGAGATGTTGTTGTTTGCTACAGTTTCACAAGCAGAGTTTAACTAGATATGGTCCGTATGTGTAAGAAACACAGTTCGTTTTTTCTGTGCATGCTCATGTTTCTTGCTGTTTTGGAGACGCTGGAAAGAAGGGCATGCTTCTTGCATTAAAACAGAGTATGTTTCATTGATTAGAACACTGGTCTGAATTTCCCCTCACAAACGGAGTTAAACCAAAGTCTCTGTGTCTTCCTTCAAGCAAGATTGCATATCCTGAAAACCCGGTGATTTTTCGGCTAAAATGAATTTACACGATTCATGAACCCAACACGTATTTCACTATAAAGTAAGAGCATCTATGTAAGAGATGCTGTTGTTTGCTACAGTTTCACAAGCAGAGTTTAACTAGATATGATCCGTATGAGTAAGAAACACAGTTCGTTTTTTCTGGGCATGCTCATGTTTCTTGCTGTATTAGAGACTCTGGAAAGAAGAGCATGCTCTTTGCGTTAAAACAGAGTTTGATTCATGGATGAGAACATTGGTCTGAATTTCCCTTCACAAACGGAGTTAAACCAAAGGCTCTGTGTCTTCCTACAAGCAAGAGTTCATTTCCGGAAATCCCAGTGATTTTTCGGCTCAAATGAATTTACACAGTTCACGCCCCCAACACGATATTCACTATAAACTAAAGAGCATCTATGTAAGAGATGCTGTGGTTTGTTACAGTTTCATAAGCAGAGTTCAACTAGATATGGTCAGTATTAGTAGGAAACACAGTTCTTTTTTTCTGGGCATGCTCATGTTTCTTGCTGTATTGGAGATGCTGGAAAGAAGAGCATGCTTCTGGCGTTAAAACAGAGTATGTTTCGTGGATGAGAACACTGGTCTGAATTTCCCTTCACAAATGGAGTTAAACCAAAGGCTCTGTGTCTTCCTACAAGCAAGAGTTCATTTCCGGAAATCCCAGTGATTTTTCGGCTCAAATGAATTTACCCAGTTCACGCACCCAACACGATATTCACTATAAACTAAAGAGCATCTATGTAAGAGATGCTGTGGTTTGTTACAGTTTCATAAGCAGAGTTTAACTAGATATGGTCCGTATGTGTAAGAAACACAGTTCGTATTTTCTGGGCATGCTCATGTTTCTTGCTGTATTAGAGACTCTGGAAAGAAGAGCATGCTCTTTGCGTTAAAACAGAGTGTGTTTCATGGATGAGAACACTGGTCTGAATTTCCCTTAAAAAACGGAGTTATACCAAGGGTCTGTGTCTTCCTACAAGCAAGAGTTCTTTTCCGAAAATCCCAGTGATTTTTCGGCTCAAATGAATTTACCCAGTTCACGAACCCCACAAGTTTTTTACTATAAACTATAGAGCATCTATGTAAGACATGCTGTGGTTTGTTACAGTTTCACAAACAGAGTTCAACTAGATATGGTCCGTATGAGTAGGAAATACAGTTCTTTTTTTTGGACATGCTCATATTTCTTGCTGTATTGCAACTCTGGACAGAAGAGGATGCTTCTTGCGTTAAAACAGAGGATGTTTCATGGATGAGAACACTGGTCTGAATTTCCCTTCACAAACGGAGTTAAACCAAAGGCTCTGTGTCTTCCTTCAAGCAAGATTGCATATCCTGAACACCCAGTGATTTTTCGGCTAAAAAGAATTTACACGATTCACAAACCCAACACGTTTTTCACTATAAAGTAAGAGCATCTATGTAAGAGATGCTGTTGTTTGCTACAGTTTCACAAGCAGAGTTTAACTAGATATGATCCGTATGAGTAAGAAACACAGTTCGTTTTTTCTGGGCATGCTCATGTTTCTTGCTGTATTAGAGACTCTGGAAAGAAGAGAATGCTCTTTGCGTTAAAACAGAGTGTGTTTCATGGATGAGAACACTGGTCTGAATTTCCCTTAAAAAACAGAGTTAAACCAAAGGCTCTGTGTCTTCCTACAAGCAAGAGTTCTTTTCCGAAAATCCCAGTGATTTTTCGGTTCAAATGAATTTACCCAGTTCACGAACTCCACAGGTTTTTCACCATAAACTAAAGAGCATCTATGTAAGAGATGCTGTTGTTTGTTACAGTTTCACAAGCAGAGTTCAACTAGATAAGGTCCGTATGAGTAGGAAATACAGTTCTTTTTTTATGGACATGCTCATATTTCTTGCTGTATTGCAACTCTGCACAGAAGAGGGTGCTTCTTGCGTTAAAACGGAGGATGTTTCATGGATGAGAACACTGGTCTGAATTTCCCTTCACAAACGGAGTTAAACCAAAAGCTCTGTGTCTTCCTACAAGCAAGAGTTCATTTCCGGAATACCCACTGATTTTTCGGCTCAAATGACTTTACACAGTTCACGCACCCAACACGTATTTCAGTATAAACTAAAGAGCATCTATGTAAGAGATGCTGTGGTTTGTTACAGTTTCATAAGCAGAGTTTAACTAGATATGGTCCGTATGTGTAAGAAACACAGTTCGTATTTTCTGGGCATGCTCATGTTTCTTGCTGTATTAGAGACTCTGGAAAGAAGAGCATGCTCTTTGCGTTAAAACAGAGTGTGTTTCATGGATGAGAACACTGGTCTGAATTTCCCTTAAAAAACGGAGTTATACCAAGGGTCTGTGTCTTCCTACAAGCAAGAGTTCTTTTCCGAAAATCCCAGTGATTTTTCGGCTCAAATGAATTTACACAGTTCACGAACCCAACACGTTTTTCACCATAAACTAAAGAGCATCTATGTAAGAGATGCTGTGGTTTGTTACAGTTTCACAAGCAGAGTTCAATTAGATAAGGTCCGTATGAGTAGGAAATACAGTTCTTTTATTATGGACATGCTCATATTTCTTGCTGTATTGCAACTCTGGACAGAAGAGGATGCTTCTTGTGTTAAAACAGACAGTGTTTCATGGATGAGAACACTGGTCTGAATTTCCCTTCACAAACGGAGTTAAACCAAAGGCTCTGTGTCTTCCTACAAGCAAGAGTTCATTTCTGGAATACACACTGATTTTTCGGCTCAAATGAATTTACCCAGTTCACGCACCCAACACGATATTCACTATAAACTAAAGAGCATCTATGTAAGAGATGCTGTGGTTTGTTACAGTTTCATAAGCAGAGTTCAACTAGATATGGTCAGTATTAGTAGGAAACACAGTTCTTTTTTTCTGGGCATGCTCATGTTTCTTGCTGTATTGGAGATTCTGGAAAGAAGAGCATGCTTCTGGTGTTAAAACAGAGTATGTTTCGTGGATGAGAACACTGGTCTGAATTTCCCTTCCCAAACGGAGTTAAACCAAAGGCTCTGTGTATTCCTACAAGCAAGAGTTCATTTCCGGAAAACCCAGTGATTTTTCGGCTCAAATGAATTTACCCAGTTCACGAACCCCACAAGTTTTTTACTATAAACTATAGAGCATCTATGTAAGACATGCTGTGGTTTGTTACAGTTTCACAAGCAGAGTTCAACTAGATATGGTCCGTATGAGTAGGAAATACAGTTCTTTTTTTATGGACATGCTCATATTTCTTGCTGTATTGCAACTCTGGACAGAAGAGGATGCTTCTTGCGTTAAAACAGAGGATGTTTCATGGATGAGAACATTGGTCTGAATTTTCCTTCACAAACAGAGTTAAACCAAAGGCTGTGTGTCTTCCTACCAGCAAAAGTTCATTTCCAGAAATCCCAGTGATTTTTCGGCTCAAATGAATTTACACAGTTCACGAACCCAACACGTTTTTCACTATAAACTATAGAGCATCTATGTAAGATATGCTGTGGTTTGTTACAGTTTCACAAGCAGAGTTTAACTAGATATGGTCAGTATGAGTAGGAAACACAGTTCTTTTTTTCTGGGCATGCTCATGTTTCTTGCTGCATTGGAGATGCTGGAAAGAAGAGCATGCTTCTGGCGTTAAAACAGTGTATGTTTCGTTGATGAGAACATTGGTCTGAATTTCCCTTCACAAACGGAGTTAAACCAAATGCTCTGTGTCTTCCTACAAGCAAGAGATCATTTCCGGAAATCCCAGTGATTTTTCGGCTTAATGAATTTACCCAGTTCACGAACCCAACACTTTTTTCAGTATAAACTAAAGAGCATCTATGTAAGAGATGCTGTGATTTGTTACAGTTTCACAAGCAGAGTTTAACTAGATATGGTCCGTATGTGTAAGAAACACAGTTCGTTTTTTCTGGGCATGCTCATGTTTCTTGCTGTATTAGAGACTCTGGAACGAAGAGCATGCTCTTTGCGTTAAAATAGAGTGTGTTTCATGGATGAGAACACTGGTCTGAATTTCCCTTAAAAAACGGAGTTAAACCAAAGGCTCTGTGTCTTCCTACAAGCAAGAGTTCTTTTCCGAAAATCCCAGTGATTTTTCGGCTAAATGAATTTACACAGTTCACGAACCCCACAGGTTTTTCACCATAAACTAAAGAGCATCTATGTAAGAGATGTTGTTGTTTGCTACAGTTTCACAAGCAGAGTTTAACTAGATATGGTCCGTATGTGTAAGAAACACAGTTCGTTTTTTCTGTGCATGCTCATGTTTCTTGCTGTTTTGGAGACGCTGGAAAGAAGGGCATGCTTCTTGCGTTAAAACAGAGTATGTTTCATTGATTAGAACACTGGTCTGAATTTCCCCTCACAAACGGAGTTAAACCAAAGTCTCTGTGTCTTCCTTCAAGCAAGATTGCATATCCTGAAAACCCGGTGATTTTTCGGCTAAAATGAATTTACACGATTCATGAACCCAACACGTATTTCACTATAAAGTAAGAGCATCTATGTAAGAGATGCTGTTGTTTGCTACAGTTTCACAAGCAGAGTTTAACTAGATATGATCCGTATGAGTAAGAAACACAGTTCGTTTTTTCTGGGCATGCTCATGTTTCTTGCTGTATTAGAGACTCTGGAAAGAAGAGCATGCTCTTTGCGTTTAAACAGAGTTTGATTCATGGATGAGAACATTGGTCTGAATTTCCCTTCACAAACGGAGTTAAACCAAAGGCTCTGTGTCTTCCTACAAGCAAGAGTTCATTTCCGGAAATCCCAGTGATTTTTCGGCTCAAATGAATTTACACAGTTCACGCCCCCAACACGATATTCACTATAAACTAAAGAGCATCTATGTAAGAGATGCTGTGGTTTGTTACAGTTTCATAAGCAGAGTTCAACTAGATATGGTCAGTATTAGTAGGAAACACAGTTCTTTTTTTCTGGGCATGCTCATGTTTCTTGCTGTATTGGAGATGCTGGAAAGAAGAGCATGCTTCTGGCGTTAAAACAGAGTATGTTTCGTGGATGAGAACACTGGTCTGAATTTCCCTTCACAAATGGAGTTAAACCAAAGGCTCTGTGTCTTCCTACAAGCAAGAGTTCATTTCCGGAAATCCCAGTGATTTTTCGGCTCAAATGAATTTACCCAGTTCACGCACCCAACACGATATTCACTATAAACTAAAGAGCATCTATGTAAGAGATGCTGTGGTTTGTTACAGTTTCATAAGCAGAGTTCAACTAGATATGGTCAGTATTAGTAGGAAACACAGTTCTTTTTTTCTGGGCATGCTCATGTTTCTTGCTGTATTGGAGATTCTGGAAAGAAGAGCATGCTTCTGGTGTTAAAAGAGAGTATGTTTCGTGGATGAGAACACTGGTCTGAATTTCCCTTCCCAAACGGAGTTAAACCAAAGGCTCTGTGTCTTCCTACAAGCAAGAGTTCATTTCCGGAAAACCCAGTGATTTTTCGGCTCAAATGAATTTACCCAGTTCACGAACCCCACAAGTTTTTTACTATAAACTATAGAGCATATATGTAAGACATGCTGTGGTTTGTTACAGTTTCACAAACAGAGTTCAACTAGATATGGTCCGTATGAGTAGGAAATACAGTTCTTTTTTTTGGACATGCTCATATTTCTTGCTGTATTGCAACTCTGGACAGAAGAGGATGCTTCTTGCGTTAAAACAGAGGATGTTTCATGGATGAGAACACTGGTCTGAATTTCCCTTCACAAACGGAGTTAAACCAAAGGCTCTGTGTCTTCCTTCAAGCAAGATTGCATATCCTGAACACCCAGTGATTTTTCGGCTAAAAAGAATTTACACGATTCACAAACCCAACACGTTTTTCACTATAAAGTAAGAGCATCTATGTAAGAGATGCTGTTGTTTGCTACAGTTTCACAAGCAGAGTTTAACTAGATATGATCCGTATGAGTAAGAAACACAGTTCGTTTTTTCTGGGCATGCTCATGTTTCTTGCTGTATTAGAGACTCTGGAAAGAAGAGAATGCTCTTTGCGTTAAAACAGAGTGTGTTTCATGGATGAGAACACTGGTCTGAATTTCCCTTAAAAAACAGAGTTAAACCAAAGGCTCTGTGTCTTCCTACAAGCAAGAGTTCTTTTCCGAAAATCCCAGTGATTTTTCGGTTCAAATGAATTTACACAGTTCACGAACTCCACAGGTTTTTCACCATAAACTAAAGAGCATCTATGTAAGAGATGCTGTGCTTTGTTACAGTTTCACAAGCAGAGTTCAATTAGATAAGGTCCGTATGAGTAGGAAATACAGTTCTTTTATTATGGACATGCTCATATTTCTTGCTGTATTGGAACTCTGGACAGACTAGGATGCTTCTTGTGTTAAAACAGACGGTGTTTCATGGATGAGAACACTGGTCTGAATTTCCCTTCACAAACAGAGTTAAACCAAAGGCTCTGTGTCTTCCTACAAGCAAGAGTTCATTTCCGGAAATCCCAGGGATTTTTCGGCTCAAATGAATTTACCCAGTTCACGCACCCAACACGATATTCACTATAAACTAAAGAGCATCTATGTAAGAGATGCTGTGGTTTGTTACAGTTTCATAAGCAGAGTTCAACTAGATATGGTCAGTATTAGTAGGAAACACAGTTCTTTTTTTCTGGGCATGCTCATGTTTCTTGCTGTATTGGAGATTCTGGAAAGAAGAGCATGCTTCTGGCCTTAAAACAGAGTATGTTTCGTGGATGAGAACACTGGTCTGAATTTCCCTTCCCAAACGGAGTTAAACCAAAGGCTCTGTGTCTTCCTACAAGCAAGAGTTCATTTCCGGAAAACCCAGTGATTTTTCAGCTCAAATGAATTTACCCAGTTCACGAACCCCACAAGTTTTTTACTATAAACTATAGAGCATCTATGTAAGACATGCTGTGGTTTGTTACAGTTTCACAAGCAGAGTTCAACTAGATAAGGTCCGTATGAGTAGGAAATACAGTTCTTTTTTTATGGACATGCTCATATTTCTTGCTGTATTGCAACTCTGGACAGAAGAGGGTGCTTCTTGCGTTAAAACGGAGGATGTTTCATGGATGAGAACACTGGTCTGAATTTCCCTTCACAAACGGAGTTAAACCAAAGGCTCTGTGTCTTCCTACAAGCAAGAGTTCATTTCTGGAATACCCACTGATTTTTCGGCTCAAATGATTTTACACAGTTCACGCACCCAACACGTTTTTCAGTATAAACTAAAGAGCATCTATGTAAGAGATGCTGTGATTTGTTACAGTTTCACAAGCAGAGTTTAACTAGATATGGTCCGTATGTGTAAGAAACACAGTTCGTTTTTTCTGGGCATGCTCATGTTTCTTGCTGTTTTGGAAACGCTGGAAAGAAGGGCATGCTTCTTGCGTTAAAACAGAGTATGTTTCATGGATTAGAACACTGGTCTGAATTTCCCCTCACAAACGTAGTTAAACCAAAGTCTCTGTGTCTTCCTTCAAGCAAGATTGCATATCCTGAAAACCCGGTGATTTTTCGGCTAAAATGAATTTACACGATTCACGAACCCAACACGTTTTTCACTATAAAGTAAGAGCATCTATGTAAGAGATGCTGTTGTTTGCTACAGTTTCACAAGCAGAGTTTAACTAGATATGATCCGTATGAGTAAGAAACACAGTTCGTTTTTTCTGGGCATGCTCATGTTTCTTGCTGTATTAGAGACTCTGGAAAGAAGAGCATGCTCTTTGCGTTAAAACAGAGTGTGTTTCATGGATGAGAACAGTGGTCTGAATTTCCCTTCACAAACGGAGTTAAACCAAAGGCTCTGTGTCTTCCTACAAGCAAGAATTTAATTCCGGAATACCCTCTGATTTTTCGGCCCAAATGAATTTACACAGTTCACGCACCCAACACAATATTCACTATAAACTAAAGAGCATCTATGTAAGAGATGCTGTGGTTTGTTACAGTTTCACAAGCAGAGTTCAACTAGATATGGTCAGTATTAGTAGGAAACACAGTTCATTTTTTCTGGGCATGCTCATGTTTCTTGCTGTATTGGAGATGCTGGAAAGAAGAGCATGCTTCTGGCGTTAAAACAGAGTATGTTTCGTGGATGAGAACACTGGTCTGAATTTCCCTTCACAAACAGAGGTAAACCAAAGGCTCTGTGTCTTCCTACAAGCAAGAGTTCTTTTCCGAAAATCCCAGTGATTTTTCGGCTCAAAAGAATTTACACAGTTCACGAACCCCACAGGTTTTTCACCATAAACTAAAGAGCATCTATGTAAGAGATGCTGTGGTTTGTTACAGTTTCACAAGCAGAGTTCAATTAGATAAGGTCCGTATGAGTAGGAAATACAGTTCTTTTATTATGGACATGCTCATATTTCTTGCTGTATTGCAACTCTGGACAGAAGAGGATGCTTCTTGTGTTAAAACAGACGGTGTTTCATGGATGAGAACACTGGTCTGAATTTCCCTTCACAAACGGAGTTAAACCAAAGGCTCTGTGTCTTCCTACAAGCAAGAGTTCATTTCCGGAAATCCCAGTGATTTTTCGGCACAAATGAATTTACCCAGTTCACGAACCCAACACTTTTTTCACTATAAACTAAAGAGCATCTATGTAAGAGATGCTGTTGTTTGCTACAGTTTCACAAGCAGAGTTTAACTAGATATGGTCAGTATTAGTAGGAAACACAGTTCTTTTTTTCTGGGCATGCTCATGTTTCTTGCTGTATTAGAGATGCTGGAAAGAAGAGCATGCTTCTGGCGTTAAAACAGAGTATGTTTCGTGGATGAGAACACTGGTCTGAATTTCCCTTCACAAACGGAGTTAAACCAAAGGCTCTGTGTCTTCCTACAAGCAAGAGTTCATTTCCGGAAATCCCTGTGATTTTTCGGCTCAAATGAATTTACCCAGTTGACGAACACAACACTTTTTTCACTATAAACTAAAGAGCATCTATGTAAGAGATGCTGTGGTTTGTTACAGTTTCATAAGCAGAGTTCAACTAGATATGGTCAGTATTAGTAGGAAACACAGTTCTTTTTTTCTGGGCATGCTCATGTTTCTTGCTGTATTGGAGATTCTGGAAAGAAGAGCATGCTTCTGGCGTTAAAACAGAGTATGTTTCGTGGATGAGAACACTGGTCTGAATTTCCCTTCCCAAACGGAGTTAAACCATAGGCTCTGTGTCTTCCTACAAGCAAGAGTTCATTTCCGGAAATCCCAGTGATTTTTCGGCTTAATGAATTTACCCAGTTCACGAACCCAACACTTTTTTCACTATAAACTAAAGAGCATCTATGTAAGAGATGCTGTTGTTTGTTACAGTTTCACAAGCAGAGTTCAACTAGATAAGGTCCGTATGAGTAGGAAATACAGTTCTTTTTTTATGGACATGCTCATATTTCTTGCTGTATTGCAACTCTGGACAGAAGAGGGTGCTTCTTGCGTTGAAACGGAGGATGTTTCATGGATGAGAACACTGGTCTGAATTTCCCTTCACAAACGGAGTTAAACCAAAGGCTCTGTGTCTTCCTACAAGCAAGAGTTCATTTCCCGAATACCCACTGATTTTTCGGCTCAAATGACTTTACACAGTTCACGCACCCAACACTTTTTTCAGTATAAACTAAAGAGCATCTATGTAAGAGATGCTGTGATTTGTTACAGTTTCACAAGCAGAGTTTAACTAGATATGGTCCGTATGTGTAAGAAACACAGTTCGTTTTTTCTGGGCATGCTCATGTTTCTGGCTGTTTTGGAGACGCTGGAAAGAAGAGCATGCTTCTTGCGTTAAAACAGAGTATGTTTCATGGATGAGAACACTGGTCTGAATTTCCCCTCACAAACGGAGTTAAACCAAAGTCTCTGTGTCTTCCTTCAAGCAAGATTGCTTATCCTGAAAACCCAGTGATTTTTCGGCTAAAATGAATTTACACGATTCACGAACCCAACACGTTTTTCACTATAAAGTAAGAGCATCTATGTAAGAGATGCTGTTGTTTGCTACAGTTTCACAAGCAGAGTTTAACTAGATATGATCCGTATGAGTAAGAAACACAGTTCGTTTTTTCTGGGCATGCTCATGTTTCTTGCTGTATTGGAGATGCTGGAAAGAAGAGCATGCTTCTGGCGTTAAAACAGAGTATGTTTCGTGGATGAGAACACTGGTCTGAATTTCCCTTCCCAAACGGAGTTAAACCAAAGGCTCTGTGTCTTCCTACAAGCAAGAGTTCATTTCCGGAAATCCCAGTGATTTTTCGGCTTAATGAATTTACCCAGTTCACGAACCCAACACTTTTTTCACTATAAACTAAAGAGCATCTATGTAAGAGATGCTGTTGTTTGTTACAGTTTCACAAGCAGAGTTCAACTAGATAAGGTCCGTATGAGTAGGAAATACAGTTCTTTTTTTATGGACATGCTCATATTTCTTGCTGTATTGCAACTCTGGACAGAAGAGGGTGCTTCTTGCGTTGAAACGGAGGATGTTTCATGGATGAGAACACTGGTCTGAATTTCCCTTCACAAACGGAGTTAAACCAAAGGCTCTGTGTCTTCCTACAAGCAAGAGTTCATTTCCCGAATACCCACTGATTTTTCGGCTCAAATGACTTTACACAGTTCACGCACCCAACACTTTTTTCAGTATAAACTAAAGAGCATCTATGTAAGAGATGCTGTGATTTGTTACAGTTTCACAAGCAGAGTTTAACTAGATATGGTCCGTATGTGTAAGAAACACAGTTCGTTTTTTCTGGGCATGCTCATGTTTCTGGCTGTTTTGGAGACGCTGGAAAGAAGAGCATGCTTCTTGCGTTAAAACAGAGTATGTTTCATGGATGAGAACACTGGTCTGAATTTCCCCTCACAAACGGAGTTAAACCAAAGTCTCTGTGTCTTCCTTCAAGCAAGATTGCTTATCCTGAAAACCCAGTGATTTTTCGGCTAAAATGAATTTACACGATTCACGAACCCAACACGTTTTTCACTATAAAGTAAGAGCATCTATGTAAGAGATGCTGTTGTTTGCTACAGTTTCACAAGCAGAGTTTAACTAGATATGATCCGTATGAGTAAGAAACACAGTTCGTTTTTTCTGGGCATGCTCATGTTTCTTGCTGTATTGGAGATGCTGGAAAGAAGAGCATGCTTCTGGCGTTAAAACAGAGTATGTTTCGTGGATGAGAACACTGGTCTGAATTTCCCTTCCCAAACGGAGTTAAACCAAAGGCTCTGTGTCTTCCTACAAGCAAGAGTTCATTTCCGGAAATCCCAGTGATTTTTCGGCTTAATGAATTTACCCAGTTCACGAACCCAACACTTTTTTCACTATAAACTAAAGAGCATCTATGTAAGAGATGCTGTTGTTTGTTACAGTTTCACAAGCAGAGTTCAACTAGATAAGGTCCGTATGAGTAGGAAATACAGTTCTTTTTTTATGGACATGCTCATATTTCTTGCTGTATTGCAACTCTGGACAGAAGAGGGTGCTTCTTGCGTTGAAACGGAGGATGTTTCATGGATGAGAACACTGGTCTGAATTTCCCTTCACAAACGGAGTTAAACCAAAGGCTCTGTGTCTTCCTACAAGCAAGAGTTCATTTCCCGAATACCCACTGATTTTTCGGCTCAAATGACTTTACACAGTTCACGCACCCAACACTTTTTTCAGTATAAACTAAAGAGCATCTATGTAAGAGATGCTGTGATTTGTTACAGTTTCACAAGCAGAGTTTAACTAGATATGGTCCGTATGTGTAAGAAACACAGTTCGTTTTTTCTGGGCATGCTCATGTTTCTGGCTGTTTTGGAGACGCTGGAAAGAAGAGCATGCTTCTTGCGTTAAAACAGAGTATGTTTCATGGATGAGAACACTGGTCTGAATTTCCCCTCACAAACGGAGTTAAACGAAAGGCTCTGTGTCTGCCTACAAGCAAGAGTTCATTTCCGGAAATCCCAGTGATTTTTCGGCTCAAATGAATTTACACAGTTCACGAACCCAACACGTTTTTCACTATAAACTAAAGAGCATCTATGTACGAGATGCTGTGGTTTGTTACAGTTTCACAAGCAGAGTTCAACTAGATATCGTCAGTATTAGTAGGAAATACAGTTCTTTTTTTATGGACATGCTCATATTTCTTGCTGTATTGCAACTCTGGACAGAAGAGGATGCTTCTTGTGTTAAAACAGACGTTGTTTCATGGATGAGAACACTGGTCTGAATTTCCCTTCACAAACGGAGTTAAACCAAAGGCTCTGTGTCTTCCTACAAGCAAGAGTTCATTTCCGGAAATCCCAGTGATTTTTCGGCTCAAATGAATTTACCCAGGTCATGAACCCAACACTTTTTTCACTATAAACTAAAGAGCATCTATGTCAGAGAGGCTGTTGTTTGCTACAGTTTCACCAGCAGAGTTTAACTAGATATGGTCCTTATGAGTAAGAAACACAGTCCATTTTTTCTGGGCATGCTCATGTTTCTTGCTGTATTAGAGACTCTGGAAAGAAGAGCATGCTCTTTGCGTTAAAACAGAGTGTGTTTCATGGATGAGAACAGTGGTCTGAATTTCCCTTCACAAACGGAGTTAAACCAAAGGCTCTGTGTCTTCCTACAAGCAAGAGTTCAATTCCCGAAAACCCAGTGATTTTTCGGCTAAAATGAATTTACACAATTCACGAACCCAACACAGTTTTCACTATAAACTAAAGAGCATCTATGTAAGAGATGCTGTGGTTTGTTACAGTTTCACAAGCAGAGTTCAACTAGATAAGGTCCGTATGAGTAGGAAATACAGTTCTTTTTTTATGGACATGCTCATATTTCTTGCTGTATTGCAACTCTGGACAGAAGAGGGTGCTTCTTGCGTTAAAACGGAGGATGTTTCATGGATGAGAACACTGGTCTGAATTTCCCTTCACAAACGGAGTTAAACCAAAGGCTCTGTGTCTTCCTACAAGCAAGAGTTCATTTCCGGCATACCCACTGATTTTTCGGCTCAAATGACTTTACACAGTTCACGCACCCAACATGTTTTTCAGTATAAACTAAAGAGCATCTATGTAAGAGATGCTGTGGTTTGTTACAGTTTCATAAGCAGAGTTGAACTAGATATGGTCAGTATTCGTAGGCAACACAGTTCTTTTTTTCTGGGCATGTGTTAGGGACCAAGATGTCAGGAACCAAACATGAACCATAGAAAATACTAGCTAGACCAGAGAACAAGTCATAAGCCCCTTCCCAGAGCAGTAACCAGAGGCCTCCCAAGGTAAGAGAACATCCCACAGTCAGGTGCCATGACAACCGAAGATAAAGAGCATTCCAGGGTCAGGCAGTCTAGCAACAGAATATACTGCCCCTGACCAAGTGACCTTAGCCGATATCTTGCAGGTGCACTATCTGCCTCACATGTCTTGCACCCCTTCCATGTTCTACATGCCCCTTCTCCCTTTCCCTCCTTCCTGCCCCTTCCCCTCTTATGCTATATAAGCCATGTGGAGAGAAATAAAGATTGGTGGCTTGATCAGAATACTGTCTTGCTGCCGTCTCTTTGTGTCGCCCTGTCCCTTCCATTCTCTCCCACAGGATTGGTGGTCCCGTTGACACCCCGCTGGCCGGGGCATCTGGCGCCCAACGTGCGGCTCGACCTTTGCCTCGTCGGGAGTTGAACGTCCTTCTCCAGGAAAGTCCAGACGTCTGGTGGAGATTTAAAGCGATCACCCGTCGAGACCACCCGACTCGGCGTCCTGGTGATCCGGGGGATAGCGGGAAGGACGAGGTGAGTCTCAGCTATAGACTTTGCCATGGGACAGGGAACTTCTTCTCATGATTTTTTCGTAAAGGGCATTAAAGATGCCCTCCAGACACGAGGGATAAGGGTTCGTAAAAAAGACCTTAACAAATTCTTTAGTCACTTAGAGGACTGTTGTCCTTGGTTTCCCCAAGAAGGAACAATTGATGAAAACCGTTGGAAAAAGGTGGGCGACTGCCTTAGGGACCACTACCGAGCCTTTGGCCCAGATAAAGTCCCTGTGATAACCTTTTCCTATTGGAACCTTGTTAATGATATTCTCAGGATCCAAAGGACCTCCCCCTCCCCTGACATTGAGTCGGTTATTTCTCAGGGAGAAAAAGTCATGAAACAACAGTCTCACCCCCCCTCTCGCGCTGATTCACATCCTCCCCACTCCCCCCGACCCCCTTCACGAGCACCCTCTATACAGGAGATTAAAAATATGGAAGAAGGAGTCCAATCACCCCCACCTCAGTCTATTTACCCCTCCCTCCAGGGTCTTGATCCGGCCCCCCTTAACACTGGCGATGAGGCCGGTCTAAAAAAGGAGGCCGCCAACTTGGCCCCCTTAACCTCCCTCTCACAAAAGCCATCCCCAACAAAGATAACATATAATCTTACTCAGCCCCCTCCTTATGATGCCCCCCTCACTGCCCCCATCTGTGCCCCAGTCGTTGAGGCCCCTGCGGGTTCACTGCCAGCGCTTCCAATGCTGACCCCCGATGATCCAGAAATCCCCCCTAATCTCGTAACAGAGTTACAGCACCTGCAGGGCACACTTCGGGCCCGTAGACAACACCTGGCCCTTCTAAAGGAATTGCGCTCCCTTGATCAGGAGCTCTCTGACCTCGCCCTGGGCGCTCCAAAGTCTCGGCCACCGCCCATGCCCTCACTTAAAAAACCTCGGCCACAGCCAGTCTTGGCTTTTCCCGTTACCCGAAGCCAGGCAAGTGGATCGGATCCACCAAATCTGCCTGAGACGGAGGAGTTGCCTCCCCTTGAAGAGGAGGAGGGAGAGACCCCTCACGAAGAGGAGCCCCTGGTTACGGGCTCCGGGGCCGATCAGGGGCCCCCACCCAGGCAGTCTTACCAAAAACTTAGCTTTCGCCTTGTTGAGCGACTTAAATCAGCCTGTGCTCAGTATGGCCCCACCGCTCCCTTTACCCTTGCATTGCTTGAAAACCAGAGTGAGGCTTGGCTTACACCAAATGACTGGTATTTTTTGGCCCGTGCTGCCCTGTCTGGGGGAGATTTCGTCTTATGGAAAACTGACTTTTCAGAAAACTGCCGTGAGACGGCCCAGCGCAACGCTGATAACCCTTCCTCAAAACATTGGACCATCAATAAACTTCTTGGCAAAACTCCTTATGACAAAAACGAGGTTCAAGCCACTTTTCCACCCGGCTTATTGGCCCAGATTCAGGTTGCTGGCCTTCTAGCCTGGAAGCGGCTTCCCCAAAAAGGCGCTGCTACCACCTCATTGGCCAAGGTGCGTCAAGGACCAGATGAGCCCTATAGTGATTTTATATCTCGTCTAAATGACGCTGCTGAGCGCCTCCTGGGCTCAGGAGAAAGCGAGAGTACATTTGTTAAACACCTCGCCTTTGAAAATGCAAACTCAGCCTGTCAGGAGGTCCTTCGCCCCTACAGAGATAGGGCTCCCCTTTCTGAATACGTCCGCCTTTGTGCGGGAGTTGGCTCCGCCCACGCCATCGGTCTGGCTATTGGTGCAGCCTTAAAGTCAATGGGCACCCAAAAATTAAGATTCCAACAAGGTCGCCTTTGTTTCTCCTGTAAACAACCGGGACATTTTGCGAGGGAATGCCCCAAGCGGATCCCTGCCCCCTCAGGGGGCACAGCCACAGTGCCCCAGCTCGGCGTCACCACTCGGCCACTACCAACCACCCCATGTCCTAGATGTGTCCAAGGTTTTCATTGGCCGAGGCAATGTAAATCTAAAACCGATGTTCACGGTCGCCCGCTCCCTCCCCTCCTGTCGGGAAACTTTCTTCAGGGCCAGCCCCTGGCCCCTCCGCTCCGGGAAGTGCTCCATGGGGCTTCACAGGCCACTCCCCAACTGTCTGCTCCCTCCAACGGGCAACCCCAGGCAGCGCAGGACTGGACCTCTGTGCCGCCACCGACACAATACTAGATCCATTACAGGGCCCCCAGGTCATCCCTACTGGGATTTGGGGTCCCCTGGCCCCAGACACTCATGCCCTTATCTTTGGCCGTGCCTCGTCCACCTTAAAAGGTGTCCAGATCTACCCCGGAATTATTGATAATGACTATACAGGAGAGATTAAGATTTTGGCCTCAGCACTCCAGGGTCTTATTGCCATCTCCCGTGGCACCTGCCTTGCCCGCCTGGTTACTTTCCCTGCGCTTTCCTCTGACAACCCCATTCAGTCCACCCAGCCCCGAGGAGCTGCTCAGATTGGCTCATCAGAGGCTTATTGGGTTCAGCTTATTTCTCACTCTCAACCCACACTTACCCTTAAACTAGATGATAAAAAAGATGTCCGAGCTTTCCTTTGTCTCCCCCCGAGACCGCCTGAGCCATGCTCTCTTTGTCCTTAACTTCCTCACCCTGGATGGTGAAGGTCGATCAGCGGATGACCGTCATTGGCACCCCTCAGCAGATGCCAGTCACCCTTTGGCCATGTGGCGAGACCCCCTTACAGGCGTTTGGAATGGTCCAGATCCTGTACTTATCTGGGGCCATGGCTCTGCTTGCATCCTTGATCAGGCACATGATGCCCCACGCTGGCTCCCTGAGCGCCTGGTCAGATCTGTAAATTTACCTAACATTCCCAGGGGACAGGCTGCTCCCCCTGAGGACTCTCCTTCTTCTCTTTCAGATGCTAAAGCTACCATCAAAGACTGAGACCTCAAAGAGATGGAGATCACCCACGAAGCTGCCCATTGTGAGTCAGCTGGCTGCCTGGGGTCTCATATTCCTCCTCCCGAGCCTCAGCCTCTCTGGCCCATCACAAAATACCAATCGCCACCAGCCTCTAAACTATACCTGGCAGGTGTTGACGGAGCGACAGGATGTCATCTGGCAAACCTCCCTAGTCACCCCTGGCCCTTGGTGGCCAGACCTGTTTCCAGACCTCTGTAAGCTCGCATCAGGCTCTACGGCCCCTTGGGGTCTAGAAAGTGACTCCCCGCCTCCCCACACACCACCTAACCGCCCCCTACAGGCCCGTGCCCCGCCTGGATGTAGCAACGCCTTCCGTCGCTCCCGCCTCACTAGGCCCACCCTCTATGTCTGCCCTGGTTACCATCGTCCCCGCTCGAGTTATTACAATTGTGGTGGTCGCCCTGAGCGCCATTGCAAGGCCTGGGGCTGTGAAACCACCGGTGATACATACTGGGGCCCTTCCTCGTCCTGGGACTTTATAACTGTTAGGGCCAATTACTCCCGCCCTAAGAATCCCTGGACTATTAGACCTGAGTGCGTTAATTCATGGTGTCATCCTCTTAGGATCCGATTTACTGACCCCGGAAAGAAGGCTACCAGTTGGGAGCGGGGCTACGAATGGGGCCTCTTACTCTACCAAGATGGCCATAATTCAGGTGTCATCTTCTTCATCAAACTTTTAAAACAGCCTGTTAATTCCCCTAATGCTGTTGCCATAGGTCCCAACTCTTTTCTTGGCAACAATGATTTTCCTACAACCAATATATCTCAGACATCCATGGGTTTTTCTCCCATGTTCCCACCTCCCCCACCAACTACCAAAGATATGATTACCACCCTTATCACAAAAACCTACCAGGTACTTAATACCTCCAAGCCTGATTTGTTTGACTCCTGCTGGCTTTGCTATCATTCTGCCCCACCATTTTATGAAGGAGTGGCTGTTGATTTAGATTTCTCCCTAACCACGGACCCACGTGATTGTCGCTGGCAACAGCCACCCACATCTCGCCTTACACTCTCCCAAGTTATGGGCTCAGGCCGCTGCCTTGTCACCCGAGGCGCTATCATTCCCCCTGTTTATCAACCACTTTGCAATGTCACAGACAACCTAAGTACTTCCCTTAAGTCTGGATATCTTCTCCCTGCCAATGATACTTGGTGGGCCTGTACTGATGGCCTAACACCATGCATTTCTCTTCATTTAAATAATCCCTCTGCCCCCTTATTTTGTATATTGGTTCAGCTTATCCCTAGGCTAACCTATTATTCTCCAGATCAATTCTCCAGAAGATGGGAAGAGAAGACTCTGGCAGAGACAGCTGCCCTCGCACCCCCCCATCCCTTGAAAAGGGAGCCTGTGACTGCAGTCACTTTAGCCGTGCTCCTGGGGGTGGGGGCTGCAGGGGCCGGTACGGGCATAGCCTCCCTGGTCTTATCTAATCAACATTATTCAGAGCTTAGAATTTCCATAGATGAAGATATAGCACAGCTTGAGAGAGGCATTTCTGCCCTTGAATCCTCCCTCACCTCCCTTTCAGAGGTGGTCCTTCAAAACCGCCGAGGGCTTGACCTCCTCTTTTTACAGCAAGGAGGCCTCTGTGCCGCTCTTAAGGAAGAGTGTTGCTTCTATACTGATCACACAGGAGTAGCAAGAGATAGCATGGCTAAGGTCCGTGAAGGCTTAGAGAAGCGCAAAAAAGAAAGGGACCAAGAGTTAGGCTGGTTCCAAAATTGGTTCTCTGCATCTCCCTGGCTAAGCACCCTCCTGCCGTCCCTCCTGGGACCCTTGGTTGGCCTCATTCTTGTCTTGACATTCGGCCCTTGGGCTTTGTCTCGACTAACTCAATTTGTGCGCAGTCAGCTGGCTGAACTTCAGGCAAAACAAATTCAGGTTCATTACCATCACCTTGACCTCCGTGAACGAGGTCTCAATGAACCAGATACAGACTCCATATCAGCACAGACCCCTCTGCCCAGGGGAGGATGCACCTGTGCCTGGGAGCTGGAGCCCACTGCTTAGGGGATTGAGGGTGCAGCTGGGACTGCAGAAGGCAGGGAGACTAAAGTGCTCCACCATCCTGGGTGCCTTGGATGACATGCTCCATTGCACGGCGGTTATGCAGACCCTATACTCTTCCCTCCCGGATTAAAACCCGCCCCCTGTAAAAAACTGCATTGTTCCAGCTTCCTTCGGGACATGTGGGGACGCCTACATGAACCGATTGATTAACAAAAGAACTCAAACTCAACAGGGATGGAGCCTCTGTCACCCCTCCCCCATCATGGCAAAAGATTTGGGCCTCCTTTCTTTGTTTTGCTATATGTATAGAAGGGGGAGATGTTAGGGACCAAGATGTCAGGAACCAAACATGAACCATAGAAAATACTAGCTAGACCAGAGAACAAGTCATAAGCCCCTTCCCAGAGCAGTAACCAGAGGCCTCCCAAGGTAAGAGAACATCCCACAGTCAGGTGCCATGACAACCGAAGATAAAGAGCATTCCAGGGTCAGGCAGTCTAGCAACAGAATATACTGCCCCTGACCAAGTGACCTTAGCCCATATCTTGCAGGTGCACTATCTGCCTCACACGTCTTGCACCCCTTCCATGTTCTACACGCCCCTTCTCCCTTTCCCTCCTTCCTGCCCCTTCCCCTCTTATGCTATATAAGCCATGTGGAGAGAAATAAAGATTGGTGGCTTGATCAGAATACTGTCTTGCTGCCGTCTCTTTGTGTCGCCCTGTCCCTTCCATTCTCTCCCACAGGATTGGTGGTCCCGTTGACACCCCGCTGGCCGGAGCAGGCATGCTCATGTTTCTTGCTGTATTAGAGACTCTGGAAAGAAGAGCATGCTCTTTGTGTTAAAACAGAGTGTGTTTCATGGATGAGAACACTGGTCTGAATTTCCCTTCACAAACGGAGTTAAACGAAAGGCTCTGTGTCTGCCTACAAGCAAGAGTTCATTTCCGGAAATCCCAGTGATTTTTCGGCTCAAATGAATTTACACAGTTCACGAACCCAACACGTTTTTCACTATAAACTAAAGAGCATCTATGTACGAGATGCTGTGGTTTGTTACAGTTTCACAAGCAGAGTTCAACTAGATATCGTCAGTATTAGTAGGAAATACAGTTCTTTTTTTATGGACATGCTCATATTTCTTGCTGTATTGCAACTCTGGACAGAAGAGGATGCTTCTTGTGTTAAAACAGACGTTGTTTCATGGATGAGAACACTGGTCTGAATTTCCCTTCACAAACGGAGTTAAACCAAAGGCTCTGTGTCTTCCTACAAGCAAGAGTTCATTTCCGGAAATCCCAGTGATTTTTCGGCTCAAATGAATTTACCCAGGTCATGAACCCAACACTTTTTTCACTATAAACTAAAGAGCATCTATGTCAGAGAGGCTGTTGTTTGCTACAGTTTCACCAGCAGAGTTTAACTAGATATGGTCCTTATGAGTAAGAAACACAGTCCATTTTTTCTGGGCATGCTCATGTTTCTTGCTGTATTAGAGACTCTGGAAAGAAGAGCATGCTCTTTGCGTTAAAACAGAGTGTGTTTCATGGATGAGAACAGTGGTCTGAATTTCCCTTCACAAACGGAGTTAAACCAAAGGCTCTGTGTCTTCCTACAAGCAAGAGTTCAATTCCCGAAAACCCAGTGATTTTTCGGCTAAAATGAATTTACACAATTCACGAACCCAACACAGTTTTCACTATAAACTAAAGAGCATCTATGTAAGAGATGCTGTGGTTTGTTACAGTTTCACAAGCAGAGTTCAACTAGATAAGGTCCGTATGAGTAGGAAATACAGTTCTTTTTTTATGGACATGCTCATATTTCTTGCTGTATTGCAACTCTGGACAGAAGAGGGTGCTTCTTGCGTTAAAACGGAGGATGTTTCATGGATGAGAACACTGGTCTGAATTTCCCTTCACAAACGGAGTTAAACCAAAGGCTCTGTGTCTTCCTACAAGCAAGAGTTCATTTCCGGCATACCCACTGATTTTTCGGCTCAAATGACTTTACACAGTTCACGCACCCAACATGTTTTTCAGTATAAACTAAAGAGCATCTATGTAAGAGATGCTGTGGTTTGTTACAGTTTCATAAGCAGAGTTGAACTAGATATGGTCAGTATTCGTAGGCAACACAGTTCTTTTTTTCTGGGCATGTGTTAGGGACCAAGATGTCAGGAACCAAACATGAACCATAGAAAATACTAGCTAGACCAGAGAACAAGTCATAAGCCCCTTCCCAGAGCAGTAACCAGAGGCCTCCCAAGGTAAGAGAACATCCCACAGTCAGGTGCCATGACAACCGAAGATAAAGAGCATTCCAGGGTCAGGCAGTCTAGCAACAGAATATACTGCCCCTGACCAAGTGACCTTAGCCGATATCTTGCAGGTGCACTATCTGCCTCACATGTCTTGCACCCCTTCCATGTTCTACATGCCCCTTCTCCCTTTCCCTCCTTCCTGCCCCTTCCCCTCTTATGCTATATAAGCCATGTGGAGAGAAATAAAGATTGGTGGCTTGATCAGAATACTGTCTTGCTGCCGTCTCTTTGTGTCGCCCTGTCCCTTCCATTCTCTCCCACAGGATTGGTGGTCCCGTTGACACCCCGCTGGCCGGGGCATCTGGCGCCCAACGTGCGGCTCGACCTTTGCCTCGTCGGGAGTTGAACGTCCTTCTCCAGGAAAGTCCAGACGTCTGGTGGAGATTTAAAGCGATCACCCGTCGAGACCACCCGACTCGGCGTCCTGGTGATCCGGGGGATAGCGGGAAGGACGAGGTGAGTCTCAGCTATAGACTTTGCCATGGGACAGGGAACTTCTTCTCATGATTTTTTCGTAAAGGGCATTAAAGATGCCCTCCAGACACGAGGGATAAGGGTTCGTAAAAAAGACCTTAACAAATTCTTTAGTCACTTAGAGGACTGTTGTCCTTGGTTTCCCCAAGAAGGAACAATTGATGAAAACCGTTGGAAAAAGGTGGGCGACTGCCTTAGGGACCACTACCGAGCCTTTGGCCCAGATAAAGTCCCTGTGATAACCTTTTCCTATTGGAACCTTGTTAATGATATTCTCAGGATCCAAAGGACCTCCCCCTCCCCTGACATTGAGTCGGTTATTTCTCAGGGAGAAAAAGTCATGAAACAACAGTCTCACCCCCCCTCTCGCGCTGATTCACATCCTCCCCACTCCCCCCGACCCCCTTCACGAGCACCCTCTATACAGGAGATTAAAAATATGGAAGAAGGAGTCCAATCACCCCCACCTCAGTCTATTTACCCCTCCCTCCAGGGTCTTGATCCGGCCCCCCTTAACACTGGCGATGAGGCCGGTCTAAAAAAGGAGGCCGCCAACTTGGCCCCCTTAACCTCCCTCTCACAAAAGCCATCCCCAACAAAGATAACATATAATCTTACTCAGCCCCCTCCTTATGATGCCCCCCTCACTGCCCCCATCTGTGCCCCAGTCGTTGAGGCCCCTGCGGGTTCACTGCCAGCGCTTCCAATGCTGACCCCCGATGATCCAGAAATCCCCCCTAATCTCGTAACAGAGTTACAGCACCTGCAGGGCACACTTCGGGCCCGTAGACAACACCTGGCCCTTCTAAAGGAATTGCGCTCCCTTGATCAGGAGCTCTCTGACCTCGCCCTGGGCGCTCCAAAGTCTCGGCCACCGCCCATGCCCTCACTTAAAAAACCTCGGCCACAGCCAGTCTTGGCTTTTCCCGTTACCCGAAGCCAGGCAAGTGGATCGGATCCACCAAATCTGCCTGAGACGGAGGAGTTGCCTCCCCTTGAAGAGGAGGAGGGAGAGACCCCTCACGAAGAGGAGCCCCTGGTTACGGGCTCCGGGGCCGATCAGGGGCCCCCACCCAGGCAGTCTTACCAAAAACTTAGCTTTCGCCTTGTTGAGCGACTTAAATCAGCCTGTGCTCAGTATGGCCCCACCGCTCCCTTTACCCTTGCATTGCTTGAAAACCAGAGTGAGGCTTGGCTTACACCAAATGACTGGTATTTTTTGGCCCGTGCTGCCCTGTCTGGGGGAGATTTCGTCTTATGGAAAACTGACTTTTCAGAAAACTGCCGTGAGACGGCCCAGCGCAACGCTGATAACCCTTCCTCAAAACATTGGACCATCAATAAACTTCTTGGCAAAACTCCTTATGACAAAAACGAGGTTCAAGCCACTTTTCCACCCGGCTTATTGGCCCAGATTCAGGTTGCTGGCCTTCTAGCCTGGAAGCGGCTTCCCCAAAAAGGCGCTGCTACCACCTCATTGGCCAAGGTGCGTCAAGGACCAGATGAGCCCTATAGTGATTTTATATCTCGTCTAAATGACGCTGCTGAGCGCCTCCTGGGCTCAGGAGAAAGCGAGAGTACATTTGTTAAACACCTCGCCTTTGAAAATGCAAACTCAGCCTGTCAGGAGGTCCTTCGCCCCTACAGAGATAGGGCTCCCCTTTCTGAATACGTCCGCCTTTGTGCGGGAGTTGGCTCCGCCCACGCCATCGGTCTGGCTATTGGTGCAGCCTTAAAGTCAATGGGCACCCAAAAATTAAGATTCCAACAAGGTCGCCTTTGTTTCTCCTGTAAACAACCGGGACATTTTGCGAGGGAATGCCCCAAGCGGATCCCTGCCCCCTCAGGGGGCACAGCCACAGTGCCCCAGCTCGGCGTCACCACTCGGCCACTACCAACCACCCCATGTCCTAGATGTGTCCAAGGTTTTCATTGGCCGAGGCAATGTAAATCTAAAACCGATGTTCACGGTCGCCCGCTCCCTCCCCTCCTGTCGGGAAACTTTCTTCAGGGCCAGCCCCTGGCCCCTCCGCTCCGGGAAGTGCTCCATGGGGCTTCACAGGCCACTCCCCAACTGTCTGCTCCCTCCAACGGGCAACCCCAGGCAGCGCAGGACTGGACCTCTGTGCCGCCACCGACACAATACTAGATCCATTACAGGGCCCCCAGGTCATCCCTACTGGGATTTGGGGTCCCCTGGCCCCAGACACTCATGCCCTTATCTTTGGCCGTGCCTCGTCCACCTTAAAAGGTGTCCAGATCTACCCCGGAATTATTGATAATGACTATACAGGAGAGATTAAGATTTTGGCCTCAGCACTCCAGGGTCTTATTGCCATCTCCCGTGGCACCTGCCTTGCCCGCCTGGTTACTTTCCCTGCGCTTTCCTCTGACAACCCCATTCAGTCCACCCAGCCCCGAGGAGCTGCTCAGATTGGCTCATCAGAGGCTTATTGGGTTCAGCTTATTTCTCACTCTCAACCCACACTTACCCTTAAACTAGATGATAAAAAAGATGTCCGAGCTTTCCTTTGTCTCCCCCCGAGACCGCCTGAGCCATGCTCTCTTTGTCCTTAACTTCCTCACCCTGGATGGTGAAGGTCGATCAGCGGATGACCGTCATTGGCACCCCTCAGCAGATGCCAGTCACCCTTTGGCCATGTGGCGAGACCCCCTTACAGGCGTTTGGAATGGTCCAGATCCTGTACTTATCTGGGGCCATGGCTCTGCTTGCATCCTTGATCAGGCACATGATGCCCCACGCTGGCTCCCTGAGCGCCTGGTCAGATCTGTAAATTTACCTAACATTCCCAGGGGACAGGCTGCTCCCCCTGAGGACTCTCCTTCTTCTCTTTCAGATGCTAAAGCTACCATCAAAGACTGAGACCTCAAAGAGATGGAGATCACCCACGAAGCTGCCCATTGTGAGTCAGCTGGCTGCCTGGGGTCTCATATTCCTCCTCCCGAGCCTCAGCCTCTCTGGCCCATCACAAAATACCAATCGCCACCAGCCTCTAAACTATACCTGGCAGGTGTTGACGGAGCGACAGGATGTCATCTGGCAAACCTCCCTAGTCACCCCTGGCCCTTGGTGGCCAGACCTGTTTCCAGACCTCTGTAAGCTCGCATCAGGCTCTACGGCCCCTTGGGGTCTAGAAAGTGACTCCCCGCCTCCCCACACACCACCTAACCGCCCCCTACAGGCCCGTGCCCCGCCTGGATGTAGCAACGCCTTCCGTCGCTCCCGCCTCACTAGGCCCACCCTCTATGTCTGCCCTGGTTACCATCGTCCCCGCTCGAGTTATTACAATTGTGGTGGTCGCCCTGAGCGCCATTGCAAGGCCTGGGGCTGTGAAACCACCGGTGATACATACTGGGGCCCTTCCTCGTCCTGGGACTTTATAACTGTTAGGGCCAATTACTCCCGCCCTAAGAATCCCTGGACTATTAGACCTGAGTGCGTTAATTCATGGTGTCATCCTCTTAGGATCCGATTTACTGACCCCGGAAAGAAGGCTACCAGTTGGGAGCGGGGCTACGAATGGGGCCTCTTACTCTACCAAGATGGCCATAATTCAGGTGTCATCTTCTTCATCAAACTTTTAAAACAGCCTGTTAATTCCCCTAATGCTGTTGCCATAGGTCCCAACTCTTTTCTTGGCAACAATGATTTTCCTACAACCAATATATCTCAGACATCCATGGGTTTTTCTCCCATGTTCCCACCTCCCCCACCAACTACCAAAGATATGATTACCACCCTTATCACAAAAACCTACCAGGTACTTAATACCTCCAAGCCTGATTTGTTTGACTCCTGCTGGCTTTGCTATCATTCTGCCCCACCATTTTATGAAGGAGTGGCTGTTGATTTAGATTTCTCCCTAACCACGGACCCACGTGATTGTCGCTGGCAACAGCCACCCACATCTCGCCTTACACTCTCCCAAGTTATGGGCTCAGGCCGCTGCCTTGTCACCCGAGGCGCTATCATTCCCCCTGTTTATCAACCACTTTGCAATGTCACAGACAACCTAAGTACTTCCCTTAAGTCTGGATATCTTCTCCCTGCCAATGATACTTGGTGGGCCTGTACTGATGGCCTAACACCATGCATTTCTCTTCATTTAAATAATCCCTCTGCCCCCTTATTTTGTATATTGGTTCAGCTTATCCCTAGGCTAACCTATTATTCTCCAGATCAATTCTCCAGAAGATGGGAAGAGAAGACTCTGGCAGAGACAGCTGCCCTCGCACCCCCCCATCCCTTGAAAAGGGAGCCTGTGACTGCAGTCACTTTAGCCGTGCTCCTGGGGGTGGGGGCTGCAGGGGCCGGTACGGGCATAGCCTCCCTGGTCTTATCTAATCAACATTATTCAGAGCTTAGAATTTCCATAGATGAAGATATAGCACAGCTTGAGAGAGGCATTTCTGCCCTTGAATCCTCCCTCACCTCCCTTTCAGAGGTGGTCCTTCAAAACCGCCGAGGGCTTGACCTCCTCTTTTTACAGCAAGGAGGCCTCTGTGCCGCTCTTAAGGAAGAGTGTTGCTTCTATACTGATCACACAGGAGTAGCAAGAGATAGCATGGCTAAGGTCCGTGAAGGCTTAGAGAAGCGCAAAAAAGAAAGGGACCAAGAGTTAGGCTGGTTCCAAAATTGGTTCTCTGCATCTCCCTGGCTAAGCACCCTCCTGCCGTCCCTCCTGGGACCCTTGGTTGGCCTCATTCTTGTCTTGACATTCGGCCCTTGGGCTTTGTCTCGACTAACTCAATTTGTGCGCAGTCAGCTGGCTGAACTTCAGGCAAAACAAATTCAGGTTCATTACCATCACCTTGACCTCCGTGAACGAGGTCTCAATGAACCAGATACAGACTCCATATCAGCACAGACCCCTCTGCCCAGGGGAGGATGCACCTGTGCCTGGGAGCTGGAGCCCACTGCTTAGGGGATTGAGGGTGCAGCTGGGACTGCAGAAGGCAGGGAGACTAAAGTGCTCCACCATCCTGGGTGCCTTGGATGACATGCTCCATTGCACGGCGGTTATGCAGACCCTATACTCTTCCCTCCCGGATTAAAACCCGCCCCCTGTAAAAAACTGCATTGTTCCAGCTTCCTTCGGGACATGTGGGGACGCCTACATGAACCGATTGATTAACAAAAGAACTCAAACTCAACAGGGATGGAGCCTCTGTCACCCCTCCCCCATCATGGCAAAAGATTTGGGCCTCCTTTCTTTGTTTTGCTATATGTATAGAAGGGGGAGATGTTAGGGACCAAGATGTCAGGAACCAAACATGAACCATAGAAAATACTAGCTAGACCAGAGAACAAGTCATAAGCCCCTTCCCAGAGCAGTAACCAGAGGCCTCCCAAGGTAAGAGAACATCCCACAGTCAGGTGCCATGACAACCGAAGATAAAGAGCATTCCAGGGTCAGGCAGTCTAGCAACAGAATATACTGCCCCTGACCAAGTGACCTTAGCCCATATCTTGCAGGTGCACTATCTGCCTCACACGTCTTGCACCCCTTCCATGTTCTACACGCCCCTTCTCCCTTTCCCTCCTTCCTGCCCCTTCCCCTCTTATGCTATATAAGCCATGTGGAGAGAAATAAAGATTGGTGGCTTGATCAGAATACTGTCTTGCTGCCGTCTCTTTGTGTCGCCCTGTCCCTTCCATTCTCTCCCACAGGATTGGTGGTCCCGTTGACACCCCGCTGGCCGGAGCAGGCATGCTCATGTTTCTTGCTGTATTAGAGACTCTGGAAAGAAGAGCATGCTCTTTGTGTTAAAACAGAGTGTGTTTCATGGATGAGAACACTGGTCTGAATTTCCCTTCACAAACGGAGTTAAACGAAAGGCTCTGTGTCTGCCTACAAGCAAGAGTTCATTTCCGGAAATCCCAGTGATTTTTCGGCTCAAATGAATTTACACAGTTCACGAACCCAACACGTTTTTCACTATAAACTAAAGAGCATCTATGTACGAGATGCTGTGGTTTGTTACAGTTTCACAAGCAGAGTTCAACTAGATATCGTCAGTATTAGTAGGAAATACAGTTCTTTTTTTATGGACATGCTCATATTTCTTGCTGTATTGCAACTCTGGACAGAAGAGGATGCTTCTTGTGTTAAAACAGACGTTGTTTCATGGATGAGAACACTGGTCTGAATTTCCCTTCACAAACGGAGTTAAACCAAAGGCTCTGTGTCTTCCTACAAGCAAGAGTTCATTTCCGGAAATCCCAGTGATTTTTCGGCTCAAATGAATTTACCCAGGTCATGAACCCAACACTTTTTTCACTATAAACTAAAGAGCATCTATGTCAGAGAGGCTGTTGTTTGCTACAGTTTCACCAGCAGAGTTTAACTAGATATGGTCCTTATGAGTAAGAAACACAGTCCATTTTTTCTGGGCATGCTCATGTTTCTTGCTGTATTAGAGACTCTGGAAAGAAGAGCATGCTCTTTGCGTTAAAACAGAGTGTGTTTCATGGATGAGAACAGTGGTCTGAATTTCCCTTCACAAACGGAGTTAAACCAAAGGCTCTGTGTCTTCCTACAAGCAAGAGTTCAATTCCCGAAAACCCAGTGATTTTTCGGCTAAAATGAATTTACACAATTCACGAACCCAACACAGTTTTCACTATAAACTAAAGAGCATCTATGTAAGAGATGCTGTGGTTTGTTACAGTTTCACAAGCAGAGTTCAACTAGATAAGGTCCGTATGAGTAGGAAATACAGTTCTTTTTTTATGGACATGCTCATATTTCTTGCTGTATTGCAACTCTGGACAGAAGAGGGTGCTTCTTGCGTTAAAACGGAGGATGTTTCATGGATGAGAACACTGGTCTGAATTTCCCTTCACAAACGGAGTTAAACCAAAGGCTCTGTGTCTTCCTACAAGCAAGAGTTCATTTCCGGCATACCCACTGATTTTTCGGCTCAAATGACTTTACACAGTTCACGCACCCAACACGTTTTTCAGTATAAACTAAAGAGCATCTATGTAAGAGATGCTGTGATTTGTTACAGTTTCACAAGCAGAGTTTAACTAGATATGGTCCGTATGTGTAAGAAACACAGTTCGTTTTTTCTGGGCATGCTCATGTTTCTTGCTGTTTTGGAAACGCTGGAAAGAAGGGCATGCTTCTTGCGTTAAAACAGAGTATGTTTCATGGATTAGAACACTGGTCTGAATTTCCCCTCACAAACGTAGTTAAACCAAAGTCTCTGTGTCTTCCTTCAAGCAAGATTGCATATCCTGAAAACCCAGTGATTTTTCGGATAAAATGAATTTACACGATTCACAAACCCAACACGTTTTTCACTATAAAGTAAGAGCATCTATGTAAGAGATGCTGTTGTTTGCTACAGTTTCACAAGCAGAGTTTAACTAGATATGATCCGTATGAGTAAGAAACACAGTTCGTTTTTTCTGGGCATGCTCATGTTTCTTGCTGTATTAGAGACTCTGGAAAGAAGAGCATGCTCTTTGCGTTAAAACAGAGTGTGTTTCATGGATGAGAACACTGGTCTGAATTTCCCTTAAAAAACGGAGTTAAACCATGGCTCTGTGTCTTCCTACAAGCAAGAGTTCTTTTCCGAAAATCCCAGTGATTTTTCGGCTCAAAAGAATTTACACAGTTCACGAACCCCACAGGTTTTTCACCATAAACTAAAGAGCATCTATGTAAGAGATGCTGTGGTTTGTTACAGTTTCACAAGCAGAGTTCAATTAGATAAGGTCCGTATGAGTAGGAAATACAGTTCTTTTATTATGGACATGCTCATATTTCTTGCTGTATTGCAACTCTGGACAGAAGAGGATGCTTCTTCTGTTAAAACAGACGGTGTTTCATGGATGAGAACACTGGTCTGAATTTCCCTTCACAAACGGAGTTAAACCAAAGGCTCTGTGTCTTCCTACAAGCAAGAGTTCATTTCCGGAAATCCCAGTGATTTTTCGGCTCAAATGAATTTACCCAGTTCACGAACCCAACACTTTTTTCACTATAAACTAAAGAGCATCTATGTAAGAGATGCTGTTGTTTGCTACAGTTTCACAAGCAGAGTTTAACTAGATATGGTCAGTATTAGTAGGAAACACAGTTCTTTTTTTCTGGGCATGCTCATGTTTCTTGCTGTATTGGAGATGCTGGAAAGAAGAGCATGCTTCTGGCGTTAAAACAGAGTATGTTTCGTGGATGAGAACACTGGTCTGAATTTCCCTTCACAAACGGAGTTAAACCAAAGGCTCTGTGTCTTCCTACAAGCAAGAGTTCATTTCCGGAAATCCCTGTGATTTTTCGGCTCAAATGAATTTACCCAGTTGACGAACACAACACTTTTTTCACTATAAACTAAAGAGCATCTATGTAAGAGATGCTGTGGTTTGTTACAGTTTCATAAGCAGAGTTCAACTAGATATGGTCAGTATTAGTAGGAAACACAGTTCTTTTTTTCTGGGCATGCTCATGTTTCTTGCTGTATTGGAGATTCTGGAAAGAAGAGCATGCTTCTGGCGTTAAAACAGAGTATGTTTCGTGGATGAGAACACTGGTCTGAATTTCCCTTCCCAAACGGAGTTAAACCAAAGGCTCTGTGTCTTCCTACAAGCAAGAGTTCATTTCCGGAAATCCCAGTGATTTTTCGGCTTAATGAATTTACCCAGTTCACGAACCCAACACTTTTTCACTATAAACTAAAGAGCATCTATGTAAGAGATGCTGTTGTTTGTTACAGTTTCACAAGCAGAGTTCAACTAGATAAGGTCCGTATGAGTAGGAAATACAGTTCTTTTTTTATGGACATGCTCATATTTCTTGCTGTATTGCAACTCTGGACAGAAGAGGGTGCTTCTTGCGTTAAAACGGAGGATGTTTCATGGATGAGAACACTGGTCTGAATTTCCCTTCACAAACGGAGTTAAACCAAAGGCTCTGTGTCTTCCTACAAGCAAGAGTTCATTTCCCGAATACCCACTGATTTTTCGGCTCAAATGACTTTACACAGTTCACGCACCCAACACTTTTTTCAGTATAAACTAAAGAGCATCTATGTAAGAGATGCTGTGATTTGTTACAGTTTCACAAGCAGAGTTTAACTAGATATGGTCCGTATGTGTAAGAAACACAGTTCGTTTTTTCAGGGCATGCTCATGTTTCTGGCTGTTTTGGAGACGCTGGAAAGAAGAGCATGCTTCTTGCGTTAAAACAGAGTATGTTTCATGGATTAGAACACTGGTCTGAATTTCCCCTCACAAACGGAGTTAAACCAAAGTCTCTGTGTCTTCCTTCAAGCAAGATTGCTTATCCTGAAAACCCAGTGATTTTTCGGCTAAAATGAATTTACACGATTCACGAACCCAACACGTTTTTCACTATAAAGTAAGAGCATCTATGTAAGAGATGCTGTTGTTTGCTACAGTTTCACAAGCAGAGTTTAACTAGATATGATCCGTATGAGTAAGAAACACAGTTCATTTTTTCTGGGCATGCTCATGTTTCTTGCTGTATTAGAGACTCTGGAAAGAAGAGCATGCTCTTTGCGTTAAAACAGAGTGTGTTTCATGGATGAGAAGACTGGTCTGAATTTCCCTTCACAAACGGAGTTAAACCAAAGGCCCTGTGTCTTCCTACAAGCAAGAGTTCTTTTCCAAAAATCCCAGTGATTTTTCGGCTCAAAAGAATTTACACAGTTCACGAACCCCACAGGTTTTTCACCATAAACTAAAGAGCATCTATGTAAGAGATGCTGTGGTTTGTTACAGTTTCACAAGCAGAGTTCAATTAGATAAGGTCCGTATGAGTAGGAAATACAGTTCTTTTTTTATGGACATGCTCATATTTCTTGCTGTATTGCAACTCTGGACAGAAGAGGGTGCTTCTTGCGTTAAAATGGAGGATGTTTCATGGATGAGAACACTGGTCTGAATTTCCCTTCACAAACGGAGTTAAACCAAAGGCTCTGTGTCTTCCTACAAGCAAGAGTTCATTTCCGGAATACCCACTGATTTTTCGGCTCAAATGACTCTACACAGTTCACGCACCCAACACGTTTTTCCGTATAAACTAAAGAGCATCTATGTAAGAGATGCTGTGATTTGTTACAGTTTCACAAGCAGAGTTTAACTAGATATGGTCCGTATGTGTAAGAAACACAGTTCGTTTTTTCTGGGCATGCTCATGTTTCTTGCTGTATTAGAGACTCTGGAAAGAAGAGCATGCTCTTTGCGTTAAAACAGAGTGTGTTTCATGGATGAGAACACTGGTCTGAATTTCCCTTAAAAAACGGAGTTAAACCAAAGGCTCTGTGTCTTCCTACAAGCAAGAGTTCTTTTCCGAAAATCCCAGTGATTTTTCGGCTCAAATGAATTTACACAGTTCACGAACCCCACAGGTTTTTAACCATAAACTAAAGAGCATCTATGTAAGAGATGCTGTGGTTTGTTACAGTTTCACAAGCAGAGTTCAATTAGATAAGGTCCGTATGAGTAGGAAATACAGTTCTTTTATTATGGACATGCTCATATTTCTTGCTGTATTGCAACTCTGGACAGAAGAGGATGCTTCTTGTGTTAAAACAGACGGTGTTTCATGGATGAGAACACTGGACTGAATTTCCCTTCACAAACGGAGTTAAACCAAAGGCTCTGTGTCTTCCTACAAGCAAGAGTTCATTTCCGGAAATCCCAGTGATTTTTCGGCTCAAATGAATTTACCTAGTTCACGAACCCAACACTTTTTTCACTATAAACTAAAGAGCATCTATGTAAGAGATGCTGTTGTTTGCTACAGTTTCACAAGCAGAGTTTAACTAGATATGGTCCGTATGAGTAAGAAACACAGTTCGTTTTTTCTGGGCATGCTCATGTTTCTTGGTGTATTAGAGACTCTGGAAAGAAGAGCATGCTCTTTGCGTTAAAACAGAGTGTGTTTCATGGATGAAACAGTGGTCTGAATTTCCCTTCACAAACGGAGTTAAACCAAAGGCTCTGTGTCTTCCTACAAGCAAGAGTTCATTTCCGGAAATCCCAGTGATTTTTCGGCTTAATGAATTTACCCAGTTCACGAACTCAACACTTTTTTCACTATAAACTAAAGAGCATCTATGTAAGAGATGCTGTTGTTTGTTACAGTTTCACAAGCAGAGTTCAACTAGATAAGGTCCGTATGAGTAGGAAATACAGTTCTTTTTTTATCGACATGCTCATATTTCTTGCTGTATTGCAACTCTGGACAGAAGAGGGTGCTTCTTGCGTTAAAACGGAGGATGTTTCATGGATGAGAACACTGGTCTGAATTTCCCTTCACAAACGGAGTTAAACCAAAGGCTCTGTGTCTTCCTTCAAGCAAGATTGCATATCCTGAAAACCCAGTGATTTTTCGGCTAAAATGAATTTACACGATTCACGAACCCAACACGTTTTTCACTATAAAGTAAGAGCATCTATGTAAGAGATGCTGTTGTTTGCTACAGTTTCACAAGCAGAGTTTAACTAGATATGATCCGTATGAGTAAGAAACACAGTTCGTTTTTTCTGGGCATGCTCATGTTTCTTGCTGTATTAGAGACTCTGGAAAGAAGAGCATGCTCTTTGTGTTAAAACAGAGTGTGTTTCATGGATGAGAACACTGGTCTGAATTTCCCTTCACAAACGGAGTTAAACGAAAGGCTCTGTGTCTGCCTACAAGCAAGAGTTCATTTCCGGAAATCCCAGTGATTTTTCGGCTCAAATGAATTTACCTAGTTCACGAACCCAACACTTTTTTCACTATAAACTAAAGAGCATCTATGTAAGAGATGCTGTTGTTTGCTACAGTTTCACAAGCAGAGTTTAACTAGATATGGTCCGTATGAGTAAGAAACACAGTTCGTTTTTTCTGGGCATGCTCATGTTTCTTGGTGTATTAGAGACTCTGGAAAGAAGAGCATGCTCTTTGCGTTAAAACAGAGTGTGTTTCATGGATGAAACAGTGGTCTGAATTTCCCTTCACAAACGGAGTTAAACCAAAGGCTCTGTGTCTTCCTACAAGCAAGAGTTCATTTCCGGAATACCCTCTGATTTTTCGGCTCAAATGAATTTACACAGTTCACGCACCCAACACAATATTCACTATAAACTAAAGAGCATCTATGTAAGAGATGCTGTGGTTTGTTACAGTTTCACAAGCAGGGTTCTACTAGATATGGTCAGTATTAGTAGGAAACACAGTTCTTTTTTTCTGGGCATGCTCATGTTTCTTGCTGTATTGGAGATGCTGGAAAGAAGAGCATGCTTCTGGCGTTAAAACAGAGTATGTTTCGTGGATGAGAACACTGGTCTGAATTTCCCTTCACAATCGGAGTTAAACCAAAGGCTCTCTGTCTTCCTATAAGCAAGAGTTCATTTCCGGAATACCCACTGATTTTTCGGCTCAAATGAATTTACCCAGTTCACGCACCCAACACAGTTTTCACTATAAACTAAAGAGCATCTATGTAAGAGATGCTGTGGTTTGTTACATTTTCATAAGCAGAGTTCAACTAGATATGGTCAGTATTAGTAGGAAACCCAGTTCTTTTTTTCTGGGCATGCTCATGTTTCTTGCTGTATTGGAGATTCTGGAAAGAAGAGCATGCTTCTGGCGTTAAAACAGAGTATGTTTCGTGGATGAGAACACTGGTCTGAATTTCCCTTCACAAACGGAGTTAAACCAAAGGCTCTGTGTCTTCCTACAAGCAAGAGTTCATTTCCGGAAATCCCAGTGATTTTTCGGCTTAATGAATTTACCCAGTTCACGAACTCAACACTTTTTTCACTATAAACTAAAGAGCATCTATGTAAGAGATGCTGTTGTTTGTTACAGTTTCACAAGCAGAGTTCAACTAGATAAGGTCCGTATGAGTAGGAAATACAGTTCTTTTTTTATCGACATGCTCATATTTCTTGCTGTATTGCAACTCTGGACAGAAGAGGGTGCTTCTTGCGTTAAAACGGAGGATGTTTCATGGATGAGAACACTGGTCTGAATTTCCCTTCACAAACGGAGTTAAACCAAAGGCTCTGTGTCTTCCTTCAAGCAAGATTGCATATCCTGAAAACCCAGTGATTTTTAGGCTAAAATGAATTTACACGATTCACGAACCCAACACGTTTTTCACTATAAAGTAAGAGCATCTATGTAAGAGATGCTGTTGTTTGCTACAGTTTCACAAGCAGAGTTTAACTAGATATGATCCGTATGAGTAAGAAACACAGTTCGTTTTTTCTGGGCATGCTCATGTTTCTTGCTGTATTAGAGACTCTGGAAAGAAGAGCATGCTCTTTGTGTTAAAACAGAGTGTGTTTCATGGATGAGAACACTGGTCTGAATTTCCCTTCACAAACGGAGTTAAACGAAAGGCTCTGTGTCTGCCTACAAGCAAGAGTTCATTTCCGGAAATCCCAGTGATTTTTCGGCTCAAATGAATTTACACAGTTCACGAACCCAACACGTTTTTCACTATAAACTAAAGAGCATCTATGTACGAGATGCTGTGGTTTGTTACAGTTTCACAAGTAGAGTTCAACTAGATATCGTCAGTATAAGTAGGAAATACAGTTCTTTTTTTATGGACATGCTCATATTTCTTGCTGTATTGCAACTCTGGACAGAAGAGGATGCTTCTTGTGTTAAAACAGACGTTGTTTCATGGATGAGAACACTGGTCTGAATTTCCCTTCACAAACGGAGTTAAACCAAAGGCTCTGTGTCTTCCTACAAGCAAGAGTTCATTTCCGGAAATCCCAGTGATTTTTCGGCTCAAATGAATTTACCCAGGTCATGAACCCAACACTTTTTTCACTATAAATTAAAGATCATCTATGTCAGAGAGGCTCTTGTTTGCTACAGTTTCACCAGCAGAGTTTAACTAGATATGGTCCGTATGAGTAAGAAACACAGTCCATTTTTTCTGGGCATGCTCATGTTTCTTGCTGTATTAGAGACTCTGGAAAGAAGAGTATGCTCTTTGCGTTAAAACAGAGTGTGTTTCATGGATGAGAACAGTGGTCTGAATTACCCTTCACAAACGGAGTTAAACCAAAGGCTCTGTGTCTTCCTACAAGCAAGAGTTCAATTCCCGAAAACCCAGTGATTTTTCGGATAAAATGAATTTACACAATTCACGAACCCAACACAGTTTTCACTATAAACTAAAGAGCATCTATGTAAGAGATGCTGTTGTTTGCTACAGTTTCACAAGCAGATTTTAACTAGATATGGTCAGTATTATTAGGAAACACAGTTCTTTTTTTCTGGGCATGCTCAGGTTTCTTGCTGTATTGGAGATGCTGGAAAGAAGAGCATGCTTCTGGCGTTAAAACAGAGTATGTTTTTTGGATGAGAACACTGGTCTGAATTTCCCTTCCCAAACGGAGTTAAACCAAACGCTCTGTGTCTTCCTACAAGCAAGAGTTCATTTCCGGAATACCCACTGATTTTTCGCCTCAAATGACTTTACCCAGTTCACGCACCCAACACGATATTCACTATAAACTAAAGAGCATCTATGTAAGAGATGCTGTGGTTTGTTATAGCTTCATAAGCAGAGTTCAACTAGATATGGTCAGTATTAGTAGGAAACACAGTTCTTTTTTTCTGGGCATGCTCATGTTTCTTGCTGTATTGGAGATTCTGGAAAGAAGAGCATGCTTCTGGCGTTAAAACAGAGTATGTTTCGTGGATGAGAACACTGGTCTGAATTTCCCTTCACAAACGGAGTTAAACCAAAGGCTCTGTGTCTTCCTACAAGCAAGAGTTCATTTCCGGAAATCCCAGTGATTTTTCGGCTTAATGAATTTACCCAGTTCACGAACCCAACACTTTTTTCACTATAAACTAAAGAGCATTTATGTAAGAGATGCTGTTGTTTGTTACAGTTTCACAAGCAGAGTTCAACTAGATAAGGTCCGTATGAGTCGGAAATACAGTTCTTTTTTTATGGACATGCTCATATTTCTTGCTGTATTGCAACTCTGGACAGAAGAGGGTGCTTCTTGCGTTAAAACGGAGGATGTTTCATGGATGAGAACACTGGTCTGAATTTCCCTTCACAAACGGAGTTAAACCAAAGGCTCTGTGTCTTTCTACAAGCAAGAGTTCATTTCCTGAATACCCACTGATTTTTCGGCTCAAATGACTTTACACAGTTCACGCACCCAACACGTTTTTCAGTATAAACTAAAGAGCATCTATGTAAGAGATGCTGTGATTTGTTACAGTTTCACAAGCAGAGTTTAACTAGATATGGTCCGTATGTGTAAGAAACACAGTTCGTTTTTTCTGGGCATGCTCATGTTTCTGGCTGTTTTGAAGACGGTGGAAAGAAGAGCATGCTTCTTGCGTTAAAACAGAGTATGTTTCATGGATTAGAACACTGGTCTGAATTTCCCCTCAAAAACATAGTTAAACCAAAGTCTCTGTGTCTTCCTTCAAGCAAGATTGCATATCCTGAAAACCCAGTGATTTTTCGGCTAAAATGAATTTACACGATTCACGAACCCAACACGTTTTTCACTATAAAGTAAGAGCATCTATGTAAGAGATGCTGTTGTTTGCTACAGTTTCACAAGCAGAGTTTAACTAGATACGATCCGTATGAGTAAGAAACACAGTTCGTTTTTTCTGGGCATGCTCATGTTTCTTGCTGTATTAGAGACTCTGGAAAGAAGAGCATGCTCTTTGCGTTAAAACAGAGTGTGTTTCATGGATGAGAACACTGGTCTGAATTTCCCTTAAAAAACGGAGTTAAACCAAAGGCTCTGTGTCTTCCTACAAGCAAGAGTTCTTTTCCGAAAATCCCAGTGATTTTTCGGCTCAAAAGAATTTACACAGTTCACGAACCCCACAGGTTTTTCACCATAAACTAAAGAGCATCTATGTAAGAGATGCTGTGGTTTGTTACAGTTTCACAAGCAGAGTTCAATTAGATAAGGTCCGTATGAGTAGGAAATACAGTTCTTTTATTATGGACATGCTCATATTTCTTGCTGTATTGCAACTCTGGACAGAAGAGGATGCTTCTTGTGTTAAAACAGACGGTGTTTCATGGATGAGAACACTGGTCTGAATTTCCCTTCACAAACGGAGTTAAACCAAAGGCTCTGTGTCTTCCTACAAGCAAGAGTTCATTTCCGGAAATCCCAGTGATTTTTCGGCTCAAATGAATTTACCCAGTTCACGAACCCAACACTTTTTTCACTATAAACTAAAGAGCATCTATGTAAGAGATGCTGTTGTTTGCTACAGTTTCACAAGTAGAGTTTAACTAGATATGGTCCGTATGAGTAAGAAACACAGTTCGTTTTTTCTGGGCATGCTCATGTTTCTTGCTGTATTAGAGACTCTGGAAAGAAGAGCATGCTCTTTGCGTTAAAACAGAGTGTGTTTCATGGATGAGAACAGTGGTCTGAATTTCCCTTCACAAACGGAGTTAAACCAAAGGCTCTGTGTCTTCCTACAAGCAAGAGTTCATTTCCGGAATACCCTCTGATTTTTCGGCTCAAATGAATTTACACAGTTCACGCACCCAACACAATATTCACTATAAACTAAAGAGCATCTATGTAAGAGATGCTGTGGTTTGTTACAGTTTCACAAGCAGAGTTCAACTAGATATGGTCAGTATTAGTAGGAAACACAGTTCTTTTTTTCTGGGCATGCTCATGTTTCTTGCTGTATTGGAGATGCTGGAAAGAAGAGCATGCTTCTGGCGTTAAAACAGAGTATGTTTCGTGGATGAGAACACTGGTCTGAATTTCCCTTCACAAACGGAGTTAAACCAAAGGCTCTGTGTCTTCCTACAAGCAAGAGTTCATTTCCGGAATACCCACTGATTTTTTGCCTCAAATGAATTTACCCACTTCACGCACCCAACACGATATTCACTATAATCTAAAGAGCATCTATGTAAGAGATGCTGTGGTTTGTTATAGTTTCATAAGCAGAGTTCAACTAGATATGGTCAGTATTAGTAGGAAACACAGTTCTTTTTTTCTGGGCATGCTCATGTTCTTGCTGTATTGGAGATTCTGGAAAGAAGAGCATGCTTCTGGCGTTAAAACAGAGTATGTTTCGTGGATGAGAACACTGGTCTGAATTTCCCTTCCCAAACGGAGTTAAACCAAAGGCTCTGTGTCTTCCTACAAGCAAGAGTTCATTTCCGGAAATCCCAGTGATTTTTCGGCTTAATGAATTTACCCAGTTCACGAACCCAACACTTTTTTCACTATAAACTAAAGAGCATCTATGTAAGAGATGCTGTTGTTTGTTACAGTTTCACAAGCAGAGTTCAACTAGATAAGGTCCGTATGAGTAGGAAATACAGTTCTTTTTTTATGGACATGCTCATATTTCTTGCTGTATTGCAACTCTGGACAGAAGAGGGTGCTTCTTGCGTTAAAACGGAGGATGTTTCATGGATGAGAACACTGGTCTGAATTTCCCTTCACAAACGGAGTTAAACCAAAGGCTCTGTGTCTTCCTACAAGCAAGAGTTCATTTCCCGAATACCCACTGATTTTTCGGCTCAAATGACTTTACACAGTTCACGCACCCAACACATTTTTCAGTATAAACTAAAGAGCATCTATGTAAGAGATGCTGTGATTTGTTACAGTTTCACAAGCAGAGTATAACTAGATATGGTCCGTATGTGTAAGAAACACAGTTCGTTTTTTCTGGGCATGCTCATGTTTCTGGCTGTTTTGGAGACGCTGGAAAGAAGAGCATGCTTCTTGCGTTAAAACAGAGTATGTTTCATGGATTAGAACACTGGTCTGAATTTCCCCTCACAAACGTAGTTAAACCAAAGTCTCTGTGTCTTCCTTCAAGCAAGATTGCATATCCTGAAAACCCAGTGATTTTTTGGCTAAAATGAATTTACACGATTCACGAACCCAACACGTTTTTCACTATAAAGTAAGAGCATCTATGTAAGAGATGCTGTTGTTTGCTACAGTTTCACAAGCAGAGTTTAACTAGATATGATCCGTATGAGTAAGAAACACAGTTCGTTTTTTCTGGGCATGCTCATGTTTCTTGCTGTATTAGAGACTCTGGAAAGAAGAGCATGCTCTTTGTGTTAAAACAGAGTGTGTTTCATGGATGAGAACACTGGTCTGAATTTCCCTTCACAAACGGAGTTAAACGAAAGGCTCTGTGTCTGCCTACAAGCAAGAGTTCATTTCCGGAAATCCCAGTGATTTTTCGGCTCAAATGAATTTACACAGTTCACGAACCCAACACGTTTTTCACTATAAACTAAAGAGCATCTATGTACGAGATGCTGTGGTTTGTTACAGTTTCACAAGTAGAGTTCAACTAGATATCGTCAGTATAAGTAGGAAATACAGTTCTTTTTTTATGGACATGCTCATATTTCTTGCTGTATTGCAACTCTGGACAGAAGAGGATGCTTCTTGTGTTAAAACAGACGTTGTTTCATGGATGAGAACACTGGTCTGAATTTCCCTTCACAAACGGAGTTAAACCAAAGGCTCTGTCTCTTCCTACAAGCAAGAGTTCATTTCCGGAATACCCACTGATTTTTCGGCTCAAATGACTCTACACAGTTCACGCACCCAACACGTTTTTCAGTATAAACTAAAGAGCATCTATGTAAGAGATGCTGTGATTTGTTACAGTTTCACAAGCAGTGTTTAACTAGATATGGTCCGTATGTGTAAGAAACACAGTTCGTTTTTTCTGGGCATGCTCATGTTTCTTGCTGTATTAGAGACTCTGGAAAGAAGAGCATGCTCTTTGCGTTAAAACAGAGTGTGTTTCATGGATGAGAACACTGGTCTGAATTTCCCTTAAAAAACGGAGTTAAACCAAAGGCTCTGTGTCTTCCTACAAGCAAGAGTTCTTTTCCGAAAATCCCAGTGATTTTTCGGCTCAAATGAATTTACACAGTTCACGAACCCCACAGGTTTTTAACCATAAACTAAAGAGCATCTATGTAAGAGATGCTGTGGTTTGTTACAGTTTCACAAGCAGAGTTCAATTAGATAAGGTCCGTATGAGTAGGAAATACAGTTCTTTTATTATGGACATGCTCATATTTCTTGCTGTATTGCAACTCTGGACAGAAGAGGATGCTTCTTGTGTTAAAACAGACGGTGTTTCATGGATGAGAACACTGGACTGAATTTCCCTTCACAAACGGAGTTAAACCAAAGGCTCTGTGTCTTCCTACAAGCAAGAGTTCATTTCCGGAAATCCCAGTGATTTTTCGGCTCAAATGAATTTACCTAGTTCACGAACCCAACACTTTTTTCACTATAAACTAAAGAGCATCTATGTAAGAGATGCTGTTGTTTGCTACAGTTTCACAAGCAGAGTTTAACTAGATATGGTCCGTATGAGTAAGAAACACAGTTCGTTTTTTCTGGGCATGCTCATGTTTCTTGGTGTATTAGAGACTCTGGAAAGAAGAGCATGCTCTTTGCGTTAAAACAGAGTGTGTTTCATGGATGAAACAGTGGTCTGAATTTCCCTTCACAAACGGAGTTAAACCAAAGGCTCTGTGTCTTCCTACAAGCAAGAGTTCATTTCCGGAATACCCTCTGATTTTTCGGCTCAAATGAATTTACACAGTTCACGCACCCAACACAATATTCACTATAAACTAAAGAGCATCTATGTAAGAGATGCTGTGGTTTGTTACAGTTTCACAAGCAGGGTTCTACTAGATATGGTCAGTATTAGTAGGAAACACAGTTCTTTTTTTCTGGGCATGCTCATGTTTCTTGCTGTATTGGAGATGCTGGAAAGAAGAGCATGCTTCTGGCGTTAAAACAGAGTATGTTTCGTGGATGAGAACACTGGTCTGAATTTCCCTTCACAATCGGAGTTAAACCAAAGGCTCTCTGTCTTCCTACAAGCAAGAGTTCATTTCCGGAATACCCACTGATTTTTCGGCTCAAATGAATTTACCCAGTTCACGCACCCAACACAGTTTTCACTATAAACTAAAGAGCATCTATGTAAGAGATGCTGTGGTTTGTTACATTTTCATAAGCAGAGTTCAACTAGATATGGTCAGTATTAGTAGGAAACCCAGTTCTTTTTTTCTGGGCATGCTCATGTTTCTTGCTGTATTGGAGATTCTGGAAAGAAGAGCATGCTTCTGGCGTTAAAACAGAGTATGTTTCGTGGATGAGAACACTGGTCTGAATTTCCCTTCACAAACGGAGTTAAACCAAAGGCTCTGTGTCTTCCTACAAGCAAGAGTTCATTTCCGGAAATCCCAGTGATTTTTCGGCTTAATGAATTTACCCAGTTCACGAACTCAACACTTTTTTCACTATAAACTAAAGAGCATCTATGTAAGAGATGCTGTTGTTTGTTACAGTTTCACAAGCAGAGTTCAACTAGATAAGGTCCGTATGAGTAGGAAATACAGTTCTTTTTTTATCGACATGCTCATATTTCTTGCTGTATTGCAACTCTGGACAGAAGAGGGTGCTTCTTGCGTTAAAACGGAGGATGTTTCATGGATGAGAACACTGGTCTGAATTTCCCTTCACAAACGGAGTTAAACCAAAGGCTCTGTGTCTTCCTTCAAGCAAGATTGCATATCCTGAAAACCCAGTGATTTTTCGGCTAAAATGAATTTACACGATTCACGAACCCAACACGTTTTTCACTATAAAGTAAGAGCATCTATGTAAGAGATGCTGTTGTTTGCTACAGTTTCACAAGCAGAGTTTAACTAGATATGATCCGTATGAGTAAGAAACACAGTTCGTTTTTTCTGGGCATGCTCATGTTTCTTGCTGTATTAGAGACTCTGGAAAGAAGAGCATGCTCTTTGTGTTAAAACAGAGTGTGTTTCATGGATGAGAACACTGGTCTGAATTTCCCTTCACAAACGGAGTTAAACGAAAGGCTCTGTGTCTGCCTACAAGCAAGAGTTCATTTCCGGAAATCCCAGTGATTTTTCGGCTCAAATGAATTTACACAGTTCACGAACCCAACACGTTTTTCACTATAAACTAAAGAGCATCTATGTACGAGATGCTGTGGTTTGTTACAGTTTCACAAGTAGAGTTCAACTAGATATCGTCAGTATAAGTAGGAAATACAGTTCTTTTTTTATGGACATGCTCATATTTCTTGCTGTATTGCAACTCTGGACAGAAGAGGATGCTTCTTGTGTTAAAACAGACGTTGTTTCATGGATGAGAACACTGGTCTGAATTTCCCTTCACAAACGGAGTTAAACCAAAGGCTCTGTGTCTTCCTACAAGCAAGAGTTCATTTCCGGAAATCCCAGTGATTTTTCGGCTCAAATGAATTTACCCAGGTCATGAACCCAACACTTTTTTCACTATAAATTAAAGATCATCTATGTCAGAGAGGCTCTTGTTTGCTACAGTTTCACCAGCAGAGTTTAACTAGATATGGTCCGTATGAGTAAGAAACACAGTCCGTTTTTTCTGGGCATGCTCATGTTTCTTGCTGTATTAGAGACTCTGGAAAGAAGAGTATGCTCTTTGCGTTAAAACAGAGTGTGTTTCATGGATGAGAACAGTGGTCTGAATTACCCTTCACAAACGGAGTTAAACCAAAGGCTCTGTGTCTTCCTACAAGCAAGAGTTCAATTCCCGAAAACCCAGTGATTTTTCGGATAAAATGAATTTACACAATTCACGAACCCAACACAGTTTTCACTATAAACTAAAGAGCATCTATGTAAGAGATGCTGTTGTTTGCTACAGTTTCACAAGCAGAGTTTAACTAGATATGGTCAGTATTAGTAGGAAACACAGTTCTTTTTTTCTGGGCATGCTCAGGTTTCTTGCTGTATTGGAGATGCTGGAAAGAAGAGCATGCTTCTGGCGTTAAAACAGAGTATGTTTTTTGGATGAGAACACTGGTCTGAATTTCCCTTCCCAAACGGAGTTAAACCAAAGGCTCTTTGTCTTCCTACAAGCAAGAGTTCATTTCCGGAATACCCACTGATTTTTCGCCTCAAATGACTTTACCCAGTTCACGCACCCAACACGATATTCACTATAAACTAAAGAGCATCTATGTAAGAGATGCTGTGGTTTGTTATAGCTTCATAAGCAGAGTTCAACTAGATATGGTCAGTATTAGTAGGAAACACAGTTCTTTTTTTCTGGGCATGCTCATGTTTCTTGCTGTATTGGAGATTCTGGAAAGAAGAGCATGCTTCTGGCGTTAAAACAGAGTATGTTTCGTGGATGAGAACACTGGTCTGAATTTCCCTTCACAAACGGAGTTAAACCAAAGGCTCTGTGTCTTCCTACAAGCAAGAGTTCATTTCCGGAAATCCCAGTGATTTTTCGGCTTAATGAATTTACCCAGTTCACGAACCCAACACTTTTTTCACTATAAACTAAAGAGCATCTATGTAAGAGATGCTGTTGTTTGTTACAGTTTCACAAGCAGAGTTCAACTAGATAAGGTCCGTATGAGTCGGAAATACAGTTCTTTTTTTATGGACATGCTCATATTTCTTGCTGTATTGCAACTCTGGACAGAAGAGGGTGCTTCTTGCGTTAAAACGGAGGATGTTTCATGGATGAGAACACTGGTCTGAATTTCCCTTCACAAACGGAGTTAAACCAAAGGCTCTGTGTCTTTCTACAAACAAGAGTTCATTTCCTGAATACCCACTGATTTTTCGGCTCAAATGACTTTACACAGTTCACGCACCCAACACGTTTTTCAGTATAAACTAAAGAGCATCTATGTAAGAGATGCTGTGATTTGTTACAGTTTCACAAGCAGAGTTTAACTAGATATGGTCCGTATGTGTAAGAAACACAGTTCGTTTTTTCTGGGCATGCTCATGTTTCTGGCTGTTTTGAAGACGGTGGAAAGAAGAGCATGCTTCTTGCGTTAAAACAGAGTATGTTTCATGGATTAGAACACTGGTCTGAATTTCCCCTCAAAAACATAGTTAAACCAAAGTCTCTGTGTCTTTCTTCAAGCAAGATTGCATATCCTGAAAACCCAGTGATTTTTCGGCTAAAATGAATTTACACGATTCACGAACCCAACACGTTTTTCACTATAAAGTAAGAGCATCTATGTAAGAGATGCTGTTGTTTGCTACAGTTTCACAAGCAGAGTTTAACTAGATACGATCCGTATGAGTAAGAAACACAGTTCGTTTTTTCTGGGCATGCTCATGTTTCTTGCTGTATTAGAGACTCTGGAAAGAAGAGCATGCTCTTTGCGTTAAAACAGAGTGTGTTTCATGGATGAGAACACTGGTCTGAATTTCCCTTAAAAAACGGAGTTAAACCAAAGGCTCTGTGTCTTCCTACAAGCAAGAGTTCTTTTCCGAAAATCCCAGTGATTTTTCGGCTCAAAAGAATTTACACAGTTCACGAACCCCACAGGTTTTTCACCATAAACTAAAGAGCATCTATGTAAGAGATGCTGTGGTTTGTTACAGTTTCACAAGCAGAGTTCAATTAGATAAGGTCCGTATGAGTAGGAAATACAGTTCTTTTATTATGGACATGCTCATATTTCTTGCTGTATTGCAACTCTGGACAGAAGAGGATGCTTCTTGTGTTAAAACAGACGGTGTTTCATGGATGAGAACACTGGTCTGAATTTCCCTTCACAAACGGAGTTAAACCAAAGGCTCTGTGTCTTCCTACAAGCAAGAGTTCATTTCCGGAAATCCCAGTGATTTTTCGGCTCAAATGAATTTACCCAGTTCACGAACCCAACACTTTTTTCACTATAAACTAAAGAGCATCTATGTAAGAGATGCTGTTGTTTGCTACAGTTTCACAAGTAGAGTTTAACTAGATATGGTCCGTATGAGTAAGAAACACAGTTCGTTTTTTCTGGGCATGCTCATGTTTCTTGCTGTATTAGAGACTCTGGAAAGAAGAGCATGCTCTTTGCGTTAAAACAGAGTGTGTTTCATGGATGAGAACAGTGGTCTGAATTTCCCTTCACAAACGGAGTTAAACCAAAGGCTCTGTGTCTTCCTACAAGCAAGAGTTCATTTCCGGAATACCCTCTGATTTTTCGGCTCAAATGAATTTACACAGTTCACGCACCCAACACAATATTCACTATAAACTAAAGAGCATCTATGTAAGAGATGCTGTTGTTTGTTACAGTTTCACAAGCAGAGTTCAACTAGATATGGTCAGTATTAGTAGGAAACACAGTTCTTTTTTTCTGGGCATGCTCATGTTTCTTGCTGTATTGGAGATGCTGGAAAGAAGAGCATGCTTCTGGCGTTAAAACAGAGTATGTTTCGTGGATGAGAACACTGGTCTGAATTTCCCTTCACAAACGGAGTTAAACCAAAGGCTCTGTGTCTTCCTACAAGCAAGAGTTCATTTCCGGAATACCCACTGATTTTTTGCCTCAAATGAATTTACCCACTTCACGCACCCAACACGATATTCACTATAATCTAAAGAGCATCTATGTAAGAGATGCTGTGGTTTGTTATAGTTTCATAAGCAGAGTTCAACTAGATATGGTCAGTATTAGTAGGAAACACAGTTCTTTTTTTCTGGGCATGCTCATGTTCTTGCTGTATTGGAGATTCTGGAAAGAAGAGCATGCTTCTGGCGTTAAAACAGAGTATGTTTCGTGGATGAGAACACTGGTCTGAATTTCCCTTCCCAAACGGAGTTAAACCAAAGGCTCTGTGTCTTCCTACAAGCAAGAGTTCATTTCCGGAAATCCCAGTGATTTTTCGGCTTAATGAATTTACCCAGTTCACGAACCCAACACTTTTTTCACTATAAACTAAAGAGCATCTATGTAAGAGATGCTGTTGTTTGTTACAGTTTCACAAGCAGAGTTCAACTAGATAAGGTCCGTATGAGTAGGAAATACAGTTCTTTTTTTATGGACATGCTCATATTTCTTGCTGTATTGCAACTCTGGACAGAAGAGGGTGCTTCTTGCGTTAAAACGGAGGATGTTTCATGGATGAGAACACTGGTCTGAATTTCCCTTCACAAACGGAGTTAAACCAAAGGCTCTGTGTCTTCCTACAAGCAAGAGTTCATTTCCCGAATACCCACTGATTTTTCGGCTCAAATGACTTTACACAGTTCACGCACCCAACACGTTTTTCAGTATAAACTAAAGAGCATCTATGTAAGAGATGCTGTGATTTGTTACAGTTTCACAAGCAGAGTATAACTAGATATGGTCCGTATGTGTAAGAAACACAGTTCGTTTTTTCTGGGCATGCTCATGTTTCTGGCTGTTTTGGAGACGCTGGAAAGAAGAGCATGCTTCTTGCGTTAAAACAGAGTATGTTTCATGGATTAGAACACTGGTCTGAATTTCCCCTCACAAACGTAGTTAAACCAAAGTCTCTGTGTCTTCCTTCAAGCAAGATTGCATATCCTGAAAACCCAGTGATTTTTTGGCTAAAATGAATTTACACGATTCACGAACCCAACACGTTTTTCACTATAAAGTAAGAGCATCTATGTAAGAGATGCTGTTGTTTGCTACAGTTTCACAAGCAGAGTTTAACTAGATATGATCCGTATGAGTAAGAAACACAGTTCGTTTTTTCTGGGCATGCTCATGTTTCTTGCTGTATTGGAGATGCTGGAAAGAAGAGCATGCTTCTGGCGTTAAAACAGAGTATGTTTCGTGGATGAGAACACTGGTCTGAATTTCCCTTCACAAACGGAGTTAAAACAAAGGCTCTGTGTCTTCCTACAAGCAAGAGTTCATTTCTGGAATACCCACTGATTTTTCGGCTCAAATGACTTTACACAGTTCACGCACCCAACACGTTTTTCAGTATAAACTAAAGAGCATCTATGTAAGAGATGCTGTGGTTTGTTACAGTTTCATAAGCAGAGTTGAACTAGATATGGTCAGTATTCGTAGGCAACACAGTTCTTTTTTTCTGGGCATGCTCATGTTTCTTGCTGTATTAGAGACTCTGGATAGAAGAGCATGCTCTTTGCGTTAAAACAGAGTGTGTTTCATGGATGAGAACACTGGTCTGAATTTCCCTTCACAAACGGAGTTAAACCAAAGGCTCTGTGTCTGCCTACAAGCAAGAGTTCATTTCCGGAAATCCCAGTGATTTTTCGGCTCAAATGAATTTACACAGTTCACGAACCCAACACGTTTTTCACTATAAACTAAAGAGCATCTATGTACGAGATGCTGTTGTTTGTTGTAGTTTCACAAGCATAGTTCAACTAGATATCGTCAGTATTAGTAGGAAATACAGTTCTTTTTTTATGGACATGCTCATATTTCTTGCTGTATTGCAACTCTGGACAGAAGAGGATGCTTCTTGTGTTAAAACAGACGTTGTTTCATGGATGAGAACACTGGTCTGAATTTCCCTTCACAAACGGAGTTAAACCAAAGGCTCTGTGTCTTCCTACAAGCAAGAGTTCATTTCCGGAAATCCCAGTGATTTTTCGGCTCAAATGAATTTACCCAGGTCATGAACCCAACACTTTTTTCACTATAAACTAAAGAGCATCTATGTCAGAGAGGCTGTTGTTTGCTACAGTTTCACCAGCAGAGTTTAACTAGATATGGTCCGTATGAGTAAGAAACACAGTCCGTTTTTTCTGGGCATGCTCATGTTTCTTGCAGTATTAGAGACTCTGGAAAGAAGAGCATGCTCTTTGTGTTAAAACAGAGTGTGTTTCATGGATGAGAACAGTGGTCTGAATTTCCCTTCACAAACGGAGTTAAACCAAAGGCTCTGTGTCTTCCTACAAGCAAGAGTTCCATTCCCGAAAACCCAGTGATTTTTCGGCTAAAATGAATTTACACAATTCACGAACCCAACACAGTTTTCAATATAAACTAAAGAGCATCTTTGTAAGAGATGCTGTGGTTTGTTACAGTTTCACAAGCAGAGTTTAACTAGATATGGTCAGTATTAGTAGGAAACACAGTTCTTTTTTTCTGGGCATGCTCATGTTTCTTGCTGTATTGGAGATGCTGGAAAGAAGAGCATGCTTCTGGCGTTAAAACAGTGTATGTTTCGTTGATGAGAACACTGGTCTGAATTTCCCTTCACAAACGGAGTTAAACCAAAGGCTCTGTGTCTTCCTACAAGCAAGAGTTCATTTCCGGAATACCCACTGATTTTTCGCCTCAAATGACTTTACCCAGTTCACGCACCCAACACGATATTCACTATAAACTAAAGAGCATCTATGTAAGAGATGCTGTGGTTTGTTATAGCTTCATAAGCAGAGTTCAACTAGATATGGTCAGTATTAGTAGGAAATACAGTTCTTTTTTTCTGGGCATGCTCATGTTTCTTGCTGTATTGGAGATTCTGGAAAGAAGAGCATGCTTCTGGCGTTAAAACAGAGTATGTTTCGTGGATGAGAACACTGGTCTGAATTTCCCTTCCCAAACGGAGTTAAAACAAAGGCTCTGTGTCTTCCTACAAGCAAGAGTTCATTTCCGGAAATCCCAGTGATTTTTCGGCTCAAATGAAAATACCCAGTTCACGAACCCAACACTTTTTTCACTATAAACTAAAGAGCATCTATGTAAGAGATGCTGTTGTTTGTTACAGTTTCACAAGCAGAGTTCAACTAGATAAGGTCCGTATGAGTCGGAAATACAGTTCTTTTTTTATGGACATGCTCATATTTCTTGCTGTATTGCAACTCTGGACAGAAGAGGGTGCTTCTTGCGTTAAAACGGAGGATGTTTCATGGATGAGAACACTGGTCTGAATTTCCCTTCACAAACGGAGTTAAACCAAAGGCTCTGTGTCTTTCTACAAGCAAGAGTTCATTTCCTGAATACCCACTGATTTTTCGGCTCAAATGACTTTACACAGTTCACGCACCCAACACGTTTTTCAGTATAAACTAAAGAGCATCTATGTAAGAGATGCTGTGATTTGTTACAGTTTCACAAGCAGAGTTTAACTAGATATGGTCCGTATGTGTAAGAAACACAGTTCGTTTTTTCTGGGCATGCTCATGTTTCTGGCTGTTTTGAAGACGGTGGAAAGAAGAGCATGCTTCTTGCGTTAAAACAGAGTATGTTTCATGGATTAGAACACTGGTCTGAATTTCCCCTCACAAACGTAGTTAAACCAAAGTCTCTGTGTCTTCCTTCAAGCAAGATTGCATATCCTGAAAACCCAGTGATTTTTCGGCTAAAATGAATTTACACGATTCACGAACCCAACACGTTTTTCACTATAAAGTAAGAGCATCTATGTAAGAGATGCTGTTGTTTGCTACAGTTTCACAAGCAGAGTTTAACTAGATATGATCCGTATGAGTAAGAAACACAGTTCGTTTTTTCTGGGCATGCTCATGTTTCTTGCTGTATTAGAGACTCTGGAAAGAAGAGCATGCTCTTTGCGTTAAAACAGAGTGTGTTTCATGGATGAGAACACTGGTCTGAATTTCCCTTAAAAAACGGAGTTAAACCAAAGGCTCTGTGTCTTCCTACAAGCAAGAGTTCTTTTCCGAAAATCCCAGTGATTTTTCGGCTCAAAAGAATTTACACAGTTCACGAACCCCACAGGTTTTTCACCATAAACTAAAGAGCATCTATGTAAGAGATGCTGTGGTTTGTTACAGTTTCACAAGCAGAGTTCAATTAGATAAGGTCCGTATGAGTAGGAAATACAGTTCTTTTATTATGGACATGCTCATATTTCTTGCTGTATTGCAACTCTGGACAGAAGAGGATGCTTCTTGTGTTAAAACAGACGGTGTTTCATGGATGAGAACACTGGTCTGAATTTCCCTTCACAAACGGAGTTAAACCAAAGGCTCTGTGTCTTCCTACAAGCAAGAGTTCATTTCCGGAATACCCACTGATTTTTCGCCTCAAATGAATTTACCCAGTTCACGCACCCAACACGATATTCACTATAAACTAAAGAGCATCTATGCAAGAGATGCTGTGGTTTGTTATAGTTTCATAAGCAGCGTTCAACTAGATGTGGTCAGTATTAGTAGGAAACACAGTTCTTTTTTTCTGGGCATGCTCATGTTTCTTGCTGTATTGGAGATGCTGGAAAGAAGAGCATGCTTCTGGCGTTAAAACAGATTATGTTTCGTGGATGAGAACACTGGTCTGAATTTCCCTTCCCAAACGGAGTTAAACCAAAGGCTCTGTGTCTTCCTACAAGCAAGAGTTCATTTCCGGAAAACCCAGTGATTTTTCGGCTCAAATGAATTTACCCAGTTCAGGAACCCCACAAGTTTTTTACTATAAACTATAGAGCATCTATGTAAGACATGCTGTGGTTTGTTACAGTTTCACAAGCAGAGTTCAACTAGATATGGTCCGTATGAGTAGGAAATACAGTTCTTTTTTTATGGACATGCTCATATTTCTTGCTGTATTGCAACTCTGGACAGAAGAGGATGCTTCTTGCGTGAAAACAGAGGATGTTTCATGGATGAGAACACTGGTCTGAATTTCCCTTCAGAAACGGAGTTAAACCAAAGGCTCTGTGTCTTCCTACCAGCAAAAGTTCATTTCCGGAAATCCCATTTTTCGGCTCAAATGAATTTACCCAGTTCACGAACCCAACACGTTTTTCACTATAAACTATAGAGCATCTATGTAAGATATGCTGTGGTTTGTTACAGTTTCACAAGCAGAGTTTAACTAGATATGGTCAGTATTAGTAGGAAACACAGTTCTTTTTTTCTGGGCATGCTCATGTTTCTTGCTGTATTGGAGATGCTGGAAAGAAGAGCATACTTCTGGCGTTAAAACAGTGTATGTTTCGTTGATGAGAACATTGGTCTGAATTTCCCTTCACAAACGGAGTTAAACCAAACCTCTGTGTCTTCCTACAAGCAAGAGTTCATTTCCCGAATTCCCAGTGATTTTTCGGCTCAAATGAATTTACACAGTTCACGCTCCCAACACGTTTTTCAGTATAAACTAAAGAGCATCTATGTAAGAGATGCCGTGGTTTGTTACAGTTTCACAAGCAGAGTTTAACTAGATATGGTACGTATGTGTAAGAAACACAGTTCGTTTTTTCTGGGCATGCTCATGTTTCTTGCTGTTTTGGAGACGCTGGAAAGAAGAGCATGCTTCTTGCGTTAAAACAGAGTATGTTTCATGGATGAGAACACTGGTCTGAATTTCCCTTCACAAATGGAGTTAAACCAAAGGCTCTGTATCTTCCTACAAGTAAGAGTTCATTTCCGGAAAACACAGTGATTTTAGGGCTCAAATGAATTTTCCCAGTTCAGGAACCCCACACGTTTTTCACTATAAACTAAAGAGCATCTATGTAAGAGAGGCTGTGGTTTGTTACAGTTTCACAAGCAGAGTTCAACTAGATATGGTCCGTATGAGTAAGAAATACAGTTCTTTTTTTATGGACATGCTCATATTTCTTGCTGTATTACAACTCTGGACAGAAGAGGATGCTTCTTGCGTTAAAACAGAGTATGTTTCATGGATGAGAACACTGGTCTGAATTTCCCTTCACAAATGGAGTTAAACCAAAGTCTCTGTGTCTTCCTTCAAGCAAGAGTTCATTTCCGGAAATCCCAGTGATTTTTTGGCTCAAAAGAATTTACCCAGTTCTCGCACCCAACACGATTTTCACTATAAACTAAAGAGCATCTATGTAAGAGATGATGTGGTTTTTTACAGTTTCACAAGCAGAGTTCATCTAGAAATGGTCAGTATTAGTAGGAAATACAGTTCTTTTTTTATGGACATGCTCATATTTCTTGCTGTATTGCAACTCTGGACAGAAGAGGATGCTTCTTGTGTTAAAACAGACGGTGTTTCATGGATGAGAACACTGGTCTGAATTTCCCTTCAAAAACGGAGTTAAACCAAAGTCTCTGTGTCTTCCTTCAAGCAAGAGTTCATTTCCTGAAAACCCAGTGATTTTTCGGCTAAAATGAATTTACACAATTCACGAACCAACACGTTTTTCACTATAAACTAAAGAGCATCTATGTAAGAGATGCTGTGGTTTGTTACAGTTTCACAAGCAGAGTTCAACTAGATATGGTCAGTATTAGTAGGAAACACAGTTCTTTTTTTCTGGGCATGCACATGTTTCTTTCTGTATTAGAGACTCTGGAAAGAAGAGCATGCTCTTTGCATTGAAACAGAGTGTGTTTCATGGATGAGAACATTGGTGTGAATTTCCCTTCACAAACGTAGTTAAACCAAAGCCTCTGTGTCTTCCTACAAGCAAGAGTTCATTTCCGGAACTCCCAGGGATTTTTCGGCTCAAATGAATTTACACAGTTCACGAACCCAACACGTTTTTCACTATAAACTAAAGAGCATCTATGTAAGAGATGCTGTTGTTTGTTACAGTTTCACAAGCAGAGTTCAACTAGATATGTTCCATTTGAGTAAGAAATACAGTTCTTTTTTTATGGACATGCTCATATTTCTTGCTGTATTGCAACTCTGGACAGAAGAGGATGCTTCTTGCGTTAAAACAGAGGATGTTTCATGGATGAGAACACTGGTCTGAATTTCCCTTCACAAACGGAGTTAAACAAAAGGCTCTGTATCTTCCTACAAGCAAGAGTTCATTTCCGGAAAACGCAGTGATTTTAGGGCTCAAATGACTTTACACAGTTCACGCACCCAACACGTTTTTCAGTATAAACTAAAGAGCATCTATGTAAGAGATGCTGTGATTTGTTACAGTTTCACAAGCAGAGTTTAACTAGATATGGTCCGTATGTTTAAGAAACACAGTTCCTTTTTTCTGGGCATGCTCATGTTTCTTGCTGTATTAGAGACTCTGGAAAGAAGAGCATGCTCTTTGCGTTGAAACAGAGTGTGTTTCATGGATGAGAACACTGGTCTGAATTTCCCTTCACAAACGTAGTTAAACCAAAGGCTCTGTGTCTTCCTACAAGCAAGAGTTCATTTCCGGAAAACCCAGTGATTTTTCGGCTCAAATGAATTTACCCAATTCACGAACCCCACAAGATTTTCAAATAAACTAAAGAGTATCTATGTAAGACATGCTGTGCTTTGTTACAGTTTCACAAGCAGAGTTCAACTAGATATGGTCCATATGAGTAGGAAATACAGTTCTTTTTTTATGGACATGCTCATATTTCTTGCTGTATTGCAACTCTGGACAGAAGTGGATGCTTCTTGCGTTAAAACAGAGGATGTTTCATGGATGAGAACACTGGTCTGAAATTCCCTTCACAAACGGAGTTAAACCAAAGGATCTGTGTCTTCCTACAAGCAAGAGTTCATTTCCGGAATTCCCAGTGATTTTTCGGCTCAAATGATTTTAAACAGTTCATGCACCCAACACGTTTTTCAGTATAAACTAAAGAGCATCTATGTAAGAGATGCTGTGATTTGTTACAGTTTCACAAGCAGAGTTTAACTAGATATGGTCCGTATGTGTAAGAAACACAGTTCATTTATTTCTGGGCATGCTCATGTTTCTTGCTGTTTTGGAGACGCTGGAAAGAAGTGCGTGCTTCTTGCTTTAAAACAGAGTATGTTTAATGGATGAGAACACTGGTCTGAATTTCCCTTCACAAACGGAGTTAAACCAAAGTCTCTGTGTCTTCCTTCAAGCAAGATTTCATTTCCTGAAAACCCAGTGACATTTTGGATAAAATGAATTTACACAATTCACGAACCCACCACGTTTTTCACTATATACTAAAGAGCATATATGTAAGAGATGCTGTGGTTTGTTACAGTTTCACAAGCAGAGTTCAACTACATATGGTCCGTATGATTAGGAAATACAGTTTTTTTTTTTTTGGACATGCTCATATTTCTTGCTGTATTGCAACTCTGGACAGAAGAGGATGCTTCTTGCCTTAAAACAGAGGATGTTTCATGGATGAGAACACTGGTCTGAATTTCCCTTCACAAACGGAGTTAAAACAAAGGCTCTGTGTCTTCCTACAAGCAAGAGTTCAATTCCGGAAAACCCAGTGATTTTCGGCGAAAATGAATTTACACAATTCATGAACCCAACACGTTTTTCAGTATAAACTAAAGAGCATCTATGTAAGAGATGCTGTGGTTTGTTACAGTTTCATAAGCAGAGTTCAACTAGATATGGTCAGTATTAGTAGGAAACACAGTTCTTTTTTTCTGGGCATGCACATGTTTCTTGCTGTATTAGAGACTCTGGAAAGAAGAGCATGCTCTTTGCGTTAAAACAGAGTGTGTTTCATGGATGAGAACAGTGGTCTGAATTTCCCTTCACAAACGGAGTTAAACCAAAGTCACTGTGTCTTCCTACAAGCAAGAGTTCATTTCCGGAAATCCCAGTGATTTTTCGGCTCAAATGAATTTACACAGTTCACGAACCCAACACGTTTTTCACTATAAACTAAAGAGCATCTATGTAAGAGATACTGTTGTTTGTTACAATTTCACAAGCAGAGTTCAACTAGATATGGTCCGTATTATTAGGAAATACAGTTCTTTTTTTATGGACATGCTCATATTTCTTGCTGTATTGCAACTCTGGACAGAAGAGGATGCTTCTTGCGTTAAAACAGAGGATGTTTCATGGATGAGAACACTGGTCTGAATTTCCCATCACAAACGGAGTTAAAGCAAAGGCTCTGTGTCTTCCTACAAGCAAGAGTTCATTTCCGGAATTCCCAGGGATTTTTCGGCTCAAATGACTTTACACAATTCACGAACCGAACACGTTTTTCACTATAAACTAAAGAGCATCTATGTAAGAGATGCTGTGGTTTGTTACAGTTTCACAAGCAGAGTTTAACTAGATATGGTCCGTATGAGTAAGAAATACAGTTCGTTTTTTCTGGGCATTCTCATGTTTCTTGCTGTATTGGAGATGCTGGAAAGAAGAGCATGCTTCTTGCGATAAAACAGAGTATGTTTCATTGATGAGAACACTGGTCTGAATTTCCCTTCACAAATGGAGTTAAACCAAAGGCTCTGTATCTTCCTACAAGTAAGAGTTCATTTCCGGAAAACCCAGTGATTTTAGGGCTCAAATGAATTTGCCCAGTTCAGGAACCCCACACGTTTTTCACTATAAACTAAAGAGCATCTATGTAAGAGATGCTGTGGTTTGTTACAGTTTCACAAGCAGAGTTCAACTAGATATGGTCCGTATGAGTAAGAAATACACTTCTTTTTTTATGGACATGCTCATATTTCATGCTGTATTGCAACTCTGGACAGAAGAGGATGCTTCTTGCATTAAAACAGAGGATGTTTCATGGATGAGAACACTGGTCTGAATTTCCCTTCACAAACGGAGTTAAACCAAAGTCTCTGTGTCTTCCTTCAAGCAAGAGTTCATTTCCTGAAATCCCAGTGATTTTTCGGCTAAAATGAATTTACACAATTCACGAACCCAACACGATTTTCACTATAAACTAAAGAGCATCTACGTAAGAGATGCTGTTGTTTGTTACAGTTTCACTAGCAAAGTTCAACTAGATATGGTCAGTATTAGTAGGAAACACAGTTCTTTTTTTCTGGGCATGCACATGTTTCTTGCTGTATTAGAGACTCTGGAAAGAAGAGCATGCTCTTTGCGTTGAAACAGAGTGTGTTTCATGGATGAGAACATTGGTCTGTATTTCCCTTCACAAACGTAGTTAAACCAAAGGCTCTGTGTCTTCCTACAAGCAAGAGTTCATTTATGGAAATCCCAGTGATTTTTTGGCTAAAATGAATTTACACAATTCACGAACCAAACACGTTTTTCACTATAAACTAAAGAGCATCTATGTAAGAGATGCTGTGGTTTGTTACAGTTTCATAAGCAGAGTTCAACTAGATATGGTCAGTATTCGTAGGAAACAGAGTTCTTTTTTTCTGGGCATGCTCATGTTTCTTGCTGTATTAGAGACTCTGGATAGAAGAGCATGCTCTTTTCGTTAAAACAGAGTGTGTTTCATGGATGAGAACACTGGTCTGAACTTCCCTTCACAGACGGAGTTAAACCAAAGGCTCTGTGTCTTCCTACAAGCAAGAGTTCATTTCCGGAATTCCCAGTGATTTTTCGGCTCAAATGACTTTACACAGTTCACGCACCCAACACGTTTTTCAGTATAAACTAAAGAGCATCTATGTAAGAGATGCTGTGATTTGTTACAGTTTCACAAGCAGAATTTAACTTGATATGGTCCGTATGTGTAAGAAACACAGTTCGTTTATTTCTGGGCATGCTCATGTTTCTTGCTGTTTTGGAGACGCTGGAAAGAAGAGCATGCTTCTTGCGTTAAAACAGAGTATGTTTCATGGATGAGAACACTGGTCTGAATTTCCCTTCATAAACAGAGTTAAACCAAAATCTCTGTGTCTTCCTTCAAGCAAGAGTTCATTTCCTGAAAACCCAGTGAATTTTCGGCTAAAATCAATTTACACAATTCACGAACCAACACGTTTTTCACTATAAACTAAAGAGCATCTATGTTAGAGATGCTGTGGTTTGTTACAGTTTCACAAGCAGAGTTCAACTAGATATGGTCCGTTTGAGTAAGAAATACAGTTCTTTTTTTATGGACATGCTCATATTTCTTGCTGTATTGCAACTCTGGACAGAAGAGGATGCTTCTTGAGTTAAAACAGAGGATGTTTCATGGATGAGAACACTGGCCTGAATTTCCCTTCACAAGCAGAGTTAAACAAAAGGCTCTGTATCTTCCTACAAGCAAGAGTTCATTTCCGGAAAACCCAGTGATTTTAGGGCTCAAATGAATTTGCCCAGTTGACGAACCCCACACGTTTTTCAATATAAACTAAAGAGCATCTATGTAAGAGATGCTGTGGTTTGTTACAGTTTCATAAGCAGAGTTCAACTAGATATGGTCAGTATTAGTAGGAAACACAGTTCTTTTTTTCTGGGCATGCTCATGTTTCTTGCTGTATTGGAGATGCTAGAAAGAAGAGCATGCTTCTGGCGTTAAAACAGAGTATGTTTCGTGGATGAGAACACTGGTCTGAATTTCCCTTCACAAACGGAGTGAAACCAAAGGCTCTGTGTCTTCCTACAAGCAAGAGTTCTTTTCCGAAAATCCCAGTGATTTTTCGGCTCAAATGAATTTACCCAGTTCACGAACCCCACACGTTTTTCACTATAAACTAAAGAGCATCTATGTAAGAGATGCTGTGGTTTGTTACAGTTTCACAAGCAGAGTTCAACTAGATAAGGTCCGTATGAGTAGGAAATACAGTTCTTTTTTTATGGACATGCTCATATTTCTTGCTGTATTGCAACTCTGGACAGAACAGGATGCTTCTTGCGTTAAAACGGAGGATGTTTCATGGATGAGAACACTGGTCTGAATTTCCCTTCACAAACGGAGTTAAACCAAAGTCTCTGTGTTTTCCTACAAGCAAGAGTTCAATTCCGGAAAACCCAGTGATTTTTCGGCTAAAATGAATTTACACAATTCACGAACCCAACACGTTTTTCACTATAAACTAAAGAGTATCTATGTAAGAGATGCTGTTGTTTGTTACAGTTTCACAAGCAGAGTTTAACTAGATATGGTCCGTATGAGTAAGAAACATAGTTCGTTTTTTCTGGGCGTGCTCATGTTTCTTGCTGTATTAGAGACTCTGGAAAGAAGAGCATGCTCTTTGCTTTAAAACAGAGTGTGTTTCATGGATGAGAACAGTGGTCTGAATTTCCCTTCACAAACAGAGTTAAACCAAAGGCTCTGTGTCTTCCTACAAGCAAGAGTTCATTTCCGGAAATCCCAGTGATTTTTCGGCTCAAATGAATTTACACAGTTCACGCACCCAACACGATATTCACTATAAACTAAAGACCATCTATGTAAGAGATGCTGTGGTTTGTTACAGTTTCATAAGCAGAGTTCAACTAGATATGGTCAGTATTAGTAGGAAACACAGTTCTTTTTTTCTGGGCATGCACATGTTTCTTGCTGTATTAGAGACTCTAGAAAGAAGAGCAAGCTCTTTGCCTTAAAACAGAGTGTGTTTCATGGATGAGAACAGTGGTCTGAATTTCCCTTCACAAACGGAGTTAAACCAAAGTCGCTGTGTCTTCCTACAAGCAAGAGTTCATTTCCGGAAATCCCAGTGATTTTTCGGCTCAAATGAATTTACACAGTTCACGAACCCAACACGTTTTTCACTATAAACTAAAGAGCATCTATGTAAGAGATGCTGTTGTTTGTTACAGTTTCACAAGCAGAGTTCAACTAGATATGGTCCGTATTATTAGGAAATACAGTTCTTTTTTTATGGACATGCTCATATTTCTTGCTGTATTGCAACTCTGGACAGAAGAGGATGCTTCTTGCGTTAAAACAGAGGATGTTTCATGGATGAGAACACTGGTCTGAATTTCCCATCACAAACGGAGTTAAAGCAAAGGCTCTGTGTCTTCCTACAAGCAAGAGTTCATTTCCGGAATTCCCAGGGATTTTTCGGCTCAAATGACTTTACACAATTCACGAACCGAACACGTTTTTCACTATAAACTAAAGAGCATCTATGTAAGAGATGCTGTGGTTTGTTACAGTTTCACAAGCAGAGTTTAACTAGATATGGTCCGTATGAGTAAGAAATACAGTTCGTTTTTTCTGGGCATTCTCATGTTTCTTGCTGTATTGGAGATGCTGGAAAGAAGAGCATGCTTCTTGCGATAAAACAGAGTATGTTTCATTGATGAGAACACTGGTCTGAATTTCCCTTCACAAACGGAGTTAAACCAAAGGCTCTGTATCTTCCTACAAGTAAGAGTTCATTTCCGGAAAACCCAGTGATTTTAGGGCTCAAATGAATTTGCCCAGTTCAGGAACCCCACACGTTTTTCACTATAAACTAAAGAGCATCTATGTAAGAGATGCTGTGGTTTGTTACAGTTTCACAAGCAGAGTTCAACTAGATAAGGTCCGTATGAGTAGGAAATACAGTTCTTTTTTTATGGACATGCTCATATTTCTTGCTGTATTGCAACTCTGGACAGAAGAGGATGCTTCTTGCGTTAAAACGGAGGATGTTTCATGGATGAGAACACTGGTCTGAATTTCCCTTCACAAACGGAGTTAAACCAAAGTCTCTGTGTTTTCCTACAAGCAAGAGTTCAATTCCGGAAAACCCAGTGATTTTTCGGCTCAAATGAATTTACACAGTTCGCGCACCCAACACGATATTCACTATAAACTAAAGACCATCTATGTAAGAGATGCTGTGGTTTGTTACAGTTTCATAAGCAGAGTTCAACTAGATATGGTCAGTATTAGTAGGAAACACAGTTCTTTTTTTCTGGGCATGCACATGTTTCTTGCTGTATTAGAGACTCTGGAAAGAAGAGCAAGCTCTTTGCGTTAAAACAGAGTGTGTTTCATGGATGAGAACAGTGGTCTGAATTTCCCTTCACAAACGGAGTTAAACCAAAGTCGCTGTGTCTTCCTACAAGCAAGAGTTCATTTCCGGAAATCCCAGTGATTTTTCGGCTCAAATGAATTTACACAGTTCACGAACCCAACACGTTTTTCACTATAAACTAAAGAGCATCTATGTAAGAGATGCTGTTGTTTGTTACAGTTTCACAAGCAGAGTTCAACTAGATATGGTCCGTATTATTAGGAAATACAGTTCTTTTTTTATGGACATGCTCATATTTCTTGCTGTATTGCAACTCTGGACAGAAGAGGATGCTTCTTGAGTTAAAACAGAGGATGTTTCATGGATGAGAACACTGGTCTGAATTTCCCTTCACAAGCAGAGTTAAACAAAAGGCTCTGTATCTTCCTACAAGCAAGAGTTCATTTCCGGAAAACCCAGTGATTTTAGGGCTCAAATGAATTTGCCCAGTTGACGAACCCCACACATTTTTCAATATAAACTAAAGAGCATCTATATAAGAGATGCTGTGATTTGTTACAGTTTCACAAGCAGAGTTTAACTAGATATGGTCCGTATGTTTAAGAAACACAGTTCTTTTTTTCTGGGCATGCTCATGTTTCTTGATGTATTAGAGACTCTGGAAAGAAGAGCATGCTCTTTGCGTTAAAACAGAGTATGTTTCATGGATGAGAACACTAGTCTGAATTTCCCTTCACAAACGGAGTTATACCAAAGTCTCTTTGTCTTCCTTCAAGCAAGAGTTCATTTCCTGAAAACCCAGTGACTTTTTGGCTAAAATGAATTTACACAATTCACGAACCCAACACGTTTTTCACTATAAACTAAAGAGCATCTATGTAAGAGATGCTGTGGTTTGTTACAGTTTCACAAGCAGAGTTCAACTACATATGGTCCGTATGATTAGGAAATACAGTTTTTTTTTTTTTTGGACATGCTCATATTTCTTGCTGTATTGCAACTCTGGACAGAAGAGGATGCTTCTTGCGTTAAAACAGAGGATATTTCATGGATGAGAACACTGGTCTGAATTTCCCTTCACAAACGGAGTTAAACCATAGGCTCTGTGTCTCCCTACAAGCAAGAGTTCAATTCCTGAAAACCAGTGATTTGTCGGCTCAAATGAATTTACCCAGTTCCGGAACCCCACAAGTATTTCACTATAAACAAAAGAGCATCTATGTAAGAGATGCTGTGGTTTGTAACAGTTTCATAAGCAGAGTTCAACTAGATATGGTCAGTATTAGTAGGAAACACAGTTCTTTTTTTCTGGGCATGCTCATGTTTCTTACTGTATTGGAGATGCTAGAAAGAAGAGCATGCTTCTGGCGTTAAAACAGAGGATGTTTCATGGATGAGAACACTGGTCTGAATTTCCCTTCACAAATGGAGTTAAACAAAAGGCTCTGTATCTTCCTACAAGCAAGAGTTCATTTCCGGAAAACCCAGTGATTTTAGGGCTCAAATGAATTTGCCCAGTTCACAAACCCCACACGTTTTTCACTATAAACTAAAGAGCCTCTATGTAAGAGATGCGGTGGTTTGTTACAGTTTCACAAGCAGAGTTCAACTAGATAAGGTCCGTATGAGTAGGAAATACAGTTCTTTTTTTATGGACATGCTCATATTTCTTGCTGTATTGCAACTCTGGACAGAAGAGGATGCTTGTTGCGTTAAAACAGAGGATGTTTCATGGATGAGAACACTGGTATGAATTTCCATGCAAAAACAGAGTTAAACCAAAGGCTCTGTGTCTTCCTACAAGCAAGAGTTCATTTCCGGAATACCCACTGATTTTTCGGCTCAAATGACTTTACACAGTTTACCCACCCAACACGTTTTTCAGTATAAACTAAAGAGCATCTATGTAAGAGATGCTGTGATTTGTTACAGTTTCACAAGCAGAGTTTAACTAGATATGGTCCGTATGTGTAAGAAACACAGTTCGTTTTTTCTAGGCATGCTCTTGTTTCTTGCTCTATTAGAGACACTGGAAAGAATAGCATGCTCTTTGCGTTAAAACAGAGTGTGTTTCATGGATGAGAACACTGGTCTGAATTTCCCTTCACAAACGGAGTTAAACCAAAGTCTCTGTGTCTTCCTACAAGCAAGAGTTCATTTCCGGAATACCCACTGATTTTTCGGCTCAAAGGACTTTACACAGTTCACGCACCCAACACGTTTTTCAGTATAAAATAAAGAGGATCTATGTAAGAGATGCTGTGGTTTGTTACAGTTTCATAAGCAGAGTTGAACTAGATATGGTCAGTATTCGTAGGAAACACAGTTCGTTTTTTTCTGGGCATGCTCATGTTTCTTGCTGTATTAGAGACTCTGGAAAGAAGAGCATGCTCTTTGCGTTAAAACAGAGTGTGTTTCATGGATGAGAACACTGGTCTCAATTTCCCTTCAAAAACGGAGTTAAACCAAAGGCTCTGTGTCTTCCTACAAGCAAGAGTTCATTTACGGAAATCCCAGTGATTTTTCGGCTCAAATGAATTTACACAGTTCGCGCACCCAACACGATATTCAAAATAAACTAAAGAGCATCTATGTAAGAGATGCTGTTGTTCGTTACAGTTTCATAAGCAGAGTTCAACTAGATATGGTCAGTATTAGTAGGAAACACAGTTCTTTTTTTCTGGGCATGCTCATGTTTCTTGCTGTATTGGAGATGCTGGACAGAAGAGCACGCTTCTGGCTTTAAAACAGAGTATGTTTCGTGGATGAGAACACTGGTCTGAATTTCCTTTCACAAACGGAGTGAAACCAAAGGCTCTGTGTCTTCCTACAAGCAAGAGTTCTTTTCCAAAAATCCCAGTGATTTTTCGGCTCAAATGTATTTACCCAGTTCAAGAACCCCACACGTTTTTCACTATAAACTAAAGAGCATCTATGTAAGAGATGCTGTAGTTTGTTACAGTTTCACAATCAGATTTCAACTAGATAATGTCCGTATGAGTAGGAAATACAGTTCTTTTTTTAAGGACATGCTCATATTTCTTGCTGTATTGCAACTCTGGACAGAAGAGGATGCTTCTTGCGTTAAAACGGAGGATGTTTCATGGATGAGAACACTGGTCTCAATTTCCCTTCACAAACGGAGTTAAACCAAAGTCTCTGTGTCTTCCTACAAGCAAGAGTTCATTTCCGGAATACCCTCTGATTTTTCGGCTCAAAGCACTTTACACAGTTCACGCACCCAACACGTTTTTCAGTATAAACTAAAGAGGATCTATGTAAGAGATGCTGTGGTTTGTTACAGTTTCATAAGCAGAGTTGAACTAGATATGGTCAGTATTCGTAGAAAACACAGTTCTTTTTTTCTGGGCATGCTCATGTTTCTTGCTGTATTAGAGACTCTGGAAAGAAGAGCATGCTCTTTGCGTTAAAACAGAGTGTTTTTCATGGATGAGAACACTGGTCTGAATTTCCCTTCACAAACGGAGTTAAACCAATGGCTCTGTGTCTTCCTACAAGCAAGAGTTCAATTCCGGAAAACCCAGTGATTTTTCGGCTAAAATGAATTTACACAATTCACGAACCCAACACGTTTTTCACTATAAACTAAAGAGTATCTATGTAAGAGATGCTGTTGTTTGTTACAGTTTCACAAGCAGAGTTTAACTAGATATGGTCCGTATGAGTAAGAAACATAGTTCATTTTTTCTGGGCATGCTCATGTTTCTTGCTGTATTAGAGACTCTGGAAAGAAGAGCATGCTCTTTGCGTTAAAACCGAGTGTGTTTCATGGATGAGAACAGTGGTCTGAATTTCCCTTCACAAACAGAGTTAAACCAAAGGCTCTGTGTCTTCCTACAAGCAAGAGTTCATTTCCGGAAATCCCAGTGATTTTTCGGCTCAAATGAATTTACACAGTTCGCGCACCCAACACGATATTCACTATAAACTAAAGAGCATCTATGTAAGAGATGCTGTGGTTTGTTACAGTTTCATGAGCAGAGTTCAACTAGATATGGTCAGTATTAGTAGGAAACACAGTTCTTTTTTTCTGGGCATGCTCATGTTTCTTGCTGTATTGGAGATGCTGGAAAGAAGAGCATGCTTCTGGCGTTAAAACAGAGTATGTTTCGTGGATGAGAACACTGGTCTGAAATTCCCTTCACAAAAGTAGTTAAACCAAAGGCTCTGTGTCTTCCTACAAGCAAGAGTTCATTTCCCGAAATCCCAGTGATTTTTCGGCTCAAATGAATTTACCCAGTTCACAAACCAAACACTTTTTTCACTATAAACTAAAGAGCATCTATGTAAGAGATGCTGTTGTTTGTTACAGTTTCACAAGCAGAGTTTAACTAGATATGGTCCGTATGAGTAAGAAACACAGTTCGTTTTTTCTGAGCATGCTCATGTTTCTTGCTGTATTAGAGACTCTGGAAAGAAGAGCATGCTCTTTGCGTTAAAACAGAGTATGTTTCATGGATGAGAACACTGGTCTGAATTTCCCGTCACAAACGGAGTTAAACCAAAGGCTCTGTATCTTCCTACAAGTAAGAGTTCATTTCCGGAAAACCCAGTGATATTAGGGCTCAAATGAATTTGCCCAATTCCCGAACCCCACACGTTTTTCACTATGAACTAAAGAGCATCTATGTAAGAGGTGCGGTGGTTTGTTACAGTTTCACAAGCAGAGTTCAACTAGATATGGTCCGTATGAGTAAGAAATACAGTTTTTTTTTATGGACATGCTCATATTTCTTGCTGTATTGCAACTCTGGACTGAAGAGGATGCTTCTTGCGTGAAAACAGAGGATGTTTCATGGATGAGAACACTGGTCTGAATTTCCCTTCACAAACGGAGTTAAACCAAAGGCTCTGTGTCTTCCTACAAGCAAGAGTTCATTTCCGGAATACAGACTGATTTTTCGGCTCAAATGACTTTACACAGTTCACCCACCCAACACGTTTTCAGTATAAACTAAAGAGCATCTATGTAAGAGATGCTGTGATTTGTTACAGTTTCACAAGCAGAGTTTAACTAGATATGGTCCTTATGTGTAAGAAACACAGTTCGTTTTTTTCTAGGCATGCTCTTGTTTCTTGCTGTATTAGAGACACTGGAAAGAAGAGCATGCTCTTTGCGTTAAAACAGAGTGTGTTTCATGGATGAGAACACTGGTCTGAATTTCCCTCAACAAACGGAGTTAAACCAAAGGCTCTGTGTCTTCCTACAAGTAAGAGTTCATTTCCGGAAAACCCAGTGATTTTAGGGCTCAAATGAATTTGCCCAGTTCACGAACCCCACACGTTTTTCACTATAAACCAAAGAGCTTCTATGTAAGACATGCTGTGGTTTGTTACAGTTTCACAAGCAGAGTTCAACTAGATATGGTCCGTATGAGTAAGAAATACAGTTCTTTTTTTATGGATATGCTCATATTTCTTGCTGTATTGCAACTCTGGACAGAAGAGGATGCTTCTGCGTGAAAACAGAGGATGTTTCATGGATGAGAACACTGGTCTGAATTTCCCTTCACAAACGGAGTTAAACCAAAGGCTCTGTGTCTTCCTACAAGCAAGAGTTCATTTCCGGAATTCCCAGTGATTTTTCGGCTCAAATGAATTTACACAGTTCGCGCATCCAACACGTTTTTCAGTATAAACTAAAGAGCATCTATGTAAGAGATGCTGTGATTTGTTACAGTTTCACAAACAGAGTTTAACTAGATATGGTCCGTATGTGTCAGAAACACAGTTCGTTTTTTTCTGGGCATGCTCATGTTTCTTGCTGTATTGGAGACGCTGGAAAGAAGAGCATGCTTCTTGCATTAAAACAGAGTATGTTTCATGGATGGGAACACTGGTCTGAATTTCCCTTCACAAACGGAGTGAAACCAAAGGATCTGTGTCTTCCTACAAGCAAGAGTTCTTTTCCGAAAATCCCAGTGATTTTTCGGCTCAAATGAATTTGCCCAGTTCAGGAACCCCACACGTTTTTCACTATAAACTAAAGAGCATATATGTAAGAGATGCTGTGGTTTGTTACAGATTCACAAGCAGAGTTCAACTAGATATGGTCCGTATGAGTAAGAAATACAGTTCTTTTTTTATGGACATGCTCATATTTCTTGCTGTATTGCAACTCTGGACAGAAGAGGATGCTTCTTGCGTTAAAACAGAGGATGTTTCATGGATGAGAACACTGGTATGAATTTCCATGCACAAACGGAGTTAAACAAAAGACTCTGTATCTTCCTACAAGCAAGAGTTCATTTCCGGAAAACCCAGTGATTTTTCGGCTAAAATGAATTTACACAATTCACGAACCCAACATGTTTTTCACTATAAACTAAAGAGCATCTATGTAAGAGATGCTGTGGTTTGTTACAGTTTCATAAGCAGAGTTCAACTAGATATGGTCAGTATTCGTAGGAAACAGAGCTCTTTTTTTCTGGGCATGCTCATGTTTCTTGCTGTATTAGAGACTCTGGAAAGAAGAGCATGCTCTTTGTGTTAACACAGAGTATGTTTCATGGATGAGAACACTGGTCTGAATTTCCCTTCACAAACGAAGTTAAACCAAAGGCTCTGTATCTTCCTACAAGTAAGGGTTCATTTCCGGAAAACCCAGTGATTTTAGGGGTCAAATGAATTTGCCCAGTTCACGATCCCCACACGTTTTTCACTATAAACTAAAGAGCATCTATGTAAGAGATGCAGTGGTTTGTTACAGTTTCACAAGCAGATTTCTACTAGATATGGTCCGTATGAGTAAGAAATACAGTTCTTTTTTTATGGACATGCTCATATTTCTTGCTGTATTGCAACTCTGGACAGAACAGGATGCTTATTGCGTGAAAACAGAGGATGTTTCATGGATGAGAACACTGGTCTGAATTTCCCTTCACAAACGGAATTAAACCAAAGGCTCTGTGTCTTCCTACAAGCAACAGTTCATTTCCGGAATTCCCTGTGATTTTTCGGCTCAAATGAAATTACGAAGTTCACGAACCCCAGAAGTTATTCACTATAAACTAAAGAGCTTCTATGTAAGACATGCTGTGGTTTGTTACAGTTTCACAAGCAGAGTTTAACTAGATATGGTCGGTATGAGTAAGAAACACAGTTCGTTATTTCTGGGCATGCTCATGTTTCTTGCTGTATTGGAGATGCTGGAAAGAAGAGCATGCTTCTTGCGATAAAACAGAGTATGTTTCATGGATGAGAACACTGGTCTGAATTTCCCTTCACAAACGGAGTTAAACCAAAGGCTCTATCTTCCTACAAGTAAGAGTTCATTTCCGGAAAACCCAGTGATTTTAGGGCTCAAATGAATTTGCCCAGTTCAGGAACCCCACACGTTTTTCAGTAAAAACTAAAGCGCATCTATGTAAGAGATGCTGTTATTTGTTACAGTTTCACAAGCAGAGTTTAACTAGATATGGTATGTATGAGTAGGAAATACAGTTCATTTTTAAGGACATGCTCATATTTCTTGTTGTATTGCAACTCTGGACAGAAGAGGATGCTTCTTGCGTGAAAACAGAGGATGTTTCATGGATGAGAACACTGGTCTGAATTTCCCTTCACAAACGGAGTTAAACCAAAGGCTCTGTGTCTTCCTACAAGCAACGGTTCAATTCCGGAAAACCCAATGATTTTTCGGCTAAAATGAATTTACACAATTCACGAACCCAACACGTTTTTCACTATAAACTAAAGAGCATCTATGTAAGAGATGCTGTGGTTTGTTACAGTTTCATAAGCAGAGTTCAACTAGATATGGTCAGTATTAGTAGGAAACACAGTTCTTTTTTTCTGGGCATGCACATGTTTCTTGCTGTATTAGACACTCTGGAAAGAAGAGCATGCTCTTTGCATTAAAACAGAGTGTGTTTCATGGATGAGAACATTGGTCTGAATTTCCTTTCACAAACGTAGTTAAACCAAAGGCTCTGTGTCTTCCTACAAGCAAGAGTTCATTTCCGGAAATCCCAGTGATTTTGCGGCTCAAATGAATTTACACAGTTCACGAACCCAACACGTTTATCATTATAAACTAAAGAGCATCTAAGTAAGAGATGCTGTGATTTGTTACAGTTTCACAAGCAGAGTTTAACTAGATATGGTCCGTATGAGTAAGAAACACAGTTCGTTTATTCTGGCCATGCTCATGTTTCTTGCAGTTTTAGAGACTCTGGAAAGAAGAGCATGCTCTTTGCGTTAAAACAGAGTATGTTTCATGGATGAGAACACTGGTCTGAATTTCCCTTCACAAACGGAGTTAAACCAAAGGCTCTGTATCTTCCTACAAGTAAGAGTTCATTTCCGGAAAACCCAGTGATTTTAGGGCTCAAAAGAATTTGCCCAGTTCACGAACCCCACACGTTTTTCACTATAAACTAAAGAGCATCTATGTAAGAGATGCTGTGGTTTGTTACAGTTTCAAAAGCAGAGTTCAACTAGATATGGTCCGTATGAGTAAGAAATACAGTTCTTTTTTTATGGACATGCTCATATTTCTTGCTGTATTGCAACTCTGGACAGAAGAGGATGCTTCTTGCGTGAAAACAGAGGATGTTTCATGGATGAGAACACTGGTCTGAATTTCCCTTCACAAACGGAGTTAAACCAAAGGCTCTGTGTCTTCCTACAAGCAAGAGTTCATTTCCGGAATTCCCAGTGATTTTTCGGCTCAAATGACGTTACACAGTTCACGCATCCAACAGGTTTTTCAGTATAAACTAAAGAGCATCAATGTAAGAGAAGCTGTGATTTGTTACAGTTTCACTAGCAGAGTTTAACTAGATATGGTCCGTATGTGTCAGAAACACAGTTCATTTTTTTGTGGGCATGATCATGTTTCTTGCTGTTTTGGAGACGCTGGAAAGAAGAGCATGCTTCTTGCCTTAAAACAGAGTATGTTTCATGGATGAGAACACTGGTATGAATTTCCCTGCACAAACGGAGTTAAACCAAAGGCTCTGTGTCTTCCTACAAGCAAGAGTTCATTTCCGGAATACCCACTGATTTTTCGGCTCAAATGACTTTACACAGTTCACGCACCCAACAAGTTTTTCAGTATAAACTAAAGAGCATCTATGTAAGAGATGCTGTGATTTGTTACAGTTTCACAAGCAGAGTTTAACTAGATATGGTCCTTATGTGTAAGAAACACAGTTCGTTTTTTCTAGGCATGCTCTTGTTTCTTGCTGTATTAGAGACACTGGAAAGAAGAGCATGCTCTTTGCGTTAAAACAGAGTGTGTTTCATGGATGAGAACACTGGTCTGAATTTCCCTTCACAAACGGAGTTAAACCAAAGGCTCTGTGTCTTCCTACCTGCAAGAGTTCATTTCCGGAAAACCCAGTGATTTTTCGGCTCAAATGAAATTACGAAGTTCACGAACCCCAGAAGTTATTCACTATAAACTAAAGAGCTTCTATGTAAGACATGCTGTGGTTTGTTACAGTTTCACAAGCAGAGTTTAACTAGATATGGTACATATGAGTAGGAAATACAGTTCTTTTTTATGGACATGCTCATATTTCTTGCTGTATTGCAACTCTGGACAGAAGAGGATGCTTGTTGCGTTAAAACAGAGGATGTTTCATGGATGAGAACACTGGTATGAATTTCCCTGCACAAACGGAGTTAAACCAAAGGCTCTGTGTCTTCCTACAAGCAAGAGTTCAATCCCGGAAAACCCAGTGATTTTTCGGCTCAAATGAATTTACCCAGTTCACGAACCCCACACGTTTTTCACTATAAACTAAAGAGCATGTATGTAAGAGATGATGTTGTTTGTTACAGTTTCACAAGCAGAGTTTAACTAGATATGGTCGGTATGAGTAAGAAACACAGTTCGTTATTTCTGGGCATGCTCATGTTTCTTGCTGTATTGGAGATGCTGGAAAGAGGAGCATGCTTCTTGCGATAAAACAGAGTATGTTTCATGGATGAGAACACTGGTCTGAATTTCCCTTCACAAACGGAGTTAAACCAAAGGCTCTATCTTCCTACAAGTAAGAGTTCATTTCCGGAAAACCCAGTGATTTTAGGGCTCAAATGAATTTGCCCAGTTCAGGAACCCCACACGTTTTTCAGTATAAACTAAAGAGCATCTATGTAAGAGATGCTGTTATTTGTTACAGTTTCACAAGCAGAGTTTAACTAGATATGGTATGTATGAGTAGGAAATACAGTTCATTTTTAAGGACATGCTCATATTTCTTGCTTTATTGCAACTCTGGACAGAAGAGGATGCTTCTTGCGTTAAAACAGAGGATGTTTCATGGATGAGAACACTGGTCTGAATTTCCCTTCACAAACGGAGTTAAACCAAAGGCTCTGTGTCTTCCTACAAGCAAGAGTTCAATCCCGGAAAACCCAGTGATTTTTCGGCTCAAATGAATTTACCCAGTTCACGAACCCCACACGTTTTTCACTATAAACTAAAGAGCATCTATGTAAGAGATGATGTTGTTTGTTACAGTTTCACAAGCAGAGTTTAACTAGATATGGTCGGTATGAGTAAGAAACACAGTTCGTTATTTCTGGGCATGCTCATGTTTCTTGCTATATTGGAGATGCTGGAAAGAAGAGCATGCTTCTTGCGATAAAACAGAGTATGTTTCATGGATGAGAACACTGGTCTGAATTTCCCTTCACAAACGGAGTTAAACCAAAGGCTCTATCTTCCTACAAGTAAGAGTTCATTTCCGGAAAACCCAGTGATTTTAGGGCTCAAATGAATTTGCCCAGTTCAGGAACCCCACACGTTTTTCAGTAAAAACTAAAGAGCATCTATGTAAGAGATGCTGTTATTTGTTACAGTTTCACAAGCAGAGTTTAACTAGATATGGTATGTATGAGTAGGAAATACAGTTCATTTTTAAGGACATGCTCATATTTCTTGTAGTATTGCAACTCTGGACAGAAGAGGATGCTTCTTGCGTTAAAACAGAGGATGTTTCATGGATGAGAACACTGGTCTGAATTTCCCTTCACAAACGGAGTTAAACCAAAGGCTCTGTGTCTTCCTACAAGCAACAGTTCAATTCCGGAAAACCCAATGATTTTTCGGCTAAAATGAATTTACACAATTCACGAACCCAACACGTTTTTCACTATAAACTAAAGAGCATCTATGTAAGAGATGCTGTGGTTTGTTACAGTTTCATAAGCAGAGTTCAACTAGATATGGTCAGTATTAGTAGGAAACACAGTTCTTTTTTTCTGGGCATGCACATGTTTCTTGCTGTATTAGACACTCTGGAAAGAAGAGCATGCTCTTTGCATTAAAACAGAGTGTGTTTCATGGATGAGAACATTGGTCTGAATTTCCTTTCACAAACGTAGTTAAACCAAAGGCTCTGTGTCTTCCTACAAGCAAGAGTTCATTTCCGGAAATCCCAGTGATTTTGCGGCTCAAATGAATTTACACAGTTCACGAACCCAACACGTTTATCATTATAAACTAAAGAGCATCTAAGTAAGAGATGCTGTGATTTGTTACAGTTTCACAAGCAGAGTTTAACTAGATATGGTCCGTATGAGTAAGAAACACAGTTCGTTTATTCTGGCCATGCTCATGTTTCTTGCAGTTTTAGAGACTCTGGAAAGAAGAGCATGCTCTTTGCGTTAAAACAGAGTATGTTTCATGGATGAGAACACTGGTCTGAATTTCCCTTCACAAACGGAGTTAAACCAAAGGCTCTGTATCTTCCTACAAGTAAGAGTTCATTTCCGGAAAACCCAGTGATTTTAGGGCTCAAAAGAATTTGCCCAGTTCACGAACCCCACACGTTTTTCACTATAAACTAAAGAGCATCTATGTAAGAGATGCTGTGGTTTGTTACAGTTTCAAAAGCAGAGTTCAACTAGATATGGTCCGTATGAGTAAGAAATACAGTTCTTTTTTTATGGACATGCTCATATTTCTTGCTGTATTGCAACTCTGGACAGAAGAGGATGCTTCTTGCGTGAAAACAGAGGATGTTTCATGGATGAGAACACTGGTCTGAATTTCCCTTCACAAACGGAGTTAAACCAAAGGCTCTGTGTCTTCCTACAAGCAAGAGTTCATTTCCGGAATTCCCAGTGATTTTTCGGCTCAAATGACGTTACACAGTTCACGCATCCAACAGGTTTTTCAGTATAAACTAAAGAGCATCAATGTAAGAGATGCTGTGATTTGTTACAGTTTCACTAGCAGAGTTTAACTAGATATGGTCCGTATGTGTCAGAAACACAGTTCATTTTTTTGTGGGCATGATCATGTTTCTTGCTGTTTTGGAGACGCTGGAAAGAAGAGCATGCTTCTTGCCTTAAAACAGAGTATGTTTCATGGATGAGAACACTGGTATGAATTTCCCTGCACAAACGGAGTTAAACCAAAGGCTCTGTGTCTTCCTACAAGCAAGAGTTCATTTCCGGAATACCCACTGATTTTTCGGCTCAAATGACTTTACACAGTTCACGCACCCAACAAGTTTTTCAGTATAAACTAAAGAGCATCTATGTAAGAGATGCTGTGATTTGTTACAGTTTCACAAGCAGAGTTTAACTAGATATGGTCCGTATGTGTAAGAAACACAGTTCGTTTTTTCTAGGCATGCTCTTGTTTCTTGCTGTATTAGAGACACTGGAAAGAAGAGCATGCTCTTTGCGTTAAAACAGAGTGTGTTTCATGGATGAGAACACTGGTCTGAATTTCCCTTCACAAACGGAGTTAAACCAAAGGCTCTGTGTCTTCCTACCTGCAAGAGTTCATTTCCGGAAAACCCAGTGATTTTTCGGCTCAAATGAAATTACGAAGTTCACGAACCCCAGAAGTTATTCACTATAAACTAAAGAGCTTCTATGTAAGACATGCTGTGGTTTGTTACAGTTTCACAAGCAGAGTTTAACTAGATATGGTACATATGAGTAGGAAATACAGTTCTTTTTTTATGGACATGCTCATATTTCTTGCTGTATTGCAACTCTGGACAGAAGAGGATGCTTCTTGCGTTAAAACAGAGGATGTTTCATGGATGAGAACACTGGTCTGAATTTCCCTTCACAAACGGAGTTAAACCAAAGGCTCTGTGTCTTCCTACAAGCAAGAGTTCATTTCCGGAATTCCCAGTGATTTTTCGGCTCAAATGACTTTACACAGTTCACGCACCCAACACGTTTTTCAGTATAAACTAAAGAGCATCTGTGTAAGAGTTGCTGTGATTTGTTACAGTTTTACAAGCAGAGTTCAACTAGATATGGTCCGTATGATTAGGAAATACAGTTCTTTTTTTATGGACATGCTCATATTTCTTGCTGTATTGCAACTCTGGACAGAAGAGGATGCTTCTTGCGTTAAAACAGAGGATGTTTCATGGATGAGAACACTGGTCTGAATTTCCCTTCATAAACGGAGTTAAAACAAAGGCTCTGTGTCTTCCTACAAGCAAGAGTTCAATTCCGGAAAACCCAGTGATTTTTCGGCTAAAATGAATTTACACAATTCACGAACACAACACGTTATTCACTATAAACTAAAGAGCATCTATGTAAGAGATGCTGTGGTTTGTTACAGTTTCATAAGCAGAGTTCAAGTGTATATGGTCAGTATTAGTAGGAAACACACTTCTTTTTTTCTGGGCATGCACATGTTTCTTGCTGTATTAGAGACTCTGGAAAGAAGAGCATGCTCTTTGTGTTGAAACAGAGTGTGTTTCATGGATGAGAAGACTGCTCTGAATTTCCCTTCACAAACGGAGTTAAACCAAAGTCTCTGTGTCTTCCTACAAGCAAGAGTTCATTTCCGGAATTCCCAGTTATTTTTCGGCTCAACTGACTTTACACAGTTCACGCACCCAACAGGTTTTTCAGTATAAACTAAAGAGCATCTATGTAAGAGATGCTGTGATTTGTTACAGTTTCACAAGCAGAGTTTAACTAGATATGGTCCGTATGTGTCAGAAACACAGTTCGTTTTTTTCTGGGCATGCTCATGTTTCTTGCTGTTTTGGAGACGCTGGAAAGAAGAGCATGCTTCTTGCGTTAAAACAGAGGATGTTTCATGGATGAGAACACTGGTCTGAATTTCCCTTCACAAACGGAGTTAAACCAAAGTCTCTGTGTCTTCCTACAAGCAAGAGTTCATTTCCGGAATTCCCAGTTATTTTTCGGCTCAACTGACTTTACACAGTTCACGCACCCAACAGGTTTTTCAGTATAAACTAAAGAGCATCTATGTAAGAGATGCTGTGATTTGTTACAGTTTCACAAGCAGAGTTTAACTAGATATGGTCCGTATGAGTAGGAAATACAGTTCTTTTTTTATGGACATGCTCATATTTCTTGCTGTATTGCAACTCTGGACAGAAGAGGATGCTTCTTGCATTAAAACAGAGGATGTTTCATGGATGAGAACACTGGTCTGAATTTCCCTTCACAAACGGAGTTAAACCAAAGGCTCTGTGTCTTCCTACAAGCAAGAGTTCAATTCCGGAAAACCCAGTGATTTTTCGGCTAAAATGAATTTACACAATTCACGAACCCAACACGTTTTTTACTATAAACTAAAGAGCATCTATGTAAGAGATGCTGTGGTTTGTTACAGTTTCATAATCAGAGTTCAACTAGATATGGTCAGTATTAGTAGGAAACACAGTTCTTTTTTTCTGGGCATGCACATGTTTCTTGCTGTATTAGACACTCTGGAAAGAAGAGCATGCTCTTTGCATTAAAACAGAGTGTGTTTCATGGATGAGAACATTGGTCTGAATTTCCTTTCACAAACATAGTTAAACCAAAGGCTCTGTGTCTTCCTACAAGCAAGAGTTCATTTCCTGAAATCCCAGTGATTTTTCGGCTCAAATGAATTTACACAGTTCACGAACCCAACAGGTTTATCATTATAAACTAAAGAGCATCTAAGTAAGAGATGCTGTGGTTTGTTACAGTTTCACAAGCAGAGTTTAACTAGATATGGTCCGTATGTTTAAGAAACACAGTTCGTTTTTTCTGGGCATGCTCATGTTTCTTGCTGTTTTGGAGACGCTGTAAAGAAGAGCATGCTTCTTGCGTTAAAACAGAGTATGTTTCATGGATGAGAACACTGGCCTGAATTTCCCTTCACAAACGGAGTTAAACCAAAGGCTCTGTGTCTTCCTACAAGCAAGAGTTCATTTCCGGAAATCCCAGTGATTTTTCGGCTCAAAAGAATTTACCCAGTTCACGCACCCCACACGTTTTTCACTATAAACTAAAGAGCATCTATGTAAGAGATGCTGTTGTTTGTTACAGTTTCACAAGCAGAGTTTAACTAGATATGGTCCTTATGAGTAAGAAACACAGTTCGTTTTTTCTGAGCATGCTCATGTTTCTTGCTGTATTAGAGACTCTGGAAAGAAGAGCATGCTCTTTGCGTTAAAACAGAATATGTTTCATGGATGAGAACACTGGTCTGAATTTCCCTTCACAAACGGAGTTAAACCAAAGGCTCTGTATCTTCCTACAAGTAAGAGTTCAATTCCAGAAAACCCAGTGATTTTAGGGCTCAAATGAATTTGCCCAGTTCACGAACCCCACACGTTTTTCACTATAAACTAAAGAGCATCTATGTAAGAGATGTGGTGGTTTGTTACAGTTTCACAAGCAGAGTTCAACTAGATATGGTCCGTATGAGTGGGAAATACAGTTCTTTTTTTATGGACATGCTCATATTTCTTGCTGTATTGCAACTCTGGACAGAAGAGGATGCTTCTTGCGTGAAAACAGAGGATGTTTCATGGATGAGAACACTGGTCTGAATTTCCCTTCACAAACGGAGTTAAACCAAAGGCTCTGTGTCTTCCTACAAGCAAGAGTTCATTTCCGGAATTCCCAGTGATTTTTCGGCTCAAATGACGTTACACAGTTCACGCATCCAACAGGTTTTTCAGTATAAACTAAAGAGCATCAATGTAAGAGATGTTGTGATTTGTTACAGTTTCACTAGCAGAGTTTACCTGATATGGTCCGTATGTGTCAGAAACACAGTTCATTTTTTTGTGGGCATGATCATGTTTCTTGCTGTTTTGGAGACGCTGGAAAGAAGAGCATGCTTCTTGCCTTAAAACAGAGTATGTTTCATGGATGAGAACACTGGTATGAATTTCCCTGCACAAACGGAGTTAAACCAAAGGCTCTGTGTCTTCCTACAAGCAAGAGTTCATTTCCGGAATACCCACTGATTTTTCGGCTCAAATGACTTTACACAGTTCACGCACCCAACAAGTTTTTCAGTATAAACTAAAGAGCATCTATGTAAGAGATGCTGTGATTTGTTACAGTTTCACAAGCAGAGTTTAACTAGATATGGTCCGTATGTGTAAGAAACACAGTTCGTTTTTTCTAGGCATGCTCTTGTTTCTTGCTGTATTAGAGACACTGGAAAGAAGAGCATGCTCTTTGCGTTAAAACAGAGTGTGTTTCATGGATGAGAACACTGGTCTGAATTTCCCTTCACAAACGGAGTTAAACCAAAGGCTCTGTGTCTTCCTACCTGCAAGAGTTCATTTCCGGAAAACCCAGTGATTTTTCGGCTCAAATGAAATTACGAAGTTCACGAACCCCAGAAGTTATTCACTATAAACTAAAGAGCTTCTATGTAAGACATGCTGTGGTTTGTTACAGTTTCACAAGCAGAGTTTAACTAGATATGGTACATATGAGTAGGAAATACAGTTCTTTTTTTATGGACATGCTCATATTTCTTGCTGTATTGCAACTCTGGACAGAAGAGGATGCTTCTTGCGTTAAAACAGAGGATGTTTCATGGATGAGAACACTGGTCTGAATTTCCCTTCACAAACGGAGTTAAACCAAAGGCTCTGTGTCTTCCTACAAGCAAGAGTTCATTTCCGGAATTCCCAGTGATTTTTCGGCTCAAATGACTTTACACAGTTCACGCACCCAACACGTTTTTCAGTATAAACTAAAGAGCATCTGTGTAAGAGTTGCTGTGATTTGTTACAGTTTTACAAGCAGAGTTCAACTAGATATGGTCCGTATGATTAGGAAATACAGTTCTTTTTTTATGGACATGCTCATATTTCTTGCTGTATTGCAACTCTGGACAGAAGAGGATGCTTCTTGCGTTAAAACAGAGGATGTTTCATGGATGAGAACACTGGTCTGAATTTCCCTTCATAAACGGAGTTAAAACAAAGGCTCTGTGTCTTCCTACAAGCAAGAGTTCAATTCCGGAACACCCAGTGATTTTTCGGCTAAAATGAATTTACACAATTCACGAACACAACACGTTATTCACTATAAACTAAAGAGCATCTATGTAAGAGATGCTGTGGTTTGTTACAGTTTCATAAGCAGAGTTCAAGTGTATATGGTCAGTATTAGTAGGAAACACACTTCTTTTTTTCTGGGCATGCACATGTTTCTTGCTGTATTAGAGACTCTGGAAAGAAGAGCATGCTCTTTGTGTTGAAACAGAGTGTGTTTCATGGATGAGAAGACTGCTCTGAATTTCCCTTCACAAACGGAGTTAAACCAAAGGCTCTGTATCTTCCTACAAGTCAGAGTTCATTTCCGGAAAACCCAGTGATTTTAGGGCTCAAATGAATTTGCCCAGTTCAGGAACCCCACACGTTTTTCAGTATAAACTAAAGAGCATCTATGTAAGAGATGCTGTGGTTTGTTACAGTTTCACAAGCAGAGTTTAACTAGATATGGTCCGTATGTGTCAGAAACACAGTTCGTTTTTTTCTGGGCATCCTCATGTTTCTTGCTGTTTTGGAGACGCTGGAAAGAAGAGCATGCTTCTTGCGTTAAAACAGAGGATGTTTCATGGATGAGAACACAGGTCTGAATTTCCCTTCACAAACGGAGTTAAACCAAAGTCTCTGTGTCTTCCTACAAGCAAGAGTTCATTTCCGGAATTCCCAGTTATTTTTCGGCTCAACTGACTTTACACAGTTCACGCACCCAACAGGTTTTTCAGTATAAACTAAAGAGCATCTATGTAAGAGATGCTGTGATTTGTTACAGTTTCACAAGCAGAGTTTAACTAGATATGGTCCGTATGAGTAGGAAATACAGTTCTTTTTTTATGGACATGCTCATATTTCTTGCTGTATTGCAACTCTGGACAGAAGAGGATGCTTCTTGCGTTAAAACAGAGGATGTTTCATGGATGAGAACACTGGTCTGAATTTCCCTTCACAAACGGAGTTAAACCAAAGGCTCTGTGTCTTCCTACAAGCAAGAGTTCATTTCCGGAATTCCCAGTTATTTTTCGGCTCAAATGACTTTACACAGTTCACGCACCCAACAGGTTCTTCAGTATAAACTAAAGAGCATCTATGTAAGAGATGCTGTGATTTGTTACAGTTTCACAAGCAGAGTTTAACTAGATATGGTCCGTATGTTTAAGAAACACAGTTCCTTTTTTCTGGGCATGCTCATGTTTCTTGCTGTTTTGGAGACGCTGGAAAGAAGAGCATGCTTCTTGCGTTAAAACAGAGTATGTTTCATGGATGAGAACACTGGCCTGAATTTCCCTTCACAAACGGAGTTAAACCAAAGGCTCTGTGTCTTCCTACAAGCAAGAGTTCATTTCCGGAAATCCCAGTGATTTTTCGGCTCAAAAGAATTTACCCAGTTCACGCACCCCACACGTTTTTCACTATAAACTAAAGAGCATCTATGTAAGAGATGCTGTTGTTTGTTACAGTTTCACAAGCAGTGTTTAACTAGATATGGTCCTTATGAGTAAGAAACACAGTTCGTTTTTTCTGAGCATGCTCATGTTTCTTGCTGTATTAGAGACTCTGGAAAGAAGAGCATGCTCTTTGCGTTAAAACAGAATATGTTTCATGGATGAGAACACTGGTCTGAATTTCCCTTCACAAACGGAGTTAAACCAAAGGCTCTATCTTCCTACAAGTAAGAGTTCATTTCCGGAAAATCCAGTGATTTTAGGGCTCAAATGAATTTGCCCAGTTCAGGAACCCCACACGTTTTTCAGTAAAAACTAAAGAGCATCTATGTAAGAGATGCTGTTATTTGTTACAGTTTCACAAGCAGAGTTTAACTAGATATGGTATGTATGAGTAGGAAATACAGTTCATTTTTAAGGACATGCTCATATTTCTTGTTGTATTGCAACTCTGGACAGAAGAGGATGCTTCTTGCGTGAAAACAGAGGATGTTTCATGGATGAGAACACTGGTCTGAATTTCCCTTCACAAACGGAGTTAAACCAAAGGCTCTGTGTCTTCCTACAAGCAACGGTTGAATTCCGGAAAACCCAATGATTTTTCGGCTAAAATGAATTTACACAATTCACGAACCCAACACGTTTTTCACTATAAACTAAAGAGCATCTATGTAAGAGATGCTGTGGTTTGTTACAGTTTCATAAGCAGAGTTCAACTAGATATGGTCAGTATTAGTAGGAAACACAGTTCTTTATTTCTGGGCATGCACATGTTTCTTGCTGTATTAGACACTCTGGAAAGAAGAGCATGCTCTTTGCATTAAAACAGAGTGTGTTTCATGGATGAGAACATTGGTCTGAATTTCCTTTCACAAACGTAGTTAAACCAAAGGCTCTGTGTCTTCCTACAAGCAAGAGTTCATTTCCGGAAATCCCAGTGATTTTGCGGCTCAAATGAATTTACACAGTTCACGAACCCAACACGTTTATCATTATAAACTAAAGAGCATCTAAGTAAGAGATGCTGTGATTTGTTACAGTTTCACAAGCAGAGTTTAACTAGATATGGTCCGTATGAGTAAGAAACACAGTTCGTTTATTCTGGCCATGCTCATGTTTCTTGCAGTTTTAGAGACTCTGGAAAGAAGAGCATGCTCTTTGCGTTAAAACAGAGTATGTTTCATGGATGAGAACACTGGTCTGAATTTCCCTTCACAAACGGAGTTAAACCAAAGGCTCTGTATCTTCCTACAAGTAAGAGTTCATTTCCGGAAAACCCAGTGATTTTAGGGCTCAAAAGAATTTGCCCAGTTCACGAACCCCACACGTTTTTCACTATAAACTAAAGAGCATCTATGTAAGAGATGCTGTGGTTTGTTACAGTTTCAAAAGCAGAGTTCAACTAGATATGGTCCGTATGAGTAAGAAATACAGTTCTTTTTTTATGGACATGCTCATATTTCTTGCTGTATTGCAACTCTGGACAGAAGAGGATGCTTCTTGCGTGAAAACAGAGGATGTTTCATGGATGAGAACACTGGTATGAATTTCCCATCACAAACGGAGTTAAACCAAAGGCTCTGTGTCTTCCTACAAGCAAGAGTTCATTTCCGGAATTCCCAGTGATTTTTCGGCTCAAATGACGTTACACAGTTCACGCATCCAACAGGTTTTTCAGTATAAACTAAAGAGCATCAATGTAAGAGATGCTGTGATTTGTTACAGTTTCACTAGCAGAGTTTAACTAGATATGGTCCGTATGTGTCAGAAACACAGTTTGTTTTTTTCTGGGCATGCTCATGTTTCTTGCTGTTTTGGAGACGCTGGAAAGAAGAGCATGCTTCTTGCGTTAAAACAGAGTATGTTTCATGGATGAGAACACTGGTCTGTATTTCCCTTCACAAACGGAGTTTAACCAAATCTCTGTATCTTCCTACAAGTAAGAGTTCATTTCCGGAAAACCCAGTGATTTTAGGGCTCAAATGAATTTGCCCAGTTCAGGAACCCCACACGTTTTTCACTATAAACTAAAGAGCATCTAAGTAAGAGATGCTGTGGTTTGTTACAGTTTCACAAGCAGAGTTCAACTAGATATGGTCCATATGAGTAAGTAATACAGTTCTTTTTTTATGGACATGCTCATATTTCTTGCTGTTTTGCAACTCTGGACAGAAGAGGATGCTTCTTGCGTTAAAACAGAGGATGTTTCATGGATGAGAACACTGGTCTGAATTTCCCTTCACAAACGGAGTTAAACAAAAGGCTCTGTATCTTCCTACAAGTAAGAGTTCATTTCCGGAAAACCCAGTGATTTTAGGGCTCAAATGAATTTGCCCAGTTCACGAACCCCACACGTTTTTCACTATAAACTAAAGAGCATCTATGTAAGAGATGCGGTGGTTTGTTACAGTTTCACAAGCAGAGTTCAACTAGATAAGGTCCGTATGAGTAGGAAATACAGTTCTTTTTTTATGGACATGCTCATATTTCTTGCTGTATTGCAACTCTGGACAGAAGAGGATGCTTGTTGCGTTAAAACAGAGGATGTTTCATGGATCAGAACACTGGTATGAATTTCCATACAAAAACGGAGTTAAACCAAAGGCTCTGTGTCTTCCTACAAGCAAGAGTTCATTTCCGGAGTACCCACTGATTTTTCGGCTCAAATGACTTTACACAGTTCACGAACCCAACACGTTTTTCAGTATAAACTAAAGAGCATCTATGTAAGAAATACTGTGATTTGTTACAGTTTCACAAGCAGAGTTTAACTAGATATGGTCCGTATGTGTAAGAAACACAGTTCGTTTTTTCTAGGCATACTCTTGTTTTTTGCTGTATTAGAGACACTGGAAAGAAGAGAATGCTCTTTGCGTTAAAACAGAGTATGTTTCATGGATGAGAACACTGGTCTGAATTTCCCTTCACAAACGGAGTTAAACCAAAGGCTCTGTGTCTTCCTACAAGCAAGAGTTCATTTCCGGAAAACCCAGTGATTTTTCGGCTCAAATGAATTTACCCAGTTCACGAACCACAGAAGTTTTTCTCTATAAACTAAAGAGCTTCTATGTAAGACATGCTGTGGTTTGTTACAGTTTCACAAGCAGAGTTCAACTAGATATGGTCCGTATGAGTAAGAAATACAGTTCTTTTTTTATAGACATGCTCATATTTCTTGCTGTATTGCAACTCTGGACAGAAGAGGATGCTTCTTGCGTGAAAACAGAGGATGTTTCATGGATGAGAACACTGGTCTGAATTTCCCTTCACAAACGGAGTTAAACCAAAGGCTCTGTGTCTTCCTACAAGCAAGAGTTCATTTCCGGAATTCCCAGTGATATTTCGGCTCAAATGACTTTACACAGTTCACACATGCAACACGTTTTTCAGTATAAACTAAAGAGCATCAATGTTAGAGATGCTGTGATTTGTTACAGTTTCACAAGCAGAGTTTAACTAGATATGGTCCGTATGTGTCAGAAACACAGTTCGTTTTTTTCTGGGCATGCTCATGTTTCTTGCTGTTTTGGAGACGCTGGAAAGAAGAGCATGCTTCTTGCGTTAAAACAGAGTATGTTTCATGGATGAGAACACTGGTCTGAATTTCCCTTCACAAACGGAGTTAAACCAAAGTCTCTGTATCTTCCTACAAGTAAGAGTTCATTTCCGGAAAACCCAGTGATTTTAGGGCTCAAATGAATTTGCCCAGTTCAGGATCCCCACATGTTTTTCACTATAAACTAAAGAGCATCTATGTAAGAGATGCTGTGGTTTTTTAGAGTTTCACAAGCAGAGTTCAACTAGATATGGTCCGTATGAGTAAGAAATACAGTTCTTTTTTTATGGACATGCTCATATTTCTTGCTGTATTGCAACTCTGGACAGTAGAAGATGCTTCTTGCGTTAAAACAGAGGATGTTTCATGGATGAGAACAGTGGTCTGAATTTCCCTTCACAAACAGAGTTAAACCAAAGTCTCTGTGTCTTCCTTCAAGCAAGAGTTCATTTCCTGAAATCCCAGTGATTTTTCGGCTCAAATGAATTTACACAGTTCGCGCACCCAACACGATATTCACTATAAACTAAAGAGCATCTATGTAAGAGATGCTGTGGTTTGTTACAGTTTCATAAGCAGAGTTCAACTAGATATGGTCAGTATTAGTAGGAAACACAGTTCTTTTTTTCTGGGCATGCTCATGTTTCTTGCTGTATTGGAGATGCTGGAAAGAAGAGCATGCTTCTGGCGTTAAAACAGAGTATGTTTCGTAGATGAGAACACTGGTCTGAAATTCCCTTCACAAAAGGAGTTAAACCAAAGGCTCTGTGTCTTCCTACAAGCAAGAGTTCATTTCCCGAAATCCCAGTGATTTTTCGGCTCAAATGAATTTACCCAGTTCACGAACCAAACACTTTTTTCACTATAAACTAAAGAGCATCTATGTAAGAGATGCTGTTGTTTGTTACAGTTTCACAAGCAGAGTTTAACTAGATATGGTCCGTATGAGTAAGAAACACAGTTCGTTTTTTCTGAGCATGCTCATGTTTCTTGCTGTATTAGAGACTCTGGAAAGAAGAGCATGCTCTTTGCGTTAAAACAGAGTATGTTTCATGGATGAGAACACTGGTCTGAATTTCCCGTCACAAACGGAGTTAAACCAAAGGCTCTGTATCTTCCTACAAGTAAGAGTTCATTTCCGGAAAACCCAGTGATATTAGGGCTCAAATGAATTTGCCCAATTCACGAACCCCACACGTTTTTGACTATAAACTAAAGAGCATCTATGTAAGAGATGCGGTGGTTTGTTACAGTTTCACAAGCAGAGTTCAACAAGATATGGTCCGTATGAGTAAGAAATACAGTTTTTTTTTATGGACATGCTCATATTTCTTGCTGTATTGCAACTCTGGACAGAAGAGGATGCTTCTTGCGTGAAAACAGAGGATGTTTCATGGATGAGAACACTGGTCTGAATTTCCCTTCACAAACGGAGTTAAACCAAAGGCTCTGTGTCTTCCTACAAGCAAGAGTTCATTTCCGGAATACCCACTGATTTTTCGGCTCAAATGACTTTACACAGTTCACCCACCCAACACGTTTTCAGTATAAACTAAAGAGCATCTATGTAAGAGATGCTGTGATTTGATACAGTTTCACAAGCAGAGTTTAACTAGATATGGTCCGAATGTGTAAGAAACACAGTTCGTTTTTTTCTAGGCATGCTATTGTTTCTTGCTGTATTAGAGACACTGGAAAGAAGAGCATGCTCTTTGCGTTAAAACAGAGTGTGTTTCATGGATGAGAACAATGGTATGAATTTCCCTCAACAAACGGAGTTAAACCAAAGGCTCTGTGTCTTCCTACAAGTAAGAGTTCATTTCCGGAAAACCCAGTGATTTTAGGGCTCAAATGAATTTGCCCAGTTCACGAACCCCACACGTTTTTCACTATAAACTAAAGAGCTTCTATGTAAGACATGCTGTGGTTTGTTACAGTTTCACAAGCAGAGTTCAACTAGATATGGTCCGTATGAGTAAGAAATACAGTTCTTTTTTTATGGATATGCTCATATTTCTTGCTGTATTGCAACTCTGGACAGAAGAGGATGCTTCTTGCATGAAAACAGAGGATGTTTCATGGATGAGAACACTGGTCTGAATTTCCCTTCACAAACGGAGTTAAACCAAAGGCTCTGTGTCTTCCTACAAGCAAGAGTTCATTTCCGGAATTCCCAGTGATTTTTCGGCTCAAATGAATTTACACAGTTCGCGCATCCAACACGTTTTTCAGTATAAACTAAAGAGCATCTATGTAAGAGATGCTGTGATTTGTAACAGTTTCACAAGCAGAGTTTAACTAGATATGGTCCGTATGTGTCAGAAACACAGTTCATTTTTTTCTGGGCATGCTCATGTTTTTTGCTGTATTGGAGACGCTGGAAAGAAGAGCATGCTTCTTGCATTAAAACAGAGTATGTTTCATGGATGAGAACACTGGTCTGAATTTCCCTACACAAACGGAGTGAAACCAAAGGATCTGTGTCTTCCTACAAGCAAGAGTTCTTTTCCGAAAATCCCAGTGATTTTTCGGCTCAAATGAATTTGCCCAGTTCATGAACCCCACACGTTTTTTACTGTAAACTAAAGAGCATCTATGTAAGAGATGCTGTGGATTGTTACAGTTTCACAAGCAGAGTTCAACTCGTTATGGTCCGTATGAGTAAGAAATACAGTTCTTTTTTTATGGACATGCTCATATTTCTTGCTGTATTGCAACTCTGGACAGAAGAGGATGCTTCTTGCGTTAAAACAGAGGATGTTTCATGGATGAGAACACTGGTATGAATTTCCATGCACAAACGGAGTTAAACAAAAGACTCTGTATCTTCCTACAAGCAAGAGTTCATTTCCGGAAAACCCAGTGATTTTTCGGCTAAAATGAATTTACACAATTCACGAACCCAACACGTTTTTCACTATAAACTAAAGAGCATCTATGTAAGAGATGCTGTGGTTTGTTACAGTTTCATAAGCAGAGTTCAACTAGATATGGTCAGTATTCGTAGGAAACAGAGCTCTTTTTTTCTGGGCATGCTCATGTTTCTTGCTGTATTAGAGACTCTGGAAAGAAGAGCATGCTCTTTGTGTTAACACAGAGTATGTTTCATGGATGAGAACACAGGTCTGAATTTCCCTTCACAAACGAAGTTAAACCAAAGGCTCTGTATCTTCCTACAAGTAAGGGTTCATTTCCGGAAAACCCAGTGATTTTAGGGCTCAAATAAATTTGCCCAGTTCACGATCCCCACACGTTTTTCACTATAAACTAAAGAGCATCTATGTAAGAGATGCAGTGGTTTGTTACAGTTTCACAAGCAGAGTTCAACTAGATATGGTCCGTATGAGTAAGAAATACAGTTCTTTTTTTATGGACATGTTCATATTTCTTGCTGTATTGCAACTCTGGACAGAACAGGATGCTTATTGCGTGAAAACAGAGGTTGTTTCATGGATAAGAACACTGGTCTGAATTTCCCTTCACAAACGGAGTTAAACCAAAGTCTCTGTATCTTCCTACAAGTAAGAGTTCATTTCCGGAAAACCCAGTGATTTTAGGGCTCAAATGAATTTGCCCAGTTCAGGATCCCCACATGTTTTTCACTATAAACTAAAGAGCATCTATGTAAGAGATGCTGTGGTTTGTTAGAGTTTCACAAGCAGAGTTCAACTAGATATGGTCCGTATGAGTAAGAAATACAGTTCTTTTTTTATGGACATGCTCATATTTCTTGCTGTATTGCAACTCTGGACAGTAGAAGATGCTTCTTGCGTTAAAACAGAGGATGTTTCATGGATGAGAACAGTGGTCTGAATTTCCCTTCACAAACAGAGTTAAACCAAAGGCTCTGTGTCTTCCTACAAGCAAGAGTTCATTTCCGGAGTACCCACTGATTTTTCGGCTCAAATGACTTTACACAGTTCACACACCCAACACGTTTTTCAGTATAAACTAAAGAGCATCTATGTAAGAAATACTGTGATTTGTTACAGTTTCACAAGCAGAGTTTAACTAGATATGGTCCGTATGTGTAAGAAACACAGTTCGTTTTTTCTAGGCATACTCTTGTTTTTTGCTGTATTAGAGACACTGGAAAGAAGAGAATGCTCTTTGCGTTAAAACAGAGTGTGTTTCATGGATGAGAACACTGGTCTGAATTTCCCTTCACAAACGGAGTTAAACCAAAGGCTCTGTGTCTTCCTACAAGCAAGAGTTCATTTCCGGAAAACCCAGTGATTTTTCGGCTCAAATGAATTTACCCAGTTCACGAACCACAGAAGTTTTTCTCTATAAACTAAAGAGCTTCTATGTAAGACATGCTGTGGTTTGTTACAGTTTCACAAGCAGAGTTCAACTAGATATGGTCCGTATGAGTAAGAAATACAGTTCTTTTTTTATAGACATGCTCATATTTCTTGCTGTATTGCAACTCTGGACAGAAGAGGATGCTTCTTGCGTGAAAACAGAGGATGTTTCATGGATGAGAACACTGGTCTGAATTTCCCTTCACAAACGGAGTTAAACCAAAGGCTCTGTGTCTTCCTACAAGCAAGAGTTCATTTCCGGAATTCCCAGTGATATTTCGGCTCAAATGACTTTACACAGTTCACACATGCAACACGTTTTTCAGTATAAACTAAAGAGCATCAATGTTAGAGATGCTGTGATTTGTTACAGTTTCACAAGCAGAGTTTAACTAGATATGGTCCGTATGTGTCAGAAACACAGTTCGTTTTTTTCTGGGCATGCTCATGTTTCTTGCTGTTTTGGAGACGCTGGAAAGAAGAGCATGCTTCTTGCGTTAAAACAGAGTATGTTTCATGGATGAGAACACTGGTCTGAATTTCCCTTCACAAACGGAGTTAAACCAAAGTCTCTGTATCTTCCTACAAGTAAGAGTTCATTTCCGGAAAACCCAGTGATTTTAGGGCTCAAATGAATTTGCCCAGTTCAGGATCCCCACATGTTTTTCACTATAAACTAAAGAGCATCTATGTAAGAGATGCTGTGGTTTTTTAGAGTTTCACAAGCAGAGTTCAACTAGATATGGTCCGTATGAGTAAGAAATACAGTTCTTTTTTTATGGACATGCTCATATTTCTTGCTGTATTGCAACTCTGGACAGTAGAAGATGCTTCTTGCGTTAAAACAGAGGATGTTTCATGGATGAGAACAGTGGTCTGAATTTCCCTTCACAAACAGAGTTAAACCAAAGTCTCTGTGTCTTCCTTCAAGCAAGAGTTCATTTCCTTTAATCCCAGTGATTTTTCGGCTCAAATGAATTTACACAGTTCGCGCACCCAACACGATATTCACTATAAACTAAAGAGCATCTATGTAAGAGATGCTGTGGTTTGTTACAGTTTCATAAGCAGAGTTCAACTAGATATGGTCAGTATTAGTAGGAAACACAGTTCTTTTTTTCTGGGCATGCTCATGTTTCTTGCTGTATTGGAGATGCTGGAAAGAAGAGCATGCTTCTGGCGTTAAAACAGAGTATGTTTCGTAGATGAGAACACTGGTCTGAAATTCCCTTCACAAAAGGAGTTAAACCAAAGGCTCTGTGTCTTCCTACAAGCAAGAGTTCATTTCCCGAAATCCCTGTGATTTTTCGGCTCAAATGAATTTACCCAGTTCACGAACCAAACACTTTTTTCACTATAAACTAAAGAGCATCTATGTAAGAGATGCTGTTGTTTGTTACAGTTTCACAAGCAGAGTTTAACTAGATATGGTCCGTATGAGTAAGAAACACAGTTCGTTTTTTCTGAGCATGCTCATGTTTCTTGCTGTATTAGAGACTCTGGAAAGAAGAGCATGCTCTTTGCGTTAAAACAGAGTATGTTTCATGGATGAGAACACTGGTCTGAATTTCCCGTCACAAACGGAGTTAAACCAAAGGCTCTGTATCTTCCTACAAGTAAGAGTTCATTTCCGGAAAACCCAGTGATATTAGGGCTCAAATGAATTTGCCCAATTCACGAACCCCACACGTTTTTGACTATAAACTAAAGAGCATCTATGTAAGAGATGCGGTGGTTTGTTACAGTTTCACAAGCAGAGTTCAACAAGATATGGTCCGTATGAGTAAGAAATACAGTTTTTTTTTATGGACATGCTCATATTTCTTGCTGTATTGCAACTCTGGACAGAAGAGGATGCTTCTTGCGTGAAAACAGAGGATGTTTCATGGATGAGAACACTGGTCTGAATTTCCCTTCACAAACGGAGTTAAACCAAAGGCTCTGTGTCTTCCTACAAGCAAGAGTTCATTTCCGGAATACCCACTGATTTTTCGGCTCAAATGACTTTACACAGTTCACCCACCCAACACGTTTTCAGTATAAACTAAAGAGCATCTATGTAAGAGATGCTGTGATTTGTTACAGTTTCACAAGCAGAGTTTAACTAGATATGGTCTGAATGTGTAAGAAACACAGTTCGTTTTTTTCTAGGCATGCTATTGTTTCTTGCTGTATTAGAGACACTGGAAAGAAGAGCATGCTCTTTGCGTTAAAACAGAGTGTGTTTCATGGATGAGAACAATGGTATGAATTTCCCTCAACAAACGGAGTTAAACCAAAGGCTCTGTGTCTTCCTACAAGTAAGAGTTCATTTCCGGAAAACCCAGTGATTTTAGGGCTCAAATGAATTTGCCCAGTTCACGAACCCCACACGTTTTTCACTATAAACTAAAGAGCTTCTATGTAAGACATGCTGTGGTTTGTTACAGTTTCACAAGCAGAGTTCAACTAGATATGGTCCGTATGAGTAAGAAATACAGTTCTTTTTTTATGGATATGCTCATATTTCTTGCTGTATTGCAACTCTGGACAGAAGAGGATGCTTCTTGCGTGAAAACAGAGGATGTTTCATGGATGAGAACACTGGTCTGAATTTCCCTTCACAAACGGAGTTAAACCAAAGGCTCTGTGTCTTCCTACAAGCAAGAGTTCATTTCCGGAATTCCCAGTGATTTTTCGGCTCAAATGAATTTACACAGTTCGCGCATCCAACACGTTTTTCAGTATAAACTAAAGAGCATCTATGTAAGAGATGCTGTGATTTGTAACAGTTTCACAAGCAGAGTTTAACTAGATATGGTCCGTATGTGTCAGAAACACAGTTCATTTTTTTCTGGGCATGCTCATGTTTTTTGCTGTATTGGAGACGCTGGAAAGAAGAGCATGCTTCTTGCATTAAAACAGAGTATGTTTCATGGATGGGAACACTGGTCTGAATTTCCCTTCACAAACGGAGTGAAACCAAAGGATCTGTGTCTTCCTACAAGCAAGAGTTCTTTTCCGAAAATCCCAGTGATTTTTCGGCTCAAATGAATTTGCCCAGTTCATGAACCCCACACGTTTTTTACTGTAAACTAAAGAGCATCTATTTAAGAGATGCTGTGGATTGTTACAGTTTCACAAGCAGAGTTCAACTCGATATGGTCCGTATGAGTAAGAAATACAGTTCTTTTTTTATGGACATGCTCATATTTCTTGCTGTATTGCAACTCTGGACAGAAGAGGATGCTTCTTGCGTTAAAACAGAGGATGTTTCATGGATGAGAACACTGGTATGAATTTCCATGCACAAACGGAGTTAAACAAAAGACTCTGTATCTTCCTACAAGCAAGAGTTCATTTCCGGAAAACCCAGTGATTTTTCGGCTAAAATGAATTTACACAATTCACGAACCCAACACGTTTTTCACTATAAACTAAAGAGCATCTATGTAAGAGATGCTGTGGTTTGTTACAGTTTCATAAGCAGAGTTCAACTAGATATGGTCAGTATTCGTAGGAAACAGAGCTCTTTTTTTCTGGGCATGCTCATGTTTCTTGCTGTATTAGAGACTCTGGAAAGAAGAGCAGGCTCTTTGTGTTAACACAGAGTATGTTTCATGGATGAGAACACAGGTCTGAATTTCCCTTCACAAACGAAGTTAAACCAAAGGCTCTGTATCTTCCTACAAGTAAGGGTTCATTTCCGGAAAACCCAGTGATTTTAGGGCTCAAATGAATTTGCCCAGTTCACGATCCCCACACGTTTTTCACTATAAACTAAAGAGCATCTATGTAAGAGATGCAGTGGTTTGTTACAGTTTCACAAGCAGATTTCAACTAGATATGGTCCGTATGAGTAAGAAATACAGTTCTTTTTTTATGGACATGTTCATATTTCTTGCTGTATTGCAACTCTGGACAGAACAGGATGCTTCTTGCGTTAAAACAGAGGATGTTTCATGGATAAGAACACTGGTCTGAATTTCCCTTCACAAACGGAGTTAAACCAAAGTCTCTGTATCTTCCTACAAGTAAGAGTTCATTTCCGGAAAACCCAGTGATTTTAGGGCTCAAATGAATTTGCCCAGTTCAGGATCCCCACATGTTTTTCACTATAAACTAAAGAGCATCTATGTAAGAGATGCTGTGGTTTGTTAGAGTTTCACAAGCAGAGTTCAACTAGATATGGTCCGTATGAGTAAGAAATACAGTTCTTTTTTTATGGACATGCTCATATTTCTTGCTGTATTGCAACTCTGGACAGTAGAAGATGCTTCTTGCGTTAAAACAGAGGATGTTTCATGGATGAGAACAGTGGTCTGAATTTCCCTTCACAAACAGAGTTAAACCAAAGGCTCTGTGTCTTCCTACATGCAAGAGTTCATTTCCGGAAATCGCAGTGATTTTTCGGCTCAAATGAATTTACACAGCTCGCGCACCCAACACGATATTCACTATAAACTAAAGAGCATCTATGTAAGAGATGCTGTGGTTTGTTACAGTTTCATAAGCAGAGTTCAACTAGATATGGTCAGTATTAGTAGGAAACACAGTTCGTTTTTTCTGGGCATGCTCATGTTTCTTGCTGTATTGGAGATGCTGGAAAGAAGAGCATGCTTCTGGCGTTAAAACAGAGTATGTTTCGTGGATGAGAACACTGGCCTGAAATTCCCTTCACAAAAGGAGTTAAACCAAAGACTCTGTGTCTTCCTACAAGCAAGAGTTCATTTCCCGAAATCCCAGTGATTTTTCGGCTCAAATGAATTTACCCAGTTCACGAACCAAACACTTTTTTCACTATAAACTAAAGAGCATCTATGTAAGAGATGCTGTTGTTTGTTACAGTTTCACAAGCAGAGTTTAACTAGATATGGTCCGTAAGAGTAAGAAACACAGTTCGTTTTTTCTGAGCATGCTCATGTTTCTTGCTGTATTAGAGACTCTGGAAAGAAGAGCATGCTCTTTGCGTTAAAACAGAGTATGTTTCATGGATGAGAACACTGGTCTGAATTTCCCATACAAACGGAGTTAAACCAAAGGCTCTGTATCTTCCTACAAGTAAGAGTTCATTTCCGGAAAACCCAGTGATATTAGGGCTCAAATGAATTTGCCCAATTCACGAACCCCACACGTTTTTCACTATAAACTAAAGAGCATCTATGTAAGAGATGCGGTGGTTTGTTACAGTTTCACAAGCAGAGTTCAACTAGATATGGTCCGTATGAGTAAGAAATACAGTTTTTTTTATGGGCATGCTCATATTTCTTGCTGTATTGCAACTCTGGACAGAAGAGGATGCTTCTTGCGTGAAAACAGAGGATGTTTCATGGATGAGAACACTGGTCTGAATTTCCCTTCACAAACGTAGTTAAACCAAAGGCTCTGTGTCTTCCTACAAGCAAGAGTTCATTTCCGGAATACCCACTGATTTTTCGGCTCAAATGACTTTACACAGTTCACGCACACAACACGTTTTCAGTATAAACTAAAGAGCATCTATGTAAGAGATGCTGTGATTTGTTACAGTTTCACAAGCAGAGTTTAACTAGATATGGTCCGTATGTGTAAGAAACACAGTTCGTTTTTTTCTAGGCATGCTCTTGTTTCTTGCTGTATTAGAGACACTGGAAAGAAGAGCATGCTCTTTGCGTTAAAATAGAGTGTGTTTCATGGATGAGAACACTGGTCTGAATTTCCCTCAACAAACGGAGTTAAACCAAAGGCTCTGTGTCTTCCTACAAGTAAGAGTTCATTTCCGGAAAACCCAGTGATTTTAGGGCTCAAATGAATTTGCCCAGTACACGAACCCCACACGTTTTTCAATATAAACTAAAGAGCTTCTATGTAAGACATGCTGTGGTTTGTTACAGTTTCACAAGCAGAGTTCAGCTAGATATGGTCCTTATGAGTAAGAAATACAGTTCTTTTTTTATGGATATGCTCATATTTCTTCCTGTATTGCAACTCTGGACAGAAGAGGATGCTTCTTGCGTGAAAACAAAGGATGTTTCATAAATGAGAACACTGGTCTGAATTTCCCTTCACAAACAGAGTTAAACCAAAGGCTCTGTGTCTTCCTACATGCAAGAGTTCATTTCCGGAAATCGCAGTGATTTTTCGGCTCAAATGAATTTACACAGTTCGCGCACCCAACACGATATTCACTATAAACTAAAGAGCATCTATGTAAGAGATGCTGTGGTTTGTTACAGTTTCATAAGCAGAGTTCAACCAGATATGGTCAGTATTAGTAGGAAACACAGTTCTTTTTTTCTGGGCATGCTCATGTTTCTTGCTGTATTGGAGATGCTGGAAAGAAGAGCATGCTTCTGGCGTTAAAACAGAGTATGTTTCGTAGATGAGAACACTGGTCTGAAATTCCCTTCACAAAAGGAGTTAAACCAAAGGCTCTGTGTCTTCCTACAAGCAAGAGTTCATTTCCCGAAATCCCAGTGATTTTTCGGCTCAAATGAATTTACCCAGTTCACGAACCAAACACTTTTTTCACTATAAACTAAAGAGCATCTATGTAAGAGATGCTGTTGTTTGTTACAGTTTCACAAGCAGAGTTTAACTAGATATGGTCCGTATGAGTAAGAAACACAGTTCGTTTTTTCTGAGCATGCTCATGTTTCTTGCTGTATTAGAGACTCTGGAAAGAAGAGCATGCTCTTTGCGTTAAAACAGAGTATGTTTCATGGATGAGAACACCGGTCTGAATTTCCCGTCACAAACGGAGTTAAACCAAAGGCTCTGTATCTTCCTACAAGTAAGAGTTCATTTCCGGAAAACCCAGTGATATTAGGGCTCAAATGAATTTGCCCAATTCACGAACCCCACACGTTTTTGACTATAAACTAAAGAGCATCTATGTAAGAGATGCGGTGGTTTGTTACAGTTTCACAAGCAGAGTTCAACTAGATATGGTCCGTATGAGTAAGAAATACAGTTTTTTTTTATGGACATGCTCATATTTCTTGCTGTATTGCAACTCTGGACAGAAGAGGATGCTTCTTGCGTGAAAACAGAGGATGTTTCATGGATGAGAACACTGGTCTGAATTTCCCTTCACAAACGGAGTTAAACCAAAGGCTCTGTGTCTTCCTACAAGCAAGAGTTTATTTCCGGAATCCCCACTGATTTTTCGGCTCAAATGACTTTACACAGTTCACCCACCCAACACGTTTTCAGTATAAACTAAAGAGCATCTATGTAAGAGATGCTGTGATTTGTTACAGTTTCACAAACAGAGTTTAACTAGATATGGTCCGAATGTGTAAGAAACACAGTTCGTTTTTTTCTAGGCATGCTCTTGTTTCTTGCTGTATTAGAGACACTGGAAAGAAGAGCATGCTCTTTGCGTTAAAACAGAGTGTGTTTCATGGATGAGAACACTGGTCTGAATTTCCCTCAACAAACGGAGTTAAACCAAAGGCTCTGTGTCTTCCTACAAGTAAGAGTTCATTTCCGGAAAACCCAGTGATTTTAGGGCTCAAATGAATTTGCCCAGTTCACGAACCCCACAAGTTTTTCACTATAAACTAAAGAGCTTCTATGTAAGACATGCTGTGGTTTGTTACAGTTTCACAAGCAGAGTTCAACTAGATATGGTCCGTATGAGTAAGAAACACAGTTCGTTTTTTCTGAGCATGCTCATGTTTCTTGCTGTATTAGAGACTCTGGAAAGAAGAGCATGCTCTTTGCCTTAAAACAGAGTATGTTTCATGGATGAGAACACTGGTCTGAATTTCCCGTCACAAACGGAGTTAAACCAAAGGCTCTGTATCTTCCTACAAGTAAGAGTTCATTTCCGGAAAACCCAGTGATATTAGGGCTCAAATGAATTTGCCCAATTCACGAACCCCACACGTTTTTGACTATAAACTAAAGAGCATCTATGTAAGAGATGCGGTGGTTTGTTACAGTTTCACAAGCAGAGTTCAACTAGATATGGTCCGTATGAGTAAGAAATACAGTTTTTTTTTTATGGACATGCTCATATTTCTTGCTGTATTGCAACTCTGGACAGAAGAGGATGCTTCTTGCGTGAAAACAGAGGATGTTTCATGGATGAGAACACTGGTCTGAATTTCCCTTCACAAACGGAGTTAAACCAAAGGCTCTGTGTCTTCCTACAAGCAAGAGTTCATTTCCGGAATACCCACTGATTTTTCGGCTCAAATGACTTTACACAGTTCACCCACCCAACACGTTTTCAGTATAAACTAAAGAGCATCTATGTAAGAGATGCTGTGATTTGTTACAGTTTCACAAACAGAGTTTAACTAGATATGGTCCGAATGTGTAAGAAACACAGTTCGTTTTTTTCTAGGCATGCTCTTGTTTCTTGCTGTATTAGAGACACTGGAAAGAAGAGCATGCTCTTTGCGTTAAAACAGAGTGTGTTTCATGGATGAGAACACTGGTCTGAATTTCCCTCAACAAACGGAGTTAAACCAAAGGCTCTGTGTCTTCCTACAAGTAAGAGTTCATTTCCGGAAAACCCAGTGATTTTAGGGCTCAAATGAATTTGCCCATTTCACGAACCCCACAAGTTTTTCACTATAAACTAAAGAGCTTCTATGTAAGACATGCTGTGGTTTGTTACAGTTTCACAAGCAGAGTTCAACTAGATATGGTCCGTATGAGTAAGAAATACAGTTCTTTTTTTATGGATATGCTCATATTTCTTGCTGTATTGCAACTCTGGACAGAAGAGGATGCTTCTTGCGTGAAAACAGAGGATGTTTCATGGATGAGAACACTGGTCTGAATTTCCCTTCACAAACGGAGTTAAACCAAAGGCTCTGTGTCTTCCTACAAGCAAGAGTTCATTTCCGGAATTCCCAGTGATTTTTCGGCTCAAATGAATTTACACAGTTCGCGCATCCAACACGTTTTTCAGTATAAACTAAAGAGCATCTATGTAAGAGATGCTGTGGTTTGTTACAGTTTCATAAGCAGAGTTCAACTAGATATGGTCAGTATTCGTAGGAAACAGAGCTCTTTTTTTCTGGGCATGCTCATGTTTCTTGCTGTATTAGAGACTCTGGAAAGAAGAGCATGCTCTTTGTGTTAACACAGAGTATGTTTCATGGATGAGAACACTGGTCTGAATTTCCCTTCACAATCGAAGTTAAACCAAAGGCTCTGTATCTTCCTACAAGTAAGGGTTCATTTCCGGAAAACCCAGTGATTTTAGGGCTCAAATGAATTTGCCCAGTTCACGATCCCCACACGTTTTTCACTATAAACTAAAGAGCATCTATGTAAGAGATGCAGTGGTTTGTTACAGTTTCACAAGCAGATTTCAACTAGATATGGTCCGTATGAGTAAGAAATACAGTTTTTTTTTTATGGACATGCTCATATTTCTTGCTGTATTGCAACTCTGGACAGAACAGGATGCTTATTGCGTGAAAACAGAGGATGTTTCATGGATGAGAACTCTGGTCTGAATTTCCCTTCACAAATGGAATTAAACCAAAGGCTCTGTGTCTTCCTACAAGCAACAGTTCATTTCCGGAATTCCCTGTGATTTTTCGGCTCAAATGACTTTACACAGTTCACGCATCCAACACGTTTTTCAGTATAAACTAAAGAGCATCTATGTACGAGATGCTGTGGTTTGTTACAGTTTCACAAGCAGAGTTTAACTAGATATGGTCCGTATGTGTCAGAAATACAGTTCGTTTTTTTCTGGGCATGCTCTTGTTTCTTGCTGTTTTGGAGACGCTGGAAAGAAGAGCATGCTACTTGCGTTAAAACAGAGGATGTTTCATGGATGAGAACACTGGTCTGTATTTCCCTTCACAAACGGAGTTAAACAAAAGGCTCTGTATCTTCCTACAAGCAAGAGTTCATTTCCGGAAAACCCAATGATTTTAGGGCTCAAATGAATTTGCCCAGTTCACGAACCCCACACGTTTTTCACTATAAACTAAAGAGCATCTATGTAAGAGATGCGGTGGTTTGTTACAGTTTCACAAGCAGAGTTCAACTAGATAAGGTCCCTATGAGTAGGAAAAACAGTTCTTTTTTTATGGACATCCTCATAAATCTTGCGGTATTGCAACTCTGGACAGAAGAGGATGCTTGTTGCGTTAAAACAGAGGATGTTTCATGGATGAGAACACTGGTATGAATTTCCATGCAAAAACGGAGTTAAACCAAAGGCTCTGTGTCTTCCTACAAGCAAGAGTTCATTTCCGGAATACCCACTGATTTTTCGGCTCAAATGACTTTACACAGTTCACGCACCCAACACGTTTTTCAGTATAAACTAAAGAGCATCTATGTAAGAGATGCTGTGATTTGTTACAGTTTCACAAGCAGAGTTTAACTAGATATGGTCCGTACGTGTAAGAAACACAGTTCGTTTTTTCTAGGCATACTCTTGTTTCTTGCTGTATTAGAGACACTGGAAAGAAGAGCATGCTCTTTGCGTTAAAACAGAGTGTGTTTCATGGATGAGAACACTGGTGTGAATTTCCCTTCACAAACGGAGTTAAACCAAAGGCTCTGTGTCTTCCTACAAGCAAGAGTTCATTTCCGGAAAACCCAGTGATTTTTCGTCTCAAATGAATTTACCCAGTTCACGAACCACAGAAGTTTTTCAGTATAAACTAAAGAGCTTCTATGTAAGAGATGCTGTGGTTTGTTACAGTTTCACAAGCAGAGTTCAACTAGATATGGTCCGTATGAGTAAGAAATACAGTTCTTTTTTTATGGACATGCTCATATTTCTTGCTGTATTGCAACTCTGGACAGAAGAGGATGCTTCTTGCGTGAAAACAGAGGATGTTTCATGGATGAGAACACTGGTCTGAATTTCCCTTCACAAACGGAGTTAAACCAAAGGCTCTGTGTCTTCCTACAAGCAAGAGTTCATTTCCGGAATTCCCAGTGATATTTTGGCTCAAATGACTTTACACAGTTCACACATCCAACACGTTTTTCAGTATAAACTAAAGAGCATCAATGTTAGAGATGCTGTGATTTGTTACAGTTTCACAAGCAGAGTTTAACTAGATATGGTCCGTATGTGTCAGAAACACAGTTCGTTTTTTTCTGGGCATGCTCATGTTTCTTGCTGTTTTGGAGACGCTGGAAAGAAGAGCATGCTTCTTGCGTTAAAACAGAGGATGTTTCATGGATGAGAACACTGGTCTGAATTTCCCTTCACAAACGGAGTTAAACAAATGCTCTGTATCTTCCTACAAGCAAGAGTTCATTTCCGGAAAACCCAGTGATTTTAGGGCTCAAATGAATTTGCCCAGTTCACGAACCCCACACGTTTTTCACTATAAACTAAAGAGCATCTATGTAAGAGATGCAGTGGTTTGTTACAGTTTCACAAGCAGAGTTCAACTAGATAAGGTCCGTATGAGTAGGAAATACAGTTCTTTTTTTATGGACATGCTCATATTTCTTGCTGTATTGCAACTCTGGACAGAAGAGGATGCTTGTTGCGTTAAAACAGAGGATGTTTCATGGATGAGAACACTGGTATGAATTTCCCTGCACAAACGGAGTTAAACCAAAGGCTCTGTGTCTTCCTACAAGAAAGAGTTCATTTCCGGAATACCCACTGATTTTTCGGCTCAAATGACTTTACACAGTTCACGCACCCAACACGTTTTTCAGTATAAACTAAAGAGCATCTATGTAAGAGATGCTGTGATTTGTTACAGTTTCACAAGCAGAGTTTAACTAGATATGGTCCGTATGTGTAAGAAACACAGTTCGTTTTTCCTAGGCATGCTCTTGTTTCTTGATGTATTAGAGACACTGGAAAGAAGAGCATGCTCTTTGCGTTAAAACAGAGTGTGTTTCATGGATGAGAACACTGGTCTGAATTTCCCTTCACAAACGGAGTTAAACCAAAGGCTCTGTGTCTTCCTACAAGCAAGAGTTCAATCCCGGAAAACCCAGTGATTTTTCGGCTCAAATGAATTTACCCAGTTCACGAACCCAACACGTTTTTCACTATAAACTAAAGAGCATGTATGTAAGAGATGATGTTGTTTGTTACAGTTTCACAAGCAGAGTTTAACTAGATATGGTCGGTATGAGTAAGAAACACAGTTCGTTATTTCTGGGCATGCTCATGTTTCTTGCTGTATTGGAGATGCTGGAAAGAAGAGCATGCTTCTTGCGATAAAACAGAGTATTTTTCATGGATGAGAACACTGGTCTGAATTTCCCTTCACAAACGGAGTTAAACCAAAGGCTCTGTATCTTCCTACAAGTAAGAGTTCATTTCTGGAAAACCCAGTGATTTTAGGGCTCAAATGAATTTGCCCAGTTCAGGAACCCCACACGTTTTTCAGTATAAACTAAAGAGCATCTATGTAAGAGATGCTGTTATTTGTTACAGTTTCACAAGCAGAGTTTAACTAGATATGGTATGTATGAGTAGGAAATACAGTTCTTTTGTAAGGACATGCTCATATTTCTTGCTGTATTGCAGCTCTGGACAGAAGAGGATGCTTCTTGCGTTAAAACAGAGGAGGTTTCATGGATGAGAACACTGGTCTAAATTTCCCTTCACAAACGGAGTTAAACCAAACGCTCTGTGTCTTCCTACAAGCAACAGTTCAATTCCGGAAAACCCAGTGATTTTTCGGCTAAAATGAATTTACACAATTCACGAACCCAACACGTTTTTCACTATAAACTAAAGAGCATCTATGTAAGAGATGCTGTGGTTTGTTACAGTTTCATAAGCAGAGTTCAACTAGATATGGTCAGTATTAGTAGGAAACACAGTTCTTTTTTTCTGGGCATGCACATGTTTCTTGCTGTATTAGACACTCTGGAAAGAAGAGCATGCTCTTTGCATTAAAACAGAGTGTGTTTCATGGATGAGAACATTGGTCTGAATTTCCTTTCACAAACGTAGTTAAACCAAAGGCTCTGTGTCTTCCTACAAGCAAGAGTTCATTTCCGGAAATCCCAGTGATTTTGCGGCTCAAATGAATTTACACAGTTCACGAACCCAACACGTTTATCATTATAAACTAAAGAGCATCTAAGTAAGAGATGCTGTGATTTGTTACAGCTTCACAAGCAGAGTTTAACTAGATATGGTCCCTATGAGTGAGAAACACAGTTCGTTTATTCTGGCCATGCTCATGTTTCTTGCAGTTTTAGAGACTCTGGAAAGAAGAGCATGCTCTTTGCGTTAAAACAGAGTATGTTTCATGGATGAGAACACTGGTCTGAATTTCCCTTCACAAACGGAGTTAAACCAAAGGCTCTGTATCTTCCTACAAGTAAGAGTTCATTTCCGGAAAACCCAGTGATTTTAGGGCTCAAATGAATTTGCCCAGTTCACGAACCCCACACGTTTTTCACTATAAACTAAAGAGCATCTATGTAAGAGATGCTGTGGTTTGTTACAGTTTCAAAAGCAGAGTTCAACTAGATATGGTCCGTATGAGTAAGAAATACAGTTCTTTTTTTATGGACATGCTCATATTTCTTGCTGTATTGCAACTCTGGACAGAAGAGGATGCTTCTTGCGTGAAAACAGAGGATGTTTCATGGATGAGAACACTGGTCTGAATTTCCCTTCACAAACGGAGTTAATCCAAAGGCTCTGTGTCTTCCTACAAGCAAGAGTTCATTTCCGGAATTCCCAGTGATTTTTCGGCTCAAATGACGTTACACAGTTCACGCATACAACAGGTTTTTCAGTATAAACTAAAGAGCATCAATGTAAGAGATGCTGTGATTTGTTACAGTTTCACTAGCAGAGTTTAACTAGATATGGTCCGTATGTGTCAGAAACACAGTTCATTTTTTTGTGGGCATGATCATGTTTCTTGCTGTTTTGGAGACACTGGAAAGAAGAGCATGCTTCTTGCCTTAAAACAGAGTATGTTTCATGGATGAGAACACTGGTCTGAATTTCCCTTCACAAATGGAGTTAAACCAAAGCTCTGTATCTTCCTACAAGTAAGAGTTCATTTCCGGAAAACCCAGTGATTTTAGGGCTCAAATGAATTTGCCCAGTTCACGAACCCCACACGTTTTTCACTATAAACTAAAGAGCATCTATGTAAGAGATGCTGTGGTTTGTTACAGTTTCAAAAGCAGAGTTCAACTAGATAAGGTCCGTATGAGTAGGAAATACAGTTCTTTTTTTATGGACATGCTCATATTTCTTGCTGTATTGCAACTCTGGACAGAAGAGGATGCTTGTTGCGTTAAAACAGAGGATGTTTCATGGATGAGAACACTGGTATGAATTTCCCTGCACAAACGGAGTTAAACCAAAGGCTCTGTGTCTTCCTACAAGAAAGAGTTCATTTCCGGAATACCCACTGATTTTTCGGCTCAAATGACTTTACACAGTTCACGCACCCAACACGTTTTTCAGTATAAACTAAAGAGCATCTATGTAAGAGATGCTGTGATTTGTTACAGTTTCACAAGCAGAGTTTAACTAGATATGGTCCGTATGTGTAAGAAACACAGTTCGTTTTTCCTAGGCATGCTCTTGTTTCTTGATGTATTAGAGACACTGGAAAGAAGAGCATGCTCTTTGCGTTAAAACAGAGTATGTTTCATGTATGAGAACACTGGTCTGAATTTCCCTTCACAAACGGAGTTAAACCAAAGGCTCTGTGTCTTTCTACAAGCAAGAGTTCAATCCCGGAAAACCCAGTGATTTTTCGGCTCAAATGAATTTACCCAGTTCACGAACCCCACACGTTTTTCACTATAAACTAAAGAGCATCTATGTAAGAGATGATGTTGTTTGTTACAGTTTCACAAGCAGAGTTTAACTAGATATGGTCGGTATGAGTAAGAAACACAGTTCGTTATTTCTGGGCATGCTCTTGTTTCTTGCTGTATTGGAGATGCTGGAAAGAAGAGCATGCTTCTTGCAATAAAACAGAGTATGTTTCATGGATGAGAACACTGGTCTGAATTTCCCTTCACAAACGGAGTTAAACCAAAGGCTCTGTATCTTCCTACAAGTAAGAGTTCATTTCCGGAAAACCCAGTGATTTTAGGGCTCAAATGAATTTGCCCAGTTCAGGAACCCCACACGTTTTTCAGTATAAACTAAAGAGCATCTATGTAAGAGATGCTGTTATTTGTTACAGTTTCACAAGCAGAGTTTAACTAGATATGGTATGTATGAGTAGGAAATACAGTTCTTTTTTAAGGACATGCTCATATTTCTTGCTGTATTGCAACTCTGGACAGAAGAGGATGCTTCTTGCGTTAAAACAGAGGATGTTTCATGGATGAGAACACTGGTCTGAATTTCCCTTCACAAACGGAGTTAAACCAAAGGCTCTGTGTCTTCCTACAAGCAACAGTTCAATTCCGGAAAACCCAGTGATTTTTCGGCTAAAATGAATTTACACAATTCACGAACCCAACACGTTTTTCACTATAAACTAAAGAGCATCTATGTAAGAGATGCTGTGGTTTGTTACAGTTTCATAAGCAGAGTTCAACTAGATATGGTCAGTATTAGTAGGAAACACAGTTCTTTTTTTCTGGGCATGCACATGTTTCTTGCTGTATTAGACACTCTGGAAAGAAGAGCATGCTCTTTGCATTAAAACAGAGTGTGTTTCATGGATGAGAACATTGGTCTGAATTTCCTTTCACAAACGTAGTTAAACCAAAGGCTCTGTGTCTTCCTACAAGCAAGAGTTCATTTCCGGAAATCCCAGTGATTTTGCGGCTCAAATGAATTTACACAGTTCACGAACCCAACACGTTTATCATTATAAACTAAAGAGCATCTAAGTAAGAGATGCTGTGATTTGTTACAATTTCACAAGCAGAGTTTAACTAGATATGGTCCGTATGAGTAAGAAACACCGTTCGTTTATTCTGGCCATGCTCATGTTTCTTGCAGTTTTAGAGACTCTGGAAAGAAGAGCATGCTCTTTGCGTTAAAACAGAGTATGTTTCATGGATGAGAACACGGGTCTGAATTTCCCTTCACAAACGGAGTTAAACCAAAGGCTCTGTATCTTCCTACAAGTAAGAGTTCATTTCCGGAAAACCCAGTGATTTTAGGGCTCAAATGAATTTGCCCAGTTCACGAACCCCACACGTTTTTCACTATAAACTAAAGAGCATCTATGTAAGAGATGCTGTGGTTTGTTACAGTTTCAAAAGCAGAGTTCAACTAGATATGGTCCGTATGAGTAAGAAATACAGTTCTTTTTTTATGGACATGCTCATATTTCTTGCTGTATTGCAACTCTGGACAGAAGAGGATGCTTCTTGCGTGAAAACAGAGGATGTTTCATGGATGAGAACACTGGTCTGAATTTCCCTTCACAAACGGAGTTAAACCAAAGGCTCTGTGTCTTCCTACAAGCAAGAGTTCATTTCCGGAATTCCCAGTGATTTTTCGGCTCAAATGACGTTACACAGTTCACGCATCCAACAGGTTTTTCAGTATAAACTAAAGAGCATCAATGTAAGAGATGCTGTGATTTGTTACAGTTTCACTAGCAGAGTTTAACTAGATATGGTCCGTATGTGTCAGAAACACAGTTCATTTTTTTGTGGGCATGATCATGTTTCTTGCTGTTTTGGAGACGCTGGAAAGAAGAGCATGCTTCTTGCCTTAAAACAGAGTATGTTTCATGGATGAGAACACTGGTCTGAATTTCCCTTCACAAACGGAGTTAAACCAAAGGCTCTGTATCTTCCTACAAGTAAGAGTTCATTTCCGGAAAACCCAGTGATTTTAGGGCTCAAATGAATTTGCCCAGTTCAGGAACCCCACACGTTTTTCAGTATAAACTAAAGAGCATCTATGTAAGAGATGCTGTTATTTGTTACAGTTTCACAAGCAGAGTTTAACTAGATATGGTATGTATGAGTAGGAAATACAGTTCTTTTTTAAGGACATGCTCATATTTCTTGCTGTATTGCAACTCTGGACAGAAGAGGATGCTTCTTGCGTTAAAACAGAGGATGTTTCTTGGATGAGAACACTGGTCTGAATTTCCCTTCACAAACGGAGTTAAACCAAAGGCTCTGTGTCTTCCTACAAGCAACAGTTCAATTCCGGAAAACCCAGTGATTTTTCGGCTAAAATGAATTTACACAATTCACGAACCCAACACGTTTTTCACTATAAACTAAAGAGCATCTATGTAAGAGATGCTGTGGTTTGTTACAGTTTCATAAGCAGAGTTCAACTAGATATGGTCAGTATTAGTAGGAAACACAGTTCTTTTTTTCTGGGCATGCACATGTTTCTTGCTGTATTAGACACTCTGGAAAGAAGAGCATGCTCTTTGCATTAAAACAGAGTGTGTTTCATGGATGAGAACATTGGTCTGAATTTCCTTTCACAAACGTAGTTAAACCAAACGCTCTGTGTCTTCCTACAAGCAAGAGTTCATTTCCGGAAATCCCAGTGATTTTGCGGCTCAAATGAATTTACACAGTTCACGAACCCAACACGTTTATCATTATAAACTAAAGAGCATCTAAGTAAGAGATGCTGTGATTTGTTACAGTTTCACAAGCAGAGTTTAACTAGATATGGTCCATATGAGTAAGAAACACAGTTCGTTTATTCTGGCCATGCTCATGTTTCTTGCAGTTTTAGAGACTCTGGAAAGAAGAGCATGCTCTTTGCGTTAAAACAGAGTATGTTTCATGGATGAGAACACTGGTCTGAATTTCCCTTCACAAACGGAGTTAAACCAAAGGCTCTGTATCTTCCTACAAGTAAGAGTTCATTTCCGGAAAACCCAGTGATTTTAGGGCTCAAATGAATTTGCCCAGTTCACGAACCCCACACGTTTTTCACGATAAACTAAAGAGCATCTATGTAAGAGATGCTGTGGTTTGTTACAGTTTCAAAAGCAGAGTTCAACTAGATATGGTCCGTATGAGTAAGAAATACAGTTCTTTTTTTATGGACATGCTCATATTTCTTGCTGTATTGCAACTCTGGACAGAAGAGGATGCTTCTTGCGTGAAAACAGAGGATGTTTCATTGATGAGAACACTGGTCTGAATTTCCCTTCACAAACGGAGTTAAACCAAAGGGTCTGTGTCTTCCTACAAGCAAGAGTTCATTTCCGGAATTCCCAGTGATTTTTCGGCTCAAATGACGTTACACAGTTCACGCATCCAACAGGTTTTTCAGTATAAACTAAAGAGCATCAATGTAAGAGATGCTGTGATTTGTTACAGTTTCACTAGCAGAGTTTAACTAGATATGGTCCGTATGTGTCAGAAACACAGTTCATTGTTTTGTGGGCATGATCATGTTTCTTGCTGTATTGGAGACGCTGGAAAGAAGAGCATGCTTCTTGCCTTAAAACAGAGTATGTTTCATGGATGAGAACACTGGTATGAATTTCCCTGCACAAACGGAGTTAAACCAAAGGCTCTGTGTCTTCCTACAAGCAAGAGTTCATTTCCGGAATACCCACTGATTTTTCGGCTCAAATGACTTTACACAGTTCACGCACCCAACAAGTTTTTCAGTATAAACTAAAGAGCATCTATGTAAGAGATGCTGTGATTTGTTACAGTTTCACAAGCAGAGTTTAACTAGATATGGTCCGTATGTGTAAGAAACACAGTTCGTTTCTTCTAGGCATGCTCTTGTTTCTTGCTGTATTAGAGACACTGGAAAGAAGAGCATGCTCTTTGCGTTAAAACAGAGTGTGTTTCATGGATGAGAACACTGGTCTGAATTTCCGTTCACAAACGGAGTTAAACCAAAGGCTCTGTGTGTTCCTACCTGCAAGAGTTCATTTCCGGAAAACCCAGTGATTTTTCGGCTCAAATGAAATTACCAAGTTCACGAACCCCAGAAGTTATTCACTATAAACTAAAGAGCTTCTATGTAAGACATGCTGTGGTTTGTTACAGTTTCACAAGCAGAGTTCAACTAGATATGGTACATATGAGTAGGAAATACAGTTCTTTTTTTATGGACATGCTCATATTTCTTGCTGTATTGCAACTCTGGACAGAAGAGGATGCTTCTTACGTTAAAACAGAGTATGTTTCATGGATGAGAACACTGGTCTGAATTTCCCTTCACAAACGGAGTTAAACCAAAGGCTCTGTGTCTTCCTACAAGCAAGAATTCATTTCCGGAAATCCCAGTGATTTTTCGGCTCAAAAGAATTTACCCAGTTCACGCACCCCACACGTTTTTCACTATAAACTAAAGAGCATCTATGTAAGAGATGCTGTGATTTGTTACAGTTTCACAAACAGAGTTTAACTAGATATGGTCCGTATGTGTCAGAAACACAGTTCGTTTTTTTCTGGGCATGCTCATGTTTCTTGCTGTTTTGGAGACGCTGGAAAGAAGAGCATGCTTCTTGCGTTAAAACAGAGTATGTTTCATGGATGAGAACACTGGTCTGAATTTCCCTTCACAAACGGAGTTTAACCAAAGTCTCTGTATCTTCCTACAAGGAAGAGTTCATTTCCGGAAAACCCAGTGATTTTAGGGCTCAAATGAATTTGCCCAGTTCAGGAACCCCACACGTTTTTCACTATAAACTAAAGAGCATCTAAGTAAGAGATGCTGTGGTTTGTTACAGTTTCACAAGCAGAGTTCAACTAGATATGGTCCATATGAGTAAGAAATACAGTTCTTTTTTTGTGGACATGCTCATATTTCTTGCTGTTTTGCAACTCTGGACAGAAGAGGATGCTTCTTGCGTTAAAACAGAGGATGTTTCATGGATGAGAACACTGGTCTGAATTTCCCTTCACAAACGGAGTTAAACAAAAGGCTCTGTATCTTCCTACAAGCAAGAGTTCATTTCCGGAAAACCCAGGGATTTTAGTGCTCAAATGAATTTGCCCAGTTCACGAACCCCACACATTTTTCACTATAAACTAAAGAGCATCTATGTAAGAGATGCGGTGGTTTGTTACAGTTTCACAAGCAGAGTTCAACTAGATAAGGTCCGTATGAGTAGGAAATACAGTTCTTTTTTTATGGACATGCTCATATTTCTTGCTGTATTGCAACTCTGGACAGAAGAGGATGCATCTTGCGTTAAAACAGAGGATGTTTCATGGATGAGAACACTGGTATGAATTTCCATACAAAAACGGAGTTAAACCAAAGGCTCTGTGTCTTCCTACAAGCAAGAGTTCATTTCCGGAGTACCCACTGATTTTTCGGCTCAAATGACTTTACACAGTTCACGCACCCAACACGTTTTTCAGTATAAACTAAAGAGCATCTATGTAAGAAATACTGTGATTTGTTACAGTTTCACAAGCAGAGTTTAACTAGATATGGTCCGTATGTGTAAGAAACACAGTTCGTTTTTTCTAGGCATACTCTTGTTTTTTGCTGTATTAGAGACACTGGAAAGAAGAGAATGCTCTTTGCGTTAAAACAGAGTGTGTTTCATGGATGAGAACACTGGTCTGAATTTCCCTTCACAAACGGAGTTAAACCAAAGGCTCTGTGTCTTCCTACAAGCAAGAGTTCATTTCCGGAAAACCCAGTGATTTTTCGGCTCAAATGAATTTACCCAGTTCACGAACCACAGAAGTTATTCTCTATAAATTAAAGAGCTTCTATGTAAGACATGCTGTGGTTTGTTACAGTTTCACAAGCAGAGTTCAACTAGATATGGTCCGTATGAGTAAGAAATACAGTTCTTTTTTTATAGACATGCTCATATTTCTTGCTGTATTGCAACTCTGGACAGAAGAGGATGCTTCTTGCGTGAAAACAGAGGATGTTTCATGGATGAGAACACTGGTCTGAATTTCCCTTCACAAACGGAGTTAAACCAAAGGCTCTGTGTCTTCCTACAAGCAAGAGTTCATTTCCGGAATTCCCAGTGATATTTCGGCTCAAATGACTTTACACAGTTCACACATGCAACACGTTTTTCAGTATAAACTAAAGAGCATCAATGTTAGAGATGCTGTGATTTGTTACAGTTTCACAAGCAGAGTTTAACTAGATATGGTCCGTATGTGTCAGAAACACAGTTCGTTTTTTTCTGGGCATGCTCATGTTTCTTGCTGTTTTGGAGACGCTGGAAAGAAGAGCATGCTTCTTGCGTTAAAACAGAGTATGTTTCATGGATGAGAACACTGGTCTGAATTTCCCTTCACAAACGGAGTTAAACCAAAGTCTCTGTATCTTCCTACAAGTAAGAGTTCATTTCCGGAAAACCCAGTGATTTTAGGGCTCAAATGAATTTGCCCAGTTCAGGATCCCCACATGTTTTTCACTATAAACTAAAGAGAATCTATGTAAGAGATGCTGTCGTTTGTTAGAGTTTCACAAGCAGAGTTCAACTAGATATGGTCCGTATGAGTAAGAAATACAGTTCTTTTTTTGTGGACATGCTCATATTTCTTGCTGTATTGCAACTCTGGACAGTAGAAGATGCTTCTTGCGTTAAAACAGAGGATGTTTCATGGATGAGAACACTGGTCTGAATTTCCCTGCACAAACGGAGTTAAACCAAAGGCTCTGTGTCTTCCTACAAGCAAGAGTTCATTTCCGGAATACCCACTGATTTTTCGGCTCAAATGACTTTACACAGTTCACGCACCCAACACGTTTTTCAGTATAAACTAAAGAGCATCTATGTAAGAGATGCTGTGATTTGTTACAGTTTCACAAGCAGAGTTTAACTAGATATGGTCCGTATGTGTAAGAAACACAGTTCGTTTTTCCTAGGCATGCTCTTGTTTCTTGATGTATTAGAGACACTGGAAAGAAGAGCATGCTCTTTGCGTTAAAACAGAGTGTGTTTCATGGATGAGAACACTGGTCTGAATTTCCCTTCACAAACGGAGTTAAACCAAAGGCTCTGTGTCTTCCTACAAGCAAGAGTTCAATCCCGGAAAACCCAGTGATTTTTCGGCTCAAATGAATTTACACAGTTCACGAACCCAACACGTTTTTCACTATAAACTAAAGAGCATCTATGTAAGAGATGATGTTGTTTGTTACAGTTTCACAAGCAGAGTTTAACTAGATATGGTCGGTATGAGTAAGAAACACAGTTCGTTATTTCTGGGCATGCTCATGTTTCTTGCTGTATTGGAGATGCTGGAAAGAAGAGCATGCTTCTTGCGATAAAACAGAGTATGTTTCATGGATGAGAACACTGGTCTGAATTTCCCTTCACAAACAGAGTTAAACCAAAGTCTCTGTATCTTCCTACAAGTAAGAGTTCATTTCCGGATAACCCAGTGATTTTAGGGCTCAAATGAATTTGCCCAGTTCAGGAACCCCACACGTTTTTCAGTATAAACTAAAGAGCATCTATGTAAGAGATGCTGTGATTTGTTACAGTTTCACAAGCAGAGTTTAACTAGATATGGTCCGTATGAGTAGGAAATACAGTTCTTTTTTTATGGACATGCTCATATTTCTTGCTGTATTGCAACTCTGGACAGAAGAGGATGCTTCTTGCGTTAAAACAAAGAATATTTCATGGATGAGAACACTGGTCTGAATTTCCCTTCACAAACGGAGTTAAACAAAAGGCTCTGTGTCTTCCTACAAGCAAGAGTTCATTTCCGGAATACCCACTGATTTTTCGGCTCAAATGACTTTACACAGTTCACGCACCCAACACGTTTTTCAGTATAAACTAAAGAGCATCTATGTAAGAGATGCTGTGATTTGTTATAGTTTCACAAGCAGAGTTTAACTAGATATGGTCCGTATGAGTAGGAAATACAGTTCTTTTTTTATGGACATGCTCATATTTCTTGCTGTATTGCAACTCTGGACAGAAGAGGATGCTTCTTGCGTTAAAACAGAGGATGTTTCATGGATGAGAACACTGGTCTGAATTTCCCTTCACAAACGGAGTTAAACCAAAGGCTCTGTGTCTTCCTACAAGCAAGAGTTCAATTCCGGAAAACCCAGTGATTTTTCGGCTCAAAAGAATTTACCCAGTTCACGCACCCCACACGTTTTTCACTATAAACTAAAGAGCATCTATGTAAGAGATGCTGTTGTTTGTTACAGTTTCACAAGCATAGTTTAACTAGATATGGTCCTTATGAGTAAGAAACACAGTTCGTTTTTTCTGAGCATGCTCATGTTTCTTGCTGTATTAGAGACTCTGGAAAGAAGAGCATGCTCTTTGCGTTAAAACAGAATATGTTTCATGGATGAGAACACTGGTCTGAATTTCCCTTCACAAACGGAGTTAAACCAAAGGCTCTGTATCTTCCTACAAGTAAGAGTTCAATTCCAGAAAACCCAGTGATTTTAGGGCTCAAATGAATTTGCCCAGTTCACGAACCCCACACGTTTTTCACTATAAACTAAAGAGCATCTATGTAAGAGATGCGGTGGATTGTTACAGTTTCACAAGCAGAGGTCAACTAGATATGGTCCGTATGAGTAGGAAATACAGTTCTTTTTTTATGGACATGCTCATATTTCTTGCTGTATTGCAACTCTGGACAGAAGAGGATGCTTCTTGCGTGAAAACAGAGGATGTTTCATGGATGAGAACACTGGTCTGAAATTCCCTTCACAAACGGAGTTAAACCAAAGGCTCTGTGTCTTCCTACAAGCAAGAGTTCATTTCCGGAATTCCCAGTGATTTTTCGGCTCAAATGACTTTACACAGTTCACGCATCCAACACGTTTTTCAGTATAAACTAAAGAGCATCTATGTAAGAGATGCTGTGATTTGTTACAGTTTCACAAACAGAGTTTAACTAGATATGGTCCGTATGTGTCAGAAACACAGTTCGTTTTTTTCTGGGCATGCTCATGTTTCTTGCTGTTTTGGAGACGCTGGAAAGAAGAGCATGCTTCTTGCGTTAAAACAGAGTATGTTTCATGGATGAGAACACTGGTCTGAAATTCCCTTCACAAACGGAGTTTAACCAAAGTCTCTGTATCTTCCTACAAGTAAGAGTTCATTTCCGGAAAACCCAGTGATTTTAGGGCTCAAATGAATTTGCCCAGTTCAGGAACCCCACACGTTTTTCACTATAAACTAAAGAGCATCTAAGTAAGAGATGCTGTGGTTTGTTACAGTTTCACAAGCAGAGTTCAACTAGATATGGTCCATATGAGTAAGAAATACAGTTCTTTTTTTGTGGACATGCTCATATTTCTTGCTGTTTTGCAACTCTGGACAGAAGAGGATGCTTCTTGCGTTAAAACAGAGGATGTTTCATGGATGAGAACACTGGTCTGAATTTCCCTTCACAAACGGAGTTAAACAAAAGGCTCTGTATCTTCCTACAAGCAAGAGTTCATTTCCGGAAAACCCAGGGATTTTAGTGCTCAAATGAATTTGCCCAGTTCACGAACCCCACACATTTTTCACTATAAACTAAAGAGCATCTATGTAAGAGATGCGGTGGTTTGTTACAGTTTCACAAGCAGAGTTCAACTAGATAAGGTCCGTATGAGTAGGAAATACAGTTCTTTTTTTATGGACATGCTCATATTTCTTGCTGTATTGCAACTCTGGACAGAAGAGGATGCATCTTGCGTTAAAACAGAGGATGTTTCATGGATGAGAACACTGGTCTGAATTTCCCTTCACAAACGGAGTTAAACCAAAGGCTCTGTGTCTTCCTACAAGCAAGAGTTCATTTCCGGAATTCCCAGTGATATTTCGGCTCAAATGACTTTACACAGTTCACACATGCAACACGTTTTTCAGTATAAACTAAAGAGCATCAATGTTAGAGATGCTGTGATTTGTTACAGTTTCACAAGCAGAGTTTAACTAGATATGGTCCGTATGTGTCAGAAACACAGTTCGTTTTTTTCTGGGCATGCTCATGTTTCTTGCTGTTTTGGAGACGCTGGAAAGAAGAGCATGCTTCTTGCGTTAAAACAGAGTATGTTTCATGGATGAGAACACTGGTCTGAATTTCCCTTCACAAACGGAGTTAAACCAAAGTCTCTGTATCTTCCTACAAGTAAGAGTTCATTTCCGGAAAACCCAGTGATTTTAGGGCTCAAATGAATTTGCCCAGTTCAGGATCCCCACATGTTTTTCACTATAAACTAAAGAGAATCTATGTAAGAGATGCTGTGGTTTGTTAGAGTTTCACAAGCAGAGTTCAACTAGATATGGTCCGTATGAGTAAGAAATACAGTTCTTTTTTTGTGGACATGCTCATATTTCTTGCTGTATTGCAACTCTGGACAGTAGAAGATGCTTCTTGCGTTAAAACAGAGGATGTTTCATGGATGAGAACACTGGTCTGAATTTCCCTGCACAAACGGAGTTAAACCAAAGGCTCTGTGTCTTCCTACAAGCAAGAGTTCATTTCCGGAATTCCCAGTGATTTTTCGGCTCAAATGACTTTACACAGTTCACGCATCCAACACGTTTTTCAGTATAAACTAAAGAGCATCTATGTAAGAGATGCTGTGATTTGTTACAGTTTCACAAACAGAGTTTAACTAGATATGGTCCGTATGTGTCAGAAACACAGTTCGTTTTTTTCTGGGCATGCTCATGTTTCTTGCTGTTTTGGAGACGCTGGAAAGAAGAGCATGCTTCTTGCGTTAAAACAGAGTATGTTTCATGGATGAGAACACTGGTCTGAATTTCCCTTCACAAACGGAGTTTAACCAAAGTCTCTGTATCTTCCTACAAGTAAGAGTTCATTTCCGGAAAACCCAGTGATTTTAGGGCTCAAATGAATTTGCCCAGTTCAGGAACCCCACACGTTTTTCACTATAAACTAAAGAGCATCTAAGTAAGAGATGCTGTGGTTTGTTACAGTTTCACAAGCAGAGTTCAACTAGATATGGTCCATATGAGTAAGAAATACAGTTCTTTTTTTGTGGACATGCTCATATTTCTTGCTGTTTTGCAACTCTGGACAGAAGAGGATGCTTCTTGCGTTAAAACAGAGGATGTTTCATGGATGAGAACACTGGTCTGAATTTCCCTTCACAAACGGAGTTAAACAAAAGGCTCTGTATCTTCCTACAAGCAAGAGTTCATTTCCGGAAAACCCAGGGATTTTAGTGCTCAAATGAATTTGCCCAGTTCACGAACCCCACACATTTTTCACTATAAACTAAAGAGCATCTATGTAAGAGATGCGGTGGTTTGTTACAGTTTCACAAGCAGAGTTCAACTAGATAAGGTCCGTATGAGTAGGAAATACAGTTCTTTTTTTATGGACATGCTCATATTTCTTGCTGTATTGCAACTCTGGACAGAAGAGGATGCATCTTGCGTTAAAACAGAGGATGTTTCATGGATGAGAACACTGGTATGAATTTCCATACAAAAACGGAGTTAAACCAAAGGCTCTGTGTCTTCCTACAAGCAAGAGTTCATTTCCGGAGTACCCACTGATTTTTCGGCTCAAATGACTTTACACAGTTCACGCACCCAACACGTTTTTCAGTATAAACTAAAGAGCATCTATGTAAGAAATACTGTGATTTGTTACAGTTTCACAAGCAGAGTTTAACTAGATATGGTCCGTATGTGTAAGAAACACAGTTCGTTTTTTCTAGGCATACTCTTGTTTTTTGCTGTATTAGAGACACTGGAAAGAAGAGAATGCTCTTTGCGTTAAAACAGAGTGTGTTTCATGGATGAGAACACTGGTCTGAATTTCCCTTCACAAACGGAGTTAAACCAAAGGCTCTGTGTCTTCCTACAAGCAAGAGTTCATTTCCGGAAAACCCAGTGATTTTTCGGCTCAAATGAATTTACCCAGTTCACGAACCACAGAAGTTATTCTCTATAAATTAAAGAGCTTCTATGTAAGACATGCTGTGGTTTGTTACAGTTTCACAAGCAGAGTTCAACTAGATATGGTCCGTATGAGTAAGAAATACAGTTCTTTTTTTATAGACATGCTCATATTTCTTGCTGTATTGCAACTCTGGACAGAAGAGGATGCTTCTTGCGTGAAAACAGAGGATGTTTCATGGATGAGAACACTGGTCTGAATTTCCCTTCACAAACGGAGTTAAACCAAAGGCTCTGTGTCTTCCTACAAGCAAGAGTTCATTTCCGGAATTCCCAGTGATATTTCGGCTCAAATGACTTTACACAGTTCACACATGCAACACGTTTTTCAGTATAAACTAAAGAGCATCAATGTTAGAGATGCTGTGATTTGTTACAGTTTCACAAGCAGAGTTTAACTAGATATGGTCCGTATGTGTCAGAAACACAGTTCGTTTTTTTCTGGGCATGCTCATGTTTCTTGCTGTTTTGGAGACGCTGGAAAGAAGAGCATGCTTCTTGCGTTAAAACAGAGTATGTTTCATGGATGAGAACACTGGTCTGAATTTCCCTTCACAAACGGAGTTAAACCAAAGTCTCTGTATCTTCCTACAAGTAAGAGTTCATTTCCGGAAAACCCAGTGATTTTAGGGCTCAAATGAATTTGCCCAGTTCAGGATCCCCACATGTTTTTCACTATAAACTAAAGAGAATCTATGTAAGAGATGCTGTCGTTTGTTAGAGTTTCACAAGCAGAGTTCAACTAGATATGGTCCGTATGAGTAAGAAATACAGTTCTTTTTTTGTGGACATGCTCATATTTCTTGCTGTATTGCAACTCTGGACAGTAGAAGATGCTTCTTGCGTTAAAACAGAGGATGTTTCATGGATGAGAACACTGGTCTGAATTTCCCTGCACAAACGGAGTTAAACCAAAGGCTCTGTGTCTTCCTACAAGCAAGAGTTCATTTCCGGAATACCCACTGATTTTTCGGCTCAAATGACTTTACACAGTTCACGCACCCAACACGTTTTTCAGTATAAACTAAAGAGCATCTATGTAAGAGATGCTGTGATTTGTTACAGTTTCACAAGCAGAGTTTAACTAGATATGGTCCGTATGTGTAAGAAACACAGTTCGTTTTTCCTAGGCATGCTCTTGTTTCTTGATGTATTAGAGACACTGGAAAGAAGAGCATGCTCTTTGCGTTAAAACAGAGTGTGTTTCATGGATGAGAACACTGGTCTGAATTTCCCTTCACAAACGGAGTTAAACCAAAGGCTCTGTGTCTTCCTACAAGCAAGAGTTCAATCCCGGAAAACCCAGTGATTTTTCGGCTCAAATGAATTTACACAGTTCATGAACCCAACACGTTTTTCACTATAAACTAAAGAGCATCTATGTAAGAGATGATGTTGTTTGTTACAGTTTCACAAGCAGAGTTTAACTAGATATGGTCGGTATGAGTAAGAAACACAGTTCGTTATTTCTGGGCATGCTCATGTTTCTTGCTGTATTGGAGATGCTGGAAAGAAGAGCATGCTTCTTGCGATAAAACAGAGTATGTTTCATGGATGAGAACACTGGTCTGAAATTCCCTACACAAAAGGAGTTAAACCAAAGGCTCTGTGTCTTCCTACAAGCAAGAGTTCATTTCCCGAAATCCCAGTGATTTTTCGGCTCAAATGAAAATACCCAGTTCACGAACCCAACACTTTTTTCACTATAAACTAAAGAGCATCTATGTAAGAGATGCTGTGGTTTGTTACAGTTTCACAAGCAGAGTTCAACTAGATATGGTCCATATGAGTAAGAAATACAGTTCTTTTTTTGTGGACATGCTCATATTTCTTGCTGTTTTGCAACTCTGGACAGAAGAGGATGCTTCTTGCGTTAAAACAGAGGATGTTTCATGGATGAGAACACTGGTCTGAATTTCCCTTCACAAACGGAGTTAAACCAAAGGCTCTGTGTCTTCCTACAAGCAAGAGTTCATTTCCGGAGTACCCACTGATTTTTCGGCTCAAATGACTTTACACAGTTCACGCACCCAACACGTTTTTCAGTATAAACTAAAGAGCATCTATGTAAGAAATACTGTGATTTGTTAGAGTTTCACAAGCAGAGTTTAACTAGATATGGTCCGTATGTGTAAGAAACACAGTTCGTTTTTTCTAGGCATACTCTTGTTTTTTGCTGTATTAGAGACACTGGAAAGAAGAGAATGCTCTTTGCGTTAAAACAGAGTGTGTTTCATGGATGAGAACACTGGTCTGAATTTCCCTTCACAAACGGAGTTAAACCAAAGGCTCTGTGTCTTCCTACAAGCAAGAGTTCATTTCCGGAAAACCCAGTGATTTTTCGGCTCAAATGAATTTACCCAGTTCACGAACCACAGAAGTTATTCTCTATAAACTAAAGAGCTTCTATGTAAGAGATGCTGTGGTTTGTTCCAGATTCACAAGCAGAGTTCAACTAGATATGGTCCGTATGAGTAAGAAATACAGTTTTTTTTTATGGACATGCTCATATTTCTTGCTGTATTGCAACTCTGGACAGAAGAGGATGCTTCTTGCGTGAAAACAGAGGATGTTTCATGGATGAGAACACTGGTCTGAATTTCCCTTCACAAACGGAGTTAAACCAAAGGCTCTGTGTCTTCCTACAAGCAAGAGTTCATTTCCGGAATTCCCAGTGATATTTCGACTCAAATGACTTTACACAGTTCACGCATCCAACACGTTTTTCAGTATAAACTAAAGAGCATCAATGTAAGAGATGCTGTGATTTGTCACAGTTTCACAAGCAGAGTTTAACTAGATATGGTCCGTATGTGTCAGAAACACAGTTCGTTTTTTTCTGGGCATGCTCATGTTTCTTGCTGTTTTGGAGACGCTGGAAAGAAGAGCATGCTTCTTGCGTTAAAACAGAGTATGTTTCATGGATGAGAACACTGGTCTGAATTTCCCTTCACAAACGGAGTTAAACCAAAGTCTCTGTATCTTCCTACAAGTAAGAGTTCATTTCCGGAAAACCCAGTGATTTTAGGGCTCAAATAAATTTGTCCAGTTCAGGATGCCCACACGTTTTTCACTATAAACTAAAGAGCATCTATGTAAGAGATGCTGTGGTTTGTTACAGTTTCACAAGCAGAGTTCAACTAGATATGGTCCGTATGAGTAAGAAATACAGTTCTTTTTTTATGGACATGCAAATATTTCTTGCTGTATTGCAACTCTGGACAGTAGAGGATGCTTCTTGCGTTAAAACAGAGGATGTTTCATGGATGAGAACACTGGTCTGAATTTCCCTTCACAAACGGAGTTAAACAAATGCTCTGTATCTTCCTACAAGCAAGAGTTCATTTCCGGAAAACCCAGTGATTTTAGGGCTCAAATGAATTTGTCCAGTTAAGGATGCCCACACGTTTTTCACTATAAACTAAAGAGCATCTATGTAAGAGATGCTGTGGTTTGTTACAGTTTCACAAGCAGAGTTCAACTAGATATGGTCCATATGAGTAAGAAATACAGTACTTTTTTTATGGACATGCTCATATTTCTTGCTGTATTGCAACTCTGGACAGTAGAGGATGCTTCTTGCGTTAAAACAGAGGATGTTTCATGGATGAGAACACTGGTCTGAATTTCCCTTCACAAACGGAGTTAAACAAATCCTCTGTATCTTCCTACAGGCAAGAGTTCATTTCCTGAAAACCCAGTGATTTTTCGGCTAAAATGAATTTACACAATTCACGAACACAACACGTTTTTCACTATATACTAAAGAGCATCTATGTAAGAGATGCTGTGGTTTGTTACAGTTTCACAAGCAGAGTTCAACAAGATATGGTCCGTATGATTAGGAAATACAGTTCTTTTTTTATGGACATGCTCATATTTCTTGCTGTATTGCAACTCTGGACAGAAGAGGATGCTTCTTGCTTTAAAACAGAGGATGTTTCATGGATGAGAACACTGGCCTGAATTTCCTTTCACAAACGGAGTTAAACCAAAGGCTGTGTGTCTTCCTTCAAGCAAGAGTTCAATTCCGGAAAACCCAGTGATTTTTTGGCTAAAATGAATTTACGCAATTCATGAACCCAACACGTTTTAAACTATAAACTAAAGAGCATCTATGTAAGAGATGCTGTGGTTTGTTACAGTTTCATAAGCAGAGTTCAACTAGATATGGTCAGTATTAGTAGGAAACACAGTTTTTTTTTTCTGGGCATGCACATGTTTCTTGCTGTATTAGACACTCTGGAAAGAAGAGCATGCTCTTTGCATTAAAACAGAGTGTGTTTCATGGATGAGAACATTGGTCTGAATTTCCTTTCACAAACGTAGTTAAACCAAAGGCTCTGTGTCTTCCTACAAGCAAGAGTTCATTTCCGGAAATCCCAGTGATTTTTCGGCTCAAATGAATTTACACAGTTCACGAACCCTACACGTTTATCATTATAAACTAAAGAGCATCTAAGTAAGAGATGCTGTGATTTGTTACAGTTTCACAAGCAGAGTTTAACTAGATATGGTCCGTATGGGTAAGAAACACAGTTCGTTTTTTATGGGCATGCTCATGTTTCTTGCTGTTTTGGAGACGCTGGAAAGAAGAGCATGCTTCTTGCGTTAAAACAGAGTATGTTTCATGGATGAGAACACTGGCCTGAATTTCCCTTCACTAACGGAGTTAAACCAAAGTCTCTATGTCTTCCTTCAAGCAAGAGTTCATTTCCGGAAATCCCACGGATTTTTCGGCTCAAAAGAATTTACCCAGTTCACGCACCCCACACGTTTTTCACTATAAACTAAAGGGCATCTATGTAAGAGATGCTGTGGTTTGTTGCAGTTTCACAAGCAGATTTCAACTAGATATGGTCAGTATTAGTAGGAAATACAGTTCTTTTTTTATGGACATGCTCATAGTTCTTGCTGTATTGCAACTCTGGACAGAAGAGGATGCTTCTTGTGTTAAAACAGACGGTGTTTCATGGATGAGAACACTGGTCTGAAATTCCCTTCACAAAAGGAGTTAAACCAAAGGCTCTGTGTCTTCCTACAAGCAAGAGTTCATTTCCCGAAATCCCAGTGATTTTTCGGCTCAAATGAATTTACCCAGTTCACGAACCCAACACTTTTTTTACTATAAACTAAAGAGCATCTATGTAAGAGATGCTGTGATTTGTTACAGTTTCACAAGCAGAGTTTAACTAGATATGGTCCGTATGTGTCAGAAACACAGTTCGTTTTTTTCTGGGCATGCTCATGTTTCTTGCTGTATTGGAGATGCTGGAAAGAAGAGCATGCTTCTTGCGTTAAAACCGAGTATGTTTCATGGATGAGAACACTGGTCTGAATTTCCCTTCACAAACGGAGTTTAACCAAAGTCTCTGTATCTTCCTACAAGTAAGAGTTCATTTCCGGAAAACCCAGTGATTTTTCGGCTCAAATGAATTTGCCCAGTTCAGGAACCCCACACGTTTTTCACTATAAACTAAAGAGCATCTATGTAAGAGATGCTGTGGTTTGTTACAGTTTCACAAGCAGAGTTCAACTAGATATGGTCCGTATGAGTAAGAAATACAGTTCTTTTTTTATGGACATGCTCATATTTCTTGCTGTATTGCAACTCTGGACAGAAGAGGATGCTTCTTGCGTTAAAACAGAGGATGTTTCATGGATGAGAACACTGGTCTGAATTTCCCTTCACAAACGGAGTTAAACAAAAGGCTCTGTATCTTCCTACAAGCAAGAGTTCATTTCCGGAAAACCCAGTGATTTTTCGGCTCAAATGAATTTGCCCAGTTCACGAACCCCACACGTTTTTCACTATAAACTAAAGAGCATCTATGTAAGAGATGCGGTGGTTTCTTACAGTTTCACAAGCAGAGTTCAACTAGATATGGTCCGTATGAGTAGGAAATACAGTTCTTTTTATATGGACATGCTCATATTTCTTGCTGTATTAGATACTCTGGAAAGAAGAGCATGCTCTTTGCGTTAAAACAGAGTGTGTTTCATGGATGAGAATATTGGTCTGAATTTCGCTTCACAAACGTAGTTAAACCAAAGGCTCTGTGTCTTCCTACAAGCAAGAGTTCATTTCCGGAATACCCACTGATTTTTCGGCTCAAATGAATTTACACAGTTCACGAACCCAACACGTTTATCATTATAAACTAAAGAGCATCTAAGTAAGAGATGCTGTGATTTGTTACAGTTTATTAAGCAGAGTTTAATTAGATATGGTCCGTATGTGTAAGAAACACAGTTCGTTTTTTCTGGGCATGCTCATGTTTCTTGCTGTTTTGAAGACGCTGAAAAGAAGAGCATGCTTCTTGCTTTAAAACAGAGTATGTTTCATGGATGAGAACACTGCTCTGAATTTCCCTTCACAAACGGAGTTAAACCAAAGTCTCTATGTCTTCCTTCAAACAAGAGTTCATTTCCTGAAAACCCAGTGATTTTTCGGCTAAAATGAATTTACACAATTCACGAACCCAACACTTTTTTCACTATAAACTAAAGAGCATCTATGTAAGAGATGCTGTGGTTTGTTACAGTTTCATAAGCAGAATTCAACTAGATATGGTCAGTATTCGTAGGAAACAGAGTTCTTTTTTTCTGTGCATGCTCATGCTTCTTGCTGTATTAGAGACTCTGGATAGAAGAGCATGCTCTTTGCGTTAAAACAGAGTGTGTTTCATGGATGAGAACACTGGTCTGAATTTCCCTTCACAAACGGAGTTAAACCAAAGGCTCTGTGTCTTCCTACAAGCAAGAGTTCATTTCCGGAAATCCCAGTGATTTTTCGGCTCAAAAGAATTTACCCAGTTCACGCACCCAACACTATTTTCACTATAAAATAAAGAGCATCTATGTAACAGATGCTGTGGTTTGTTACAGTTTCACAAGCAGAGTTCAACTAGATATGGTCAGTATTAGTAGGAAATACAGTTCTTTTTTTATGGACATGCTCATATTTCTTGCTGTATTGCAACTCTGGACAGAAGAGGATGCTTCTTGTGTTAAAACAGACGGTGTTTCATGGATGAGAACACTGGTCTGAATTTCCCTTCACAAACGGAGTTAAACCAAAGGCTCTGTGTCTTCCTACAAGCAAGAGTTCATTTCCGGAAATCCCAGTGATTTTTCGGCTCAAATGAATTTACCAGTTCACGAACCCAACACTTTTTTCACTATAAACTAAAGAGCATCTATGTAAGAGATGCTGTTGTTTGTTACAGTTTCACAAGCAGAGATCAACAAGATATGGTCTGTATTAGTAGGAAACACAGTTCTTTTTTTCTGGGCATGCACATGTTTCTTGCTGTATTAGAGACTCTGGAAAGAAGAGAATGCTCTTTGCATTAAAACAGTGTGTTTCATGGATGAGAACATTGGTCTGAATTTCCCTTCACAAACGTAGTTAAACCAAAGGCTCTGTGTCTTCCTACAAGCAAGAGTTCATTTCCGGAAATCCCAGGGATTTTTCGGCTCAAATGAAATTACACAGTTCACGAACCCAACACGTTTTTCACTATAAACTAAAGAGCATCTATGTAAGAGATGCTGTGGTTTGTTACAGTTTCACAAGCAGAGTTCAACTAGATATGGTCCATATGAGTAGGAAATACAGTTATTTTTTTATGGACATGCTCATATTTCTTGCTGTATTGCAACTCTGGAGAGAAGAGGATGCTTCTTGTGTTAAAACAGAGGATGTTTCATGGATGAGAACACTGGTCTGAATTTCCCTTCACAAACGGAGTTAAACCAAAGGGTCTGTGTCTTCCTACCAGCAAAAGTTCATTTCCGGAAATCCCAGTGATTTTTCGGCTCAAATGAATTTACACAGTTCACTCACCCAACACGTTTTTCACTGTAAACTAAAGAGCATCTATGTAAGAGATGCTGGTGTTTGGTACAGTTTCACAAGCATAGTTTAACTAGATATGGTCCGTATGAGTAAGAAACACAGTTCGTTTATTCTGGGCATGCTCATGTTTCTTGCTGTATTGGAGATGCTGGAAAGAAGAGCATGCTTCTTGCGTCAAAACAGAGTGTGTTTCATGGATGAGAACACTGGTCTGAATTTCCCTTCACAAACGGAGTTAAACCAAACGCTCTGTGTCTTCCTACAAGCAAGAGTTCATTTCCGGAAATCCAAGTGATTTTTCGGCTCAAATGAGTTTACACATTTCACGCACCCAACACGATGTTCACTATAAACTAAAGAGCATCTATGTAAGAGATGCTGTGGTTTGTTACAGTTTCACAAGCAGAGTTTAACTAGATATGGTCCGTATGAGTAAGAAACACAGTTCGTTTTTTCTGGGCATGCTCATGTTTCTTGCTGTATTGGAGATGCTGGAAAGAAGAGAATGCTTCTTACGTTAAAACGGAGTATGTTTCATCGATGAGAACACTGGTCTGTATTTCCCTTAACAAACGGAGTTAAACCAAAGGCTCTGTGTCTTCCTACAAGCAAGAGTTCATTTCCGGAAAACCCAGTGATTTTTCGGCTCAAATGAATTTACCCAGTTCACGAACCCCACAAGTTTTTTACTATAAACTATAGAGCATCTATGTAAGACATGCTGGGGTTTGTTACAGTTTCACAAGCAGAGTTCAACTAGATATGGTCAGTATGAGTAGGAAATACAGTTCTTTTTTTATGGACATTCTCATATTTCTTGCTGTATTGGAGATGCTGGAAAGAAGAGCATGATTCTTGCGTCAATACAGAGTATGTTTCATGGATGAGAACACTGGTCTGAATTTCCCTTCACAAACGGAGTTAAAGCAAAGGCTCTGTGTCTTCCTACAAGCAAGAGTTCATTTCCCGAAAACCCATTGATTTTTCGGCTAAAATGAATTTACACAATTCACGAACCCAACACAGTTTTCAATATAAACTAAAGAGCATCTATGTAAGAGATGCTATGGTTTGTTACAGTTTCACAAGCAGAGTTTAACTAGATATGGTCAGTATTAGTAGGAAACACAGTTCTTTTTTTCTATGAATGCTCATGTTTCTTGCTGTATTAGAGAATCTGGATAGAAGAGCATGCTCTTTGCGTTAAAACAGAGTATGTTTCATGGATGAGAACACTGGTCTGAATTTCCCTTCACAAACGGAGTTAAACCAAAGGCTCTGTGTCTTCCTAGAAGCAAGAGTTCATTTCCGGAAATCCCAGTGATTTTTCGGCTCAAAAGAATTTACCCAGTTCACGCACCCAACACGATTTTCACTATAAACTAAAGAGCATCTATGTAAGAGATGCTTTGGTTTGTTACAGTTTCACAAGCAGAGTTCAACTAGATATGGGCAGTATTAGTAGGAAATACAGTTCCTTTTTTATGGACATGCTCATATTTCTTGCTGTATTGCAACTCTGGACAGAAGAGGATGCTTCTTGTGTTAAAACAGACGGTGTTTCATGGATGAGAACACTTGTCTGAATTTCCCTTCACAAACGGAGTTTAACCAAAGGCTCTGTGTCTTCCTACAAGCAGAGTTCATTTCCGGAAATCCCAGTGATTTTTCGGCTCAAATGAATTTACACAATTCACGAACCCAACACGTTTTTCACTATACACTAAAGAGCATCTATGTAAGAGATTCTGTTGTTTGTTACAGTTTCACAAGCAGAGTTTAACTAGATATGGTCCGTATGAGTAAGAAACACAGTTCGTTTTTTCTGGGCATGCTCATGTTTCTTGCTGTATTGCAACTCTGGACAGAAGAGGATGCTTCTTGCGTAAAAACGGAGGATGTTTCATGGATGAGAACACTGGTCTGAATTTCCTTTCACAATCGGAGTTAAACCAAAGGCTCTGTGTCTTCCTACAAGCAAGAGTTCATTTCCGGAATACCCACTGATATTTCCGCTCAAATGCTTTTACACAGTTTACGCACCCAACACGTTTTTCACTATAAACTAAAGAGCATCTATGTAAGAGATGCTGTGGTTTGTTACAGTTTCATAAGCAGAGTTGAACTAGATATGGTCAGTATTCGTAGGAAACACAGTTCTTTTTTTCTGTGCATGCTCATGTTTCTTGCTGAATTAGAGACTCTGGAAAGAAGAGCATGCTCTTCGCGTTAAAACAGAGTGTGTTTCATGGATGAGAACACTGGTCTGAATTTCCCTTCACAAACGGAGTTAAACCAAAGGCTCTGTGTCTTCCTACAAGCAAGAGTTCATTTCCGGAAATCCAAGTGATTTTTCGGCTCAAATGAATTTACACAGTTCACGCACCCAACACTATTTTCACTATAAACTAAAGAGCATCTAAGTAAGAGATGCTGTGGTTTGTTACAGTTTCACAAGCAGAGTTCAACTAGATATGGTCCATATGAGTAGGAAATACAGTTCTTTTTTTATGGACATGCTCATATTTCTTGCTGTATTGCAACTCTGGACAGAAGAGGATGCTTCTTGTGTTAAAACAGAGGATGTTTCATGGATGAGAACACTGGTCTGAATTTCCCTTCACAAACGGAGTTAAACCAAAGGGTCTGTGTCTTCCTACCAGCAAAAGTTCATTTCCGGAAATCCCAGTGATTTTTCGGCTCAAATGAATTTACACAGTTCACTCACCCAACACGTTTTTCACTGTAAACTAAAGAGCATCTATGTAAGAGATGCTGTTGTTTGTTACAGTTTCACAAGCATAGTTTAACTAGATATGGTCCGTATGAGTAAGAAACACAGTTCGTTTTTTCTGGGCATGCTCATGTTTCTTGCTGTATTGGAGATGCTGGAAAGAAGAGCATGCTTCTTGCGTCAAAACAGAGTATGTTTCATGGATGAGAACACTGGTATGAATTTCCCTTCACAAACGGAGTTAAACCAAAGGCTCTGTGTCTTCCTACAAGCAAGAGTTCAATTCCCGAAAACCTAGTGATTTTTCGGCTAAAATGAATTTACACAATTCACGAACCCAACACGTTTTCCACTATAAACTAAAGAGCATCTATGTAAGAGATGCTGTGGTTTGTTACAGTTTCACAAGCAGAGTTTAACTAGATATGGTCCGTATGTGTAAGAAACACATTTCTTTTTTTCTGGGCACGCTCATGTTTCTTGCTGAATTAGAGACTCTGGAAAGAAGAGCATGCTCTTTGCGTTAAAACAGAGTGTGTTTCATGGATGAGAACACTGGTCTGAATTTTCCTTCACAATCGGAGTTAAACCAAAGGCTCTGTGTCTTCCTACAAGCAAGAGTTCATTTCCGGAAATCCAAGTGATTTTTCGGCTCAAATGAATTTACACAGTTCACGCACCCAACACTATTTTCACTATAAACTAAAGAGCATCTAAGTAAGAGATGCTGTGGTTTGTTACATTTTCACAAGCAGAGTTCAACTAGATATGGTCCATATGAGTAGGAAATACAGTTATTTTTTTATGGACATGCTCATATTTCTTGCTGTATTGCAACTCTGGACAGAAGAGGATGCTTCTTGTGTTAAAACAGAGGATGTTTCATGGATGAGAACACTGGTCTGAATTTCCCTTCACAAATGGAGTTAAACCAAAGGGTCTGTGTCTTCCTACCAGCAAAAGTTCATTTTTGGAAATCCCAGTGATTTTTCGGCTCAAATGAATTTACACAGTTCACTCACCCAACACGTTTTTCACTGTAAACTAAAGAGCATCTATGTAAGAGATGCTGTTGTTTGTTACAGTTTCACAAGCATAGTTTAAATAGATATGGTCCGTATGAGTAAGAAACACAGTTCGTTTTTTCTGGGCATGCTCATGTTTCTTGCTGTATTGGAGATGCTGGAAAGAAGAGCATGCTTCTTGCGTCGAAACAGAGTGTGTTTCATGGATGAGAACACTGGTCTGAATTTCCCTTCACAAACGGAGTTAAACCAAACGCTCTGTGTCTTCCTACAAGCAAGAGTTCATTTCCGGAAATCCAAGTGATTTTTCGGCTCAAATGAGTTTACACATTTCACGCACCCAACACGATGTTCACTATAAACTAAAGAGCATCTATGTAAGAGATGCTGTGGTTTGTTACAGTTTCACAAGCAGAGTTTAACTAGATATGGTCCATATGAGTAAGAAACACAGTTCGTTTTTTCTGGGCATGCTCATGTTTCTTGCTGTATTGGAGATGCTGGAAAGAAGAGCATGCTTCTTACGTTAAAACGGAGTATGTTTCATCGATGAGTACACTGGTCTGAATTTCTCTTAACAAAAGGAGTTAAACCAATGGCTCTGTGTCTTCCTACAAGCAAGAGTTCATTTCCGGAAAACCCAGTGATTTTTCGGCTCAAATGAATTTACCCAGTTCACGAACCCCACAAGTTTTTTACTATAAACTATAGAGCATCTATGTAAGACATGCTGGGGTTTGTTACAGTTTCACAAGCAGAGTTCAACTAGATATGGTCAGTATGAGTAGGAAATACAGTTCTTTTTTTATGGACATTCTCATATTTCTTGCTGTATTGGAGATGCTGGAAAGAAGAGCATGATTCTTGCGTCAATACAGAGTATGTTTCATGGATGAGAACACTGGTCTGAATTTCCCTTCACAAACGGAGTTGAAGCAAAGGCTCTGTGTCTTCCTACAAGCAAGAGTTCATTTCCCGAAAACCCATTGATTTTTCGGCTAAAATGAATTTACACAATTCACGAACCCAACACAGTTTTCAATATAAACTAAAGAGCATCTATGTAAGAGATGCTATGGTTTGTTACAGTTTCACAAGCAGAGTTTAACTAGATATGGTCAGTATTAGTAGGAAACACAGTTCTTTTTTTCTATGAATGCTCATGTTTCTTGCTGTATTAGAGAATCTGGATAGAAGAGCATGCTCTTTGCGTTAAAACAGAGTATGTTTCATGGATGAGACACTGGTCTGAATTTCCCTTCACAAACGGAGTTAAACCAAAGGCTCTGTGTCTTCCTAGAAGCAAGAGTTCATTTCCGGAAATCCCAGTGATTTTTCAGCTCAAAAGAATTTACCCAGTTCATGCTCCCAACACGATTTTCACTATAAACTAAAGAGCATCTATGTAAGAGATGCTTTGGTTTGTTACAGTTTCACAAGCAGAGTTCAACTAGATATGGGCAGTATTAGTAGGAAATACAGTTCCTTTTTTATGGACATGCTCATATTTCTTGCTGTATTTCAACTCTGGACAGAAGAGGATGCTTCTTGTGTTAAAACAGACGGTGTTTCATGGATGAGAACACTTGTCTGAATTTCCCTTCACAAACGGAGTTTAACCAAAGGCTCTGTGTCTTCCTACAAGCAGAGTTCATTTCCGGAAATCCCAGTGATTTTTCGGCTCAAATGAATTTACACAATTCACGAACCCAACACGTTTTTCACTATATACTAAAGAGCATCTATGTAAGAGATTCTGTTGTTTGTTACAGTTTCACAAGCAGAGTTTAACTAGATATGGTCCGTATGAGTAAGAAACACAGTTCGTTTTTTCTGGGCATGCTCATGTTTCTTGCTGTATTGCAACTCTGGACAGAAGAGGATGCTTCTTGCGTAAAAACGGAGGATGTTTCATGGATGAGAACACTGGTCTGAATTTCCTTTCACAAACGGAGTTAAACCAAAGGCTCTGTGTCTTCCTACAAGCAAGAGTTCATTTCCGGAATACCCACTGATATTTCCGCTCAAATGCTTTTACACAGTTTACACACCCAACACGTTTTTCACTATAAACTAAAGAGCATCTATGTAAGAGATGCTGTGGTTTGTTACAGTTTCATAAGCAGAGTTGAACTAGATATGGTCAGTATTCGTAGGAAACACAGTTCTTTTTTTCTGTGCATGCTCATGTTTCTTGCTGAATTAGAGACTCTGGAAAGAAGAGCATGCTCTTTGCGTTAAAACAGAGTGTGTTTCATGGATGAGAACACTGGTCTGAATTTCCCTTCACAAACGGAGTTAAAACAAACGCTCTGTGTCTTCCTACAAGCAAGAGTTCAATTCCCGAAAACCTAGTGATTTTTTGGCTAAAATGAATTTACACAATTCACGAACCCAACACGTTTTTCACTATAAACTAAAGAGCATCTATGGAAGAGATGCTGTGGTTTGTTACAGTTTCACAAGCAGAGTTTAACTAGATATGGTCAGTATTAGTAGGAAACACAGTTCATTTTTAATGGGCATGCTCATGTTTCTTGCTGTATTGGAGATGCTGGAAAGAAGAGCATGCTTCTGGCGTTAAAACAGTGTATGTTTCGTGGATGAGAACACTGGTTTCAATTTCCCTTCACAAATGGAGTTAAACCAAAGGCTCTGTGTCTTCCTACAAGCAAGAGTTCATTTCCGGAAATCCCAGTGATTTTTCGGCTCAAATGAATTTACCCAGTTCACGAACCCAACACGTTTTTCACTATAAACTAAAGAGCATCTATGTAAGAGATGCTGTGGTTTGTTACAGTTTCATAAGCAGAGTTGAACTAGATATGGTCAGTATTTGTAGGAAACACAGTTCTTTTTTTCTGGGCATGCTCATGTTTCTTGCTGTATTAGAGACTCTGGAAAGAAGAGCATGCTCTTTGCGTTAAAACAGAGTCTGTTTCATGGATGAGAACACTGGTCTGAATTTCCCTTCACAAACGGAGTTAAACCAAAGGCTCTGTGTCTTCCTACAAGCAAGAGTTCATTTCCGGAAATCCCAGTGATTTTTCGGCTCAAATGAATTTACCCAGTTCACGAACCCAACACGTTTTTCACTATAAACTAAAGAGCATCTATGTAGGAGATTCTGTTGTTTGCTACAGTTTCACCAGCAGAGTTTAACTAGATATGGTCCGTATGAGTAAGAAACACAGTTCGTTTTTTCTGGGCATGCTCATGTTTCTTGCTGTATTAGAGACTCTGGAAAGAAGAGCATGCTCTTTGCGTTAAAACAGAGTGTGTTTCATGGATGAGAACAGTGGTCTGAATTTCCCTTCATAAACGGAGTTAAACCAAAGGCTCTGTGTCTTCCTACAAGCAAGAGTTCATTTCCGGAAATCCCAGTGATTTTTCGGCTCAAATGAATTTACTCAGTTCACGCACCCAACACGATATTCACTATAAACTAAAGAGCATCTATGTAAGAGATGCTGTGGTTTGTTACAGTTTCACAAGCAGAGATCAACTAGATAAGGTCCGTATGAGTAGGAAATACAGTTCTTTTTTTATGGACATGCTCATATTTCTTCCTGTATTGTAACTCTGGAAAGAAGAGGATGCTTCTTGCGTTAAAACGGAGGATGTTTCATGGATGAGAACACTGGTCTGAATTTCCCCTCACAAATGGGGTTAAACCAAAGTCTCTGTGTCTTCCTTCAAGCAAGAGTGCATTTCCTGAAAACCCAGTGATTTTTCGGCTAAAATGAATTTACACAATTCACTAACCCAACACGTTTTTCACTATAAATTAAAGAGCATCTATGTAAGAGATGCTGCGGTTTGTTACAGTTTCATAAGCAGAATTGAACTAGATATGGTCAGTAGTCGTAGGAAACACAGTTCTTTTTTTCTGGGCATGCTCATGTTTCTTGCTGTATTAGAGACTCTGGAAAGAAGAGCATGCTCTTTGCGTTAAAACAGAGTGTGTTTCATGGATGAGAACACTGGTCTGAATTTCCCTTCACAAACGGAGTTAAAACAAAGGCTCTGTGTCTTCCTACAAGCAAGAGTTCATTTCCGGAAATCCAAGTGATTTTTCGGCACAAATGAATTTACACAGTTCACGCACCCAACACGATGTTCACTATAAACTAAAGAGCATCTATGTAAGAGATGCTGTGGTTTGTTACAGTTTCACAAGCAGAGTTTAACTAGATATGGTCCATATGAGTAAGAAACACAGTTCGTTTTTTCTGGGCATGCTCATGTTTCTTGCTGTATTGGAGATGCTGGAAAGAAGAGCATGCTTCTTACGTTAAAACGGAGTATGTTTCATCGATGAGAACACTGGTCTGAATTTCCCTTAACAAACGGAGTTAAACCAAAGGCTCTGTGTCTTCCTACAAGCAAGAGTTCTTTTCCGGAAAACCCAGTGATTTTTCGGCTAAAATGAATTTACCCAGTTCACGAACACCACAAGGTTTTTACTATAAACTATAGAGCATCTATGTAAGACATGCTGTGGTTTGTTACAGTTTCACAAGCAGAGTTCAACTAGATATGGTCAGTATGAGTAGGAAATACAGTTCTTTTTTTATGGACATGCTCATATTTCTTGCTGTATTGCAACTCTGGACAGAAGAGGATGCTTCTTGCGTTAAAACAGAGGATGTTTCATGGATGAGAACACTGGTCTGAATTTCCCTTCACAAACGGAGTTAAACCAAAGGCTCTGTGTCTTCCTACCAGCAAAAGTTCATTTCCGGAAATCCCAGTGATTTTTCGGCTCAAATGAATTTACACAGTTCACGAACCCAACACGTTTTTCATTATAAACTAAAGAGCATCTATTTAAGAGATGCTGTTGTTTTTTACAGTTTCACAATCAGAGTTTAACTAGATATGGTCTGTATGAGTAAGAAACACAGTTCGTTTTTTCTGGGCATGCTCATGTTTCTTGCTGTATTGGAGATGCTGGAAAGAAGAGCATGCTTCTTGCGTCAAAACAGAGTGTGTTTCATGGATGAGAACACTGGTCTGAATTTCCCTTCACAAACGGAGTTAAACCAAAGGCTCTGTGTCTTCCTACAAGCAAGAGTTCATTTCCGGAAAACCCAGTGATTTTTCGGCTCAAATGAATTTACCCAGTTCACGAACCCCACAAGTTTTTTACTATAAACTATAGAGCATCTATGTAAGACATGCTGGGGGTTGTTACAGTTTCACAAGCAGAGTTCAACTAGATATGGTCAGTATGAGTAGGAAATACAGTTCTTTTTTTATGGACATTCTCATATTTCTTGCTGTATTGGAGATGCTGGAAAGAAGAGCATGATTCTTGCGTAAAACAGAGTATGTTTCATGGATGAGAACACTGGTCTGAATTTCCCTTCACAGACGGAGTTAAACCAAAGGCTCTGTGTCTTCCTACAAGCAAGAGTTCATTTCTGGAATACCCACTGATTTTTCGGCTCAAATGACTTTACACAGTTCACGCACCCAAAACGTTTTTCAGTATAAACTAAAGAGCATCTATGTAAGAGATGCTGTGATTTGTTACAGTTTCACAAGCAGAGTTTAACTAGATATGGTCCGTATGTGTAAGAAACACAGTTTGTTTTTTCTGGGCATGCTCATGTTTCTTGCTGTTTTGGAGACGCTGGAAAGAAGAGCATGCTTCTTGTGTTGAAACAGAGTATGTTTCATGGATGAGAACACTGGTCTGAATTTCCCTTCACAAACGGAGTTAAACCAAAGGCTCTGTGTCTTCCTACAAGCAAGAGATCATTTCCGGAAAACCAAGTGATTTTTCGGCTCAATTGAATTTACCAAGTTCACAAACCCCACAAGTTTTTCACTATAAACTAAATAGCATCTATGTAAGAGATGCTGTGGTTTGTTACAGTTTCACAAGCAGAGTTTAACTAGATATGGTCCGTATGTGTAAGAAACACAGTTCTTTTTTTCTGGGCACGCTCATGTTTCTTGCTGAATTAGAGACTCTGGAAAGAAGAGCATGCTCTTGGCGTTAAAACAGAGTGTGTTTCATGGATGAGAACACTGGTCTGAATTTTCCTTCACAATCGGAGTTAAACCAAAGGCTCTGTGTCTTCCTACAAGCAAGAGTTCAATTCCCGAAAACCTAGTGATTTTTCGGCTAAAATGAATTTACACAATTCACGAACCCAACACGTTTTTCACTATAAACTAAAGAGCATCTATGTAAGAGATGCTGTGGTTTGTTACAGTTTCACAAGCAGAGTTTAACTAGATATGGTCCGTATGAGTAAGAAACACAGTTCGTTTTTTCTGGGCATGCTCATGTTTCTTGCTGTATTGGAGATGCTGGAAAGAAGAGCATGCTTCTTGCGTCAAAACAGAGTATGTTTCATGGATGAGAACACTGGTCTGAATTTCCCTTCACAAACGGAGTTAAAGTAAAGTCTCTGTGTCTTCCTTCAAGCTAGAGTTCATTTCCTGAAACCCAGTGATTTTTTGGCTCAAATGAATTTACACAATACACGAACCCAACATGTTTTTCACTATAAACTAAAGAGCATCTATGTAAGAGATGCTGTGGTTTGTTACAGTTTCACAAGCAGAGTTCAACTAGATATGGTCAGTATTAGTAGGAAACACAGTTCTTTTTTTCTGGGCATGCTCATGTTTCTTGCTGTATTGGAGATGCTGGAAAGAAGAGCATGCTTCTGGCGTTAAAACAGTGTTTGTTTCGTGGATGAGAACACTGGTCTCAATTTCCCTTCAAAAACGGAGTTAAACCAAAGGCTCTGTGTCTTCCTACAAGCAAGAGTTCATTTCCGGAAATCCCAGTGATTTTTCGGCTCAAATGAATTTACCCAGTTCACGAACCCAACACTTTTTTCACTATAAACTAAAGAGCATCTTTGTAAGAGATACTGTGGTTTGTTACAGTTTCACAAGCAGAGTTTAACTAGATATGGTCTCTATGAGTAGGAAATACAGTTCTTTTTTTATGAACATGCTCATATTTCTTGCTGTATTGCAACTCTGGACAGAAGAGGATGCTTCTTGCGTTAAAACAGAGGATGTTTCATGGGTGAGAACACTGGTCTGAATTTCCCTTCACAAACGGAGTTAAACCAAAGGCTCTGTGTCTTCCTACAAGCAAGAGTTCATTTCCGGAAATCCAAGTGATTTTTCGGCTCAAATGAATTTACACAGTTCACGCACCCAACACGATTTTCACTATAACCTAAAGAGCATCTATGTAAGAGATGCTGTGGTTTGTTACAGTTTCACAAGCAGAGTTCAACTAGATATGGTCCGTATGAGTAAGAAACACAGTTCGTTTTTTCTGGGCATGCTCATGTTTCTTGCTGTATTGGAGATGCTGGAAAGAAGAGCATGCTTCTTGCGTCAAAACAGAGTATGTTTCATGGATGAGAACACTGGTCTGAATTTTCCTTCACAAACGGAGTTAAACCAAAGGCTCTGTGTCTTCCTACAAGCAAGAGTTCAATTCCCGAAAACCCAGTGATTTTTCGGCTAAAATGAATTTACACAATTCACGAACCCAACACGTTTTTCACTATAAACTAAAGAGCATCTATGTAAGAGATGCTGTGGTTTGTTACAGTTTCACAAGCAGAGTTTAACTAGATATGGTCAGTATTGGTAGGAAACACAGTTCTTTTTTTCTGGGCATGCTCATGTTTCTTATTGTATTGGAGATGCTGGAAAGAAGAGCATGCTTCTGGCGTTAAAACAGTGTATGTTTCGTGGATGAGAACACTGGTCTCAATTTCCCTTCAAAAACGGAGTTAAACCAAAGGCTCTGTGTCTTCCTACAAGCAAGAGTTCATTTCCGGAAATCCCAGTGATTTTTCGGCTCAAATGAATTTACCCAGTTCACGAACCCAACACTTTTTTCACTATAAACTAAAGAGCATCTTTGTAAGAGATACTGTGGTTTGTTACAGTTTCACAAGCAGAGTTCAACTAGATATGGTCCGTATGAGTAGGAAATACAATTCTTTTTTTATGGACATGCTCATATTTCCTGCTGTATTGCAACTCTGGACAGAAGAGGATGCTTCTTGCGTTAAAACAGAGGATGTTTCATGGATGAGAACACTGGTCTGAATTTCCCTTCACAAATGGAGTTAAACCAAAGGCTCTGTGTCTTCCTACAAGCAAGAGTCCATTTCCGGAAATCCCAGTGATTTTTCGGCTCAAATACCCAATTCACGAACCCCACACCTTTTTCACTATAAACTAAAGAGCATCTTTGTAAGAGATGCTGTGGTTTGTTACAGTTTCACAAGCAGAGTTCAACTAGATAAGGTCCGTATGAGTAGGAAATACAGTTCTTTTTTTATGGACATGCTCATATTTCTTGCTGTATAGCCACTATGGACAGAAGAGGGTGTTCTTGCGTTAAAACAGAGGATGTTTCATGGATGAGAACACTGGTCTGAATTTCCCTTCACAAACGGAGTTAAACCAAAGGCTCTGTGTCTTCCTACAAGCAAGAGTTCATTTCCGGAATTCCCACTGATTTTTCGGCTCAAATGACTTTACACAGTTCACGCACCCAACACGTTTTTCATTATAAACTAAAGAGCATCTATGTAAGAGATGCTGTGATTTGTTACAGTTTCACTAGCAGAGTTTAACTAGATATGGTCCGTATGTGTAAGAAACACAGTTCTTTTTTTCTGGGCACGCTCATGTTTCTTGCTGAATTAGAGACTCTGGAAAGAAGACCATGCTCTTTGCGTTAAAAAAGAGTGTGTTTCATGGATGAGAACACTGGTCTGAATTTTCCTTCACAATCGGAGTTAAACCAAAGGCTCTGTGTCTTCCTACAAGCAAGAGTTCATTTCGGGAATTCCCAGTGATTTTTCGGCTCAAATGAATTTACCCAGTTCACGAACCCAACACTTTTTTCACTATAAACTAAAGAGCATCTATGTAAGAGATGATGTTGTTTGTTACAGTTTCACAAGCTGAGTTCAACTAGATAAGGTCCGTATGAGTAGGAAATACAGTTCTTTTTTTATGGACATGCTCATGTTTCTTGCTGTTTTGGAGACGCTGGAAAGAAGAGCATGCTTCTTGCGGTAAAACAGAGTATGTTTCATGGATTAGAACACTGGTCTGAATTTCCCCTCACAAACGGAGTTAAACCAAAGTCTCTGTGTCTTCCTTCAAGCAAGAGTGCATTTCCTGAAAACTCAGTGATTATTCGGCTAAAATGAATTTACACAATTCACAATCCCAACACGTTTTTCACTATAAACTAAAGAGCATCTATGTAAGAGATGCTGTGGTTTGTTACAGTTTCATAAGCAGAGTTGAACTAGATATGGTCAGTATTCGTAGGAAACACAGTTCCTTTTTTCTGGGCATGCTCATGTTTCTTGCTGTATTAGAGACTCTGGAACGAAGAGCATGCTCTTTGTGTTAAAACAGAGTGTGTTTCTTGGCTGAGAACACTGGTCTGAATTTCCTTTCACAAACGGAGTTAAACCAAAGGCTCTGTGTCTTCCTACAAGGAAGAGTCCATTTCCGGAAATCCCAGTGATTTTTTGGCTCAAATGAATTTACCCAATTCACGAACCCAACACCTTTTTCACTATAAACTAAAGAGCATCTTTGTAAGAGATGCTGTGGTTTGTTACAGTTTCACGAGCAGAGTTCAACTAGATATGGTCTGTATGAGTAGGAAATACAGTTCTTTTTTTATGGACATGCTCATATTTCTTGCTGTATTGCAACTCTGGACAGAAGAGGATGCTTCTTGCGTTAAAACAGAGGATGTTTCATGGATGAGAACACTGGTCTGAATTTCCCTTCACAAACGGAGTTAAACCAAAGCTTCGTATCTGCCTAGAAGCAAGAGTTCATTTCCGGAAAACCCAGTGATTTTAGGGCTCAAATGAATTTGCCCAGTTCACGAACCCCACACGTTTTTCACTATAAACTAAAGAGCATCTATGTAAGAGATGCTGTGGTTTGTTACAGTTTCACAAGCAGAGTTCAACTAGATATGGTCCGTATGAGTAAGAAACACAGTTCGTTTTTTCTGGTCATGCTCATGTTTCTTGCTGTATTGGAGATGCTGGAAAGAAGAGCTTGCTTCTGGCGTTAAAACAGTGTATGTTTCGTGGATGAGAACAGTGGTCTCAATTTCCCTTCACAAACGGAGTTAAACCAAAGGCTCTGTGTCTTCCTACAAGCAAGAGTTCATTTCCGGAAATCCCAGTGATTTTTCGGCTCAAATGAATTTACACAGTTCACGCACCCAAAACGTTTTTCAGTATAAACTAAAGAGCATCTTTGTAAGAGATGCTCTGATTTGTTACAGTTTCACAAGCAGAGTTTAACTAGATATGGTCCGTATGTGTAAGAAACACAGTTTGTTTTTTCTGGGCATGCTCATGTTTCTTGCTGTTTTGGAGACGCTGGAAAGAAGAGCATGCTTCTTGCGGTAAAACCGAGTATGTTTCATGGATTAGAACACTGGTCTGAATTTCCCCTCACAAATGCAGTTAAATCGAAGGCTCTGTGTCTTCCTACACGCAAGAGTTCAATTCCAGAAAACCCAGTGATTTTTCGGCTAAAATGAATTTACACAATTCACAAACCCAACACGTTTTTCACTATAAACTAAAGAGCATCTATGTAAGAGATGCTGTTGTTTCTTACAGTTTCATAAGCAGAGTTGAACGAGATATGGTCCGTATGAGTAAGAAACACAGTTCGTTTTTTCTGGGCATGCTCATGTTTCTTGCTGTATTGGAGATGCTGGAAAGGAGAGCATGCTTCTTGCGTCAAAACAGAGTATGTTTCGTGGATGAGAACACTGGTCTGAATTTCCCTTCACAAACGGAGTTAAACCAAAGGCTCTGTGTCTTCCTACAAGCAAGAGTTCAATTCCGAAAAACCCAGTGATTTTTCGGCTAAAATGAATTTACACAATTCACGAACCCAACACGTTTTTCACTATAAACTAAAGAGCATCTATGTAAGAGATGCTGTGGTTTGTTACAGTTTCACAAGCAGAGTTTAACTAGATATGGTCAGTATTGGTAGGAAACACAGTTCTTTTTTTCTGGGCATGCTCATGTTTCTTGCTGTATTGGAGATGCTGGAAAGAAAAGCATGCTTCTGGCGTTAAAACAGTGTATGTTTCGTGGATGAGAACACTGGTCTCAATTTCCCTTCACAAACGGAGTTAAACCAAAGGCTCTGTGTCTTCCTATAAGCAAGAGGTCATTTCTGCAAATCCCAGTGATTTTTCGGCTCAAATGAATTTACCCAGTTCACGAACCCAACACTTTTTTCACTATAAACTAAAGAGCATCTTTGTAAGAGATACTGTGGTTTGTTACAGTTTCACAAGCAAAGTTCAACTAGATATGGTCCGTATGAATAGGAAATACAGATCTTTTTTTATGGACATGTTCATATTTTTTGCTGTATTGCAACTCTGGACAGAAGAGGATGCTTCTTGCATTAAAACAGAGGATGTTTCATGGATGAGAACACTGGTCTGAATTTCCCTTCACAAACGGAGTGAAACCAAAGGCTCTGTGTCTTCCTACAAGCAAGAGTTCATTTCCGGAAATCCAAGTGATTTTTCGGATCACTTGAATTTACACAGTTCACGCACCCAACACGATTTTCACTATAAACTAAAGAGCATCTATGTAAGAGATGCTGTGGTTTGTTACAGTTTCACAAGCAGAGTTCAACTAGATATGGTCCTTATGAGTAAGAAACACAGTTCGTTTTTCTGGGCATGCTCATGTTTCTTGCTGTATTGTAGATGCTGGAAAGAAGAGCTTGCTTCTGGCGTTAAAACAGTGTATGTTTCGTAAATGAGAACACTGGTCTCAATTTCCCTTCACAAACGGAGTTAAACCAAAGGCTCTGTGTCTTCCTACAAGCAAGAGTTCATTTCCGGAAATCCCAGTGATTTTTCGGCTCAAATGAATTTACCCAGTTCACGAACCCAACACTTTTTTCACTATAAACTAAAGAGCATCTATGTAAGAGATGCTGTGATTTGTTACAGTTTCACAAGCAGAGTTTAACTAGATATGGTCCGTAAGTGTAAGAAACACATTTCGTTTTTTCTGGGCATGCTCATGTTTCTTGCTGTTTTGGAGACGCTGGAAAGAAGAGCATGCTTCTTGCGTTAAAACATAGTATGTTTCATGGATTAGAACACTGGTCTGAATTTCCCCTCACAAACGGAGTTAAACCAAAGTCTCTGTGTCTTCCTTCAAGCAAGAGTGCATTTCCTGAAAACTCAGTGATTATTCGGTTAAAATGAATTTACACAATTCAAGAACCCAACACGTTTTTCACTATAAACTAAAGAGCATCTATGTAAGAGATGCTGTGGTTTGTTACAGTTTCATAAGCAGAGTTGAACTAGATATGGTCAGTATTCGTAGGAAACACAGTTCTTTTTTTCTGGCATGCTCATATTTCTTGCTGTATTGCAACTCTGGACAGAAGAGGATGCTTCTTGCGTTAAAACAGAGGATGTTTCATGGATGAGAACACTGGTCTGAATTTCCCTTCACAAACGGAGTTAAACCAAAGGCTCCGTATCTTCCTACAAACAAGAGTTCATTTCCGGAAAACCCAGTGATTTTAGGGCTCAAATGAATTTGCCCAGTTCACGAACCCCACACGTTTTTCACTATAAACTAAAGAGCATCTATGTAAGAGATGCTGTGGTTTGTTACAGTTTCACAAGCAGAGTTCAACTAGATAAGGTCCGTATGAGTAGGAAATACAGTCTTTTTTTATGGACATGCTCATATTTCTTGCTGTATAGCAACTATGGACAGAAGAGTGTGTTCTTATGTTAAAACAGAGGATGTTTCATGGATGAGAACACTGGTCTGAATTTCCCTTCACAAACGGAGTTAAACCAAAGGCTCTGTGTCTTCCTACAAGCAAGAGTTCATTTCCGGAATACCCACTGATTTTTCGGCTCAAATGACTTTACACAGTTCACGCACCCAAAACGTTTTTCAGTATAAACTAAAGAGCATCTATGTAAGAGATGCTGTGATTTGTTACAGTTTCACAGGCAGAGTTTAACTAGATATGGTCCGTATGTGTAAGAAACACAGTTTGTTTTTTCTGGGCATGCTCATGTTTCTTGCTGTTTTGGAGACGCTGGAAAGAAGAGCATGCTTCTTGCGTTAAAACAGAGTATGTTTCATGGACGAGAAGACTGGTCTGAATTTCCTCTCACAAACGGAGTTAAACCAAAGTCTCTGTGTCTTTCTTCAAGCAAGAGTTCATTTCCTGAAAACGCAGTGATTTTTCGGCTAAAATGAATTTACACAATTCACGAACCCCACACGTTTTTCACTATAAACTAAAGATCATCTATGTAAGAGATGCTGTTGTTTCTTACAGTTTCATAAGCAGATTTGAACTAGATATGGTCAGTATTCGTAGGAAACACAGTTCTTTTTTTCTGGGCATGCTCATGTTTCTTGCTGTATTAGAGACTCTGGAAAGAAGAGCATGCTCTTGGCGTTAAAACAGAGTGTGTTTCATGGATGAGAACTCTGGTCTGAATTTCCCTTCACAAACGTAGTTAAACCAAAGGCTCTGTGTCTTCCTACAAGCAAGAGTTCATTTCCGGAAATACAAGTGATTTTTCGGCTCAAATGAATTTACACAGTTCACGCACCCAACACGATTTTCACTATAAACTAAAGAGCATCTATGTAAGAGATGCTGTGGTTTGTTACAGTTTCACAAGCAGAGTTCAATTAGATATGGTCCGTATGAGTAAGAAACACAGTTCGTTTTTTCTGGGCATGCTCATGTTTCTTGCTGTATTGGAGATGCTGGACAGAAGAGGATGCTTATTGTGTTAAAACAGAGGATGTTTCATGGATGAGAACACTGGTCTGAATTTCCCTTCACAAACGGAGTTAAACCAAAGTCTCTGTGTCTTCCTTCAAGCAAGAGTTCATTTCCTGAAAACCAGTGATTTTTCGGCTAAAATGAATTTACACAATTCACGAACCCAACATGTTTTTCACTATAAACTAAAGAGCATCTATGTAAGAGATGCTGTGGTTTCTTACAGTTCCATAAGCAGAGTTGAACTAGATATGGTCAGTATTCGTAGGAAACACAGTTCTTTTTTTCTGGGCATGCTCATGTTTCTTGCTGTATTAGAGAATCTGGAAAGAAGAGCATGCTCTTTGCGTTAAAACAGAGTGTGTTTCATGGATGAGAACACAGGTCTGAATTTCCCTTCACAAACGGAGTTAAACCAAAGGCTCTGTGTCTTCCTACAAGCAAGAGTTCATTTCCGGAAATACAAGTGATTTTTCGGCTCAAATGAATTTACACAGTTCACGCCGCCAACACTATTTTCACTATAAACTAAAGAGCATTTATGTAAGAGATGCTGTAGTTTGTTACAGTTTCACAAGCAGAGTTTAACTAGTTATGTTCTCTATGAGTAGGAAATACAGTTCTTTTTTTATGAACATGCTCATATTTCTTGCTGTATTGCAACTCTGGACAGAAGAGGATGCTTCTTGCGTTAAAACAGAGGATGTTTCATGGGTGAGAACACTGGTCTGAATTTCCCTTCACAAACGGAGTTAAACCAAAGGCTCTGTGTCTTCCTACAAGCAAGAGTTCATTTCCGGAAATCCAAGTGATTGTTCGGCTCAAATGAATTTACACAGTTCACGCACCCAACACGATTTTCACTATAAACTAAAGAGCATCTATGTAAGAGATGCTGTGGTTTGTTACAGTTTCACAAGCAGAGTTCAACTAGATATGGTCCGTATGAGTAAGAAACACAGTTCGTTTTTTCTGGGCATGCTCATGTTTCTTGTTGTATTGGAGATGCTGGAAAGAAGAGCATGCTTCTTGCATCAAAACAGAGTATGTTTCATGGATGAGAACACTGGTCTGAATTTCCCTTCACAAACGGAGTTAAACCAAAGGCTCTGTGTCTTCCTACAAGAAAGAGTTCAATTCCCGAAAACCCAGTGATTTTTCGGCTAAAATGAATTTACACAATTCATGAACCCAACACGTTTTTCACTATAAACTAAAGAGCATCTATGTAAGAGATGCTGTGGTTTGTTACAGTTTCACAAGCAGAGTTTAACTAGATATGGTCAGTATTGGTAGGAAACACAGTTCTTTTTTTCTGGGCATGCTCATGTTTCTTGAAGTTTTGGAGACGCTGGAAACAAGATCATGCTTCTTGCGTTAAAACAGAATATGTTTCATGGATTAGAACACTGGTCTGAATTTCCCCTCACAAACAGAGTTAAACCAAAGTCTCTGTGTCTTCCTTCAAGCAAGAGTGCATTTCCTGAAAACTCAGTGATTATTCGGCTAAAATGAATTTACACAATTCACGAACCCAACACGTTTTTCACTATAAACAAAAGCACATCTATGTAAGAGATGCTGTGGTTTGTTACAGTTTCATAAGCAGAGTTGAACTAGATATGGTCAGTATTCGTAGGAAACACAGTTCGTTTTTTCTGGGCATGCTCATGTTTCTTGCTGTATTAGAGACTCTGGAAAGAAGAGCATGATCTTTGCGTTAAAACAGAGTGTGTTTCATGGATGAGAACACAGGTCTGAGTTTCCCTTCACAAACGGAGTTAAAGCAAAGGCTCTGTGTCTTCCTACAAGCAAGAGTTCATTTCCGGAAATCCCAGAGATTTTTCGGCTCAAATGAATTTACCCAGTTCACGAACCCCACACCTTTTTCACTATAAACTAAAGAGCATCTTTGTAAGAGATGCTGTGATTTGTTACAGTTTCACAAGCAGAGTTTAACTAGATATGGTCCGTATGTGTAAGAAACACAGTTTGTTTTTTCTGGGCATGCTCATGTTTCTTGCTGTTTTGGAGACGCTGGAAAGAAGAGCATGCTTCTTGCGTTAAAACAGAGTATGTTTCATGGATGAGAACACTGGTCTGAATTTCCTCTCACAAACGGAGTTAAACCAAAGTCTCTGTGTGTTCCTTCAAGCTAGAGTTCATTTCCTGAAAACGCAGTGATTTTTCGGCTAAAATGAATTTACACAATTCACGAACCCCACACGTTTTTCACTATAAACTAAAGAGCATCTATGTAAGAGATGCTGTTGTTTCTTACAGTTTCATAAGCAGAGTTGAACTAGATATGGTCAGTATTCGTAGGAAACACAGTTCTTTTTTTCTGGGCATGCTCATGTTTCTTGCTGTTTTGGAGACTCTGGAAAGAAGAGCATGCCCTTGGCGTTAAAACAGAGTGTGTTTCATGGACGAGAAGACTGGTCTGAATTTCCCTTCACAAACGGAGTTAAACCAAAGTCTCTGTGTCTTCCTTCAAGCAAGAGTTCATTTCCTGAAACCCAGTGATTTTTCGGCTAAAATGAATTTACACAATTAACGAACCCAACATGTTTTTCACTATAAACTAAAGAGCATCTATGTAAGAGATGCTGTGGTTTCTTACAGTTTCATAAGCAGAGTTGAACTAGATATGGTCAGTATTCGTAGGAAACACAGTTCTTTTTTTCTGGGCATGCTCATGTTTCTTGCTGTATTAGAGAATCTGGAAAGAAGAGCATGCTCTTTGCGTTAAAACAGAGTGTGTTTCATGGATGAGAACACAGGTCTGAATTTCCCTTCACAAACGGAGTTAAACCAAAGGCTCTGTGTCTTCCTACAAGCAAGAGTTCATTTCCGGAAATCCCAGTGATTTTTCGGCTCAAATGAATTTACACAGTTCATGCCCCCAACACTATTTTCACTATAAACTAAAGAGCATCTATGTAAGAGATGCTGTAGTTTGTTACGGTTTCACAAGCAGAGTTTAACTAGTTATGGTCTCTATGAGTAGGAAATACAATTCTTTTTTTATGAACATGCTCATATTTCTTGCTGTATTGCAACTCTGGACAGAAGAGGATGCTTCTTGCGTGAAAACAGAGGATGTTTCATGGATGAGAACACAGGTCTGAATTTCCCTTCACAAACGGAGTTAAACCAAAGGCTCTGTGTCTTCCTACAAGCAAGAGTTCATTTCTGGAAATCCCAGTGATTTTTCAGCTCAAATGAATTTACACAGTTCACGCCGCCAACACTATTTTCACTATAAACTAAAGAGCATTTATGTAAGAGATGCTGTAGTTTGTTACAGTTTCACAAGCAGAGTTTAACTAGTTATGTTCTGTATGAGTAGGAAATACAGTTCTTTTTTTATGAACATGCTCATATTTCTTGCTGTATTGCAACTCTGGACAGAAGAGGATGCTTCTTGCGTTAAAACAGAGGATGTTTCATGGGTGAGAACACTGGTCTGAATTTCCCTTCACAAACGGAGTTAAACCAAAGGCTCTGTGTCTTCCTACAAGCAAGAGTTCATTTCCGGAAATCCAAGTGATTTTTCGGCTCAAATGAATTTACACAGTTCACGCACCCAACACGATTTTCACTATAAACTAAAGAGCATCTATGTAAGAGATGCTGTGGTTTGTTACAGTTTCACAAGCAGAGTTCAACTAGATATGGTCCGTATGAGTAAGAAACACAGTTCGTTTTTTCTGGGCATGATCATGTTTCTTGTTGTATTGGAGATGCTGGAAAGAAGAGCATGCTTCTTGCATCAAAACAGAGTATGTTCATGGATGAGAACACTGGTCTGAATTTCCCTTCACAAACGGAGTTAAACCAAAGGCTCTGTGTCTTCCTACAAGCAAGAGTTCAATTCCCGAAAACCCAGTGATTTTTCGGCTAAAATGAATTTACACAATTCATGAACCCAACACGTTTTTCACTATAAACTAAAGAGCATCTATGTAAGTGATGCTGTGGTTTGTTACAGTTTCACAAGCAGAGTTTAACTAGATATGGTCCGTATGTGTAAGAAACACAGTTTGTTTTTTCTGGGCATGCTCATGTTTCTTGCTGTATTAGAGACTCTGGAAAGAAGAGCATGCTCTTGGCGTTAAAACAGAGTGTGTTTCATGGATGAGAACTCTGTTGTGAATTTCCCTTCACAAACGGAGTTAAACCAAAGGCTCTGTGTCTTCCTACAAGCAAGAGTTCATTTCCGGAAATACAAGTGATTTTTCGGCTCAAATGAATTTACACAGTTCACGCCGCCAACACTATTTTCACTATAAACTAAAGAGCATTTATGTAAGAGATGCTGTAGTTTGTTACAGTTTCACAAGCAGAGTTTAACTAGTTATGTTCTCTATGAGTAGGAAATACAGTTCTTTTTTTATGAACATGCTCATATTTCTTGCTGTATTGCAACTCTGGACAGAAGAGGATGCTTCTTGCGTTAAAACAGAGGATGTTTCATGGGTGAGAACACTGGTCTGAATTTCCCTTCACAAACGGAGTTAAACCAAAGGCTCTGTGTCTTCCTACAAGCAAGAGTTCATTTCCGGAAATCCAAGTGATTGTTCGGCTCAAATGAATTTACACAGTTCACGCACCCAACACGATTTTCACTATAAACTAAAGAGCATCTATGTAAGAGATGCTGTGGTTTGTTACAGTTTCACAAGCAGAGTTCAACTAGATATGGTCCGTATGAGTAAGAAACACAGTTCGTTTTTTCTGGGCATGCTCATGTTTCTTGTTGTATTGGAGATGCTGGAAAGAAGAGCATGCTTCTTGCATCAAAACAGAGTATGTTTCATGGATGAGAACACTGGTCTGAATTTCCCTTCACAAACGGAGTTAAACCAAAGGCTCTGTGTCTTCCTACAAGAAAGAGTTCAATTCCCGAAAACCCAGTGATTTTTCGGCTAAAATGAATTTACACAATTCATGAACCCAACACGTTTTTCACTATAAACTAAAGAGCATCTATGTAAGAGATGCTGTGGTTTGTTACAGTTTCACAAGCAGAGTTTAACTAGATATGGTCAGTATTGGTAGGAAACACAGTTCTTTTTTTCTGGGCATGCTCATGTTTCTTGAAGTTTTGGAGACGCTGGAAACAAGATCATGCTTCTTGCGTTAAAACAGAATATGTTTCATGGATTAGAACACTGGTCTGAATTTCCCCTCACAAACAGAGTTAAACCAAAGTCTCTGTGTCTTCCTTCAAGCAAGAGTGCATTTCCTGAAAACTCAGTGATTATTCGGCTAAAATGAATTTACACAATTCACGAACCCAACACGTTTTTCACTATAAACAAAAGCACATCTATGTAAGAGATGCTGTGGTTTGTTACAGTTTCATAAGCAGAGTTGAACTAGATATGGTCAGTATTCGTAGGAAACACAGTTCGTTTTTTCTGGGCATGCTCATGTTTCTTGCTGTATTAGAGACTCTGGAAAGAAGAGCATGATCTTTGCGTTAAAACAGAGTGTGTTTCATGGATGAGAACACAGGTCTGAGTTTCCCTTCACAAACGGAGTTAAAGCAAAGGCTCTGTGTCTTCCTACAAGCAAGAGTTCATTTCCGGAAATCCCAGAGATTTTTCGGCTCAAATGAATTTACCCAGTTCACGAACCCCACACCTTTTTCACTATAAACTAAAGAGCATCTTTGTAAGAGATGCTGTGATTTGTTACAGTTTCACAAGCAGAGTTTAACTAGATATGGTCCGTATGTGTAAGAAACACAGTTTGTTTTTTCTGGGCATGCTCATGTTTCTTGCTGTTTTGGAGACGCTGGAAAGAAGAGCATGCTTCTTGCGTTAAAACAGAGTATGTTTCATGGATGAGAACACTGGTCTGAATTTCCTCTCACAAACGGAGTTAAACCAAAGTCTCTGTGTGTTCCTTCAAGCTAGAGTTCATTTCCTGAAAACGCAGTGATTTTTCGGCTAAAATGAATTTACACAATTCACGAACCCCACACGTTTTTCACTATAAACTAAAGAGCATCTATGTAAGAGATGCTGTTGTTTCTTACAGTTTCATAAGCAGAGTTGAACTAGATATGGTCAGTATTCGTAGGAAACACAGTTCTTTTTTTCTGGGCATGCTCATGTTTCTTGCTGTTTTGGAGACTCTGGAAAGAAGAGCATGCCCTTGGCGTTAAAACAGAGTGTGTTTCATGGACGAGAAGACTGGTCTGAATTTCCCTTCACAAACGGAGTTAAACCAAAGTCTCTGTGTCTTCCTTCAAGCAAGAGTTCATTTCCTGAAACCCAGTGATTTTTCGGCTAAAATGAATTTACACAATTAACGAACCCAACATGTTTTTCACTATAAACTAAAGAGCATCTATGTAAGAGATGCTGTGGTTTCTTACAGTTTCATAAGCAGAGTTGAACTAGATATGGTCAGTATTCGTAGGAAACACAGTTCTTTTTTTCTGGGCATGCTCATGTTTCTTGCTGTATTAGAGAATCTGGAAAGAAGAGCATGCTCTTTGCGTTAAAACAGAGTGTGTTTCATGGATGAGAACACAGGTCTGAATTTCCCTTCACAAACGGAGTTAAACCAAAGGCTCTGTGTCTTCCTACAAGCAAGAGTTCATTTCCGGAAATCCCAGTGATTTTTCGGCTCAAATGAATTTACACAGTTCACGCCCCCAACACTATTTTCACTATAAACTAAAGAGCATCTATGTAAGAGATGCTGTAGTTTGTTACGGTTTCACAAGCAGAGTTTAACTAGTTATGGTCTCTATGAGTAGGAAATACAGTTCTTTTTTTATGAACATGCTCATATTTCTTGCTGTATTGCAACTCTGGACAGAAGAGGATGCTTCTTGCGTTAAAACAGAGGATGTTTCATGGGTGAGAACACTGGTCTGAATTTCCCTTCACAAACGGAGTTAAACCAAAGGCTCTGTGTCTTCCTACAAGCAAGAGTTCATTTCCGGAAATCCAAGTGATTTTTCGGCTCAAATGAATTTACACAGTTCACGCACCCAACACGATTTTCACTATAAACTAAAGAGCATCTAAGTAAGAGATGCTGTGGTTTGTTACATTTTCACAAGCAGAGTTCAACTAGATATGGTCCGTATAAGTAAGAAACACAGTTCGTTTTTTCTGGGAATGCTCATGTTTCTTGCTGTATTGGAGATGCTGGAAAGAAGAGCATGCCTCTTGCCTCAAAACAGAGTATGTTTCATGGATGAGAACACTGGTCTGAATTTCCCTTCACAAACGGAGTTAAACCAAAGCTCTGTATCTTCCTACAAGCAAGAGTTCAATTCCCGAAAACCCAGTGATTTTTCGGCTAAAATGAATTTACACAGTTCACGAACCCAACACGTTTTTCACTATAAACTAAAGAGCATCTATGTAAGAGATGCTGTGGTTTGTTACAGTTTCACAAGCAGAGTTTAACTAGATATGGTCAGTATTGGTAGGAAACACAGTTCTTTTTTTCTGGGCATGCTCATGTTTCTTACAGTTTTGGAGACGCTGGAAAGAAGAGCATGTTCTTGCGTTAAAACAGAATATGTTTCATGGATTATAACACTGGTCTGCATTTCCCCTCACAAACGGAGTTAAACCAAAGTCTCTGTGTCTTCCTTCAAGCAAGAGTGCATTTCCTGAAAACTCAGTGATTATTCGGCTAAAATGAATTTACACAATTCACGAACCCAACACGTTTTTCACTATAAACTAAAGAGCATCTATGTAAGAGATGCTGTTGTTTCTTACAGTTTCATAAGCAGAGTTGAACTAGATATGGTCAGTATTCGTAGGAAACACAGTTCTTTTTTTCTGGGCATGCTCATGTTTCTTGCTGTTTTGGAGACTCTGGAAAGAAGAGCATGCCCTTGGCGTTTAAACAGAGTGTGTTTCATGGACGAGAAGACTGGTCTGAATTTCCCTTCACAAACGGAGTTAAACCAAAGTCTCTGTGTCTTCCTTCAAGCAAGAGTTCATTTCCTGAAACCCAGTGATTTTTCAGCTAAAATGAATTTACACAATTCACGAACCCAACATGTTTTTCACTATAAACTAAAGAGCATCTATGTAAGAGATGCTGTGGTTTCTTACAGTTTCATAAGCAGAGTTGAACTAGATATGGTCAGTATTCGTAGGAAACAAAGTTCTTTTTTTCTGGGCATGCTCATGTTTCTTGCTGTATTAGAGAATCTGGAAAGAAGAGCATGCTCTTTGCGTTAAAACAGAGTGTGTTTCATGGATGAGAACACAGGTCTGAATTTCCCTTCACAAACGGAGTTAAACCAAAGGCTCTGTGTCTTCCTACAAGCAAGAGTTCATTTCCGGAAATCACAGTGATTTTTCGGCTCAAATGAATTTACGCAGTTCAGGCCCCCAACACTATTTTCACTATAAACTAAAGAGCATCTATGTAAGAGATGCTGTAGTTTGTTACGGTTTCACAAGCAGAGTTTAACTAGTTATGGTCTCTATGAGTAGGAAATACAGTTCTTTTTTTATGAACATGCTCATATTTCTTGCTGTATTGCAACTCTGGACAGAAGAGGATGCTTCTTGCGTTAAAACAGAGGATGTTTCATGGGTGAGAACACTGGTCTGAATTTCCCTTCACAAACGGAGTTAAACCAAAGGCTCTGTGTCTTCCTACAAGCAAGAGTTCATTTCCGGAAATCCAAGTGATTTTTCGGCTCAAATGAATTTACACAGTTCACGCACCCAACACGATTTTCACTATAAACTAAAGAGCATCTATGTAAGAGATGCTGTGGTTTGTTACAGTTTCACAAGCAGAGTTCAACTAGATATGGTCCGTATGTGTAAGAAACACAGTTTGTTTTTTCTGGGCATGCTCATGTTTCTTGCTGTTTTGGAGACGCTGGAAAGAAGAGCATGCTTCTCGCGTTAAAACAGAGTATGTTTCATGGATGAGAACACTGGTCAGAATTTCCTCTCACAAACGGAGTTAAACCAAAGTCTCTGTGTGTTCCTTCAAGCAAGAGTTCATTTCCTGAAAACGCAGTGATTTTTCGGCTAAAATGAATTTACATAATTCACGAACCCCACACGTTTTTCACTATAAACTAAAGAGCATCTATGTAAGAGATGCTGTGGTTTCTTACACTTTCATAAGCAGAGTTGAACTAGATATGGTCAGTATTCGTAGGAAACACAGTTCTTTTTTTCTGGGCATGCTCATGTTTCTTGCTGTATTGGAGATGCTGGAAAGAAGAGCATGCTTCTGGCGTTAAAACAGTGTATGTTTCGTGGATGAGAACACTGGTCTCAATTTCCCTTCAAAAACGGAGTTAAACCAAAGGCTCTGTGTCTTCCTACAAGCAAGAGTTCATTTCCGGAAATCCAAGTGATTTTTCGGATCAAATGAATTTACACAGTTCACGCACCCAACACGATTTTCACTATAAACTAAAGAGCATCTATGTAAGAGATGCTGTGGTTAGTTACAGTTTCACAAGCAGAGTTCAACTAGATATGGTCCGTATGAGTAAGAAACACAGTTCGTTTTTTATGGGAATGCTCATGTTTCTTGCTGTATTGGAGATGCTGGAAAGAAGAGCTTGCTTCTGGCGTTAAAACAGTGTATGTTTCGTGGATGAGAACACTGGTCTCAATTTCCCTTCACAAACGGAGTTAAACCAAAGGCGCTGTGTCTTCCTACAAGCAAGAGTTCATTTCCGGAAATCCCAGTGATTTTTCGGCTCAAATGAATTTACCCAGTTCACGAACCCAACACTATTTTCACTATAAACTAAAGAGCATCTATGTAAGAGATGCTGTGGTTTGTTACAGTTTCACAAGCAGAGTTCAACTAGATAAGGTCCGTATGAGTAGGAAATACAGTTCTTTTTTTATGGACATGCTCATATTTCTTGCTGTATTGCAACTCTGGACAGAAGAGGATGCTTCTTGCGTTAAAACGGAGGATGTTTCATGGATGAGAACACTGGTCTGAATTTCCCTTCACAAACGGAGTTAAACCAAAGGCTCTGTGTCTTCCTACAAGCAAGAGTTCATTTCCGGAATACCCACTGATTTTTCGGCTCAAATGATTTTACACAGTTCACGCACCCAACACGTTTTTCAGTATAAACTAAAGAGCATCTATGTAAGAGATGCTGTGATTTCTTACAGTTTCACAAGCAGAGTTTAACTAGATATGGTCCGTAAGTGTAAGAAACACAGTTCGTTTTTTCTGGGCATGCTCATGTTTCTTGCTGTTTTGGAGACGCTGGAAAGAAGAGCATGCTTCTTGCGTTAAAACAGAGTATGTTTCATGGATTAGAACACTGTTCTGAATTTCCCCTCACAAACGGAGTTAAACCAAAGTCTCTTTGTCTTCCTTCAAGCAAGAGTGCATTTCCTGAAAACTCAGTGATTTTTCGGCTCAAATGAATTTACACAGTTCACGCACCCAACACGATTTTCACTATAAACTAAAGAGCATCTATATAAGAGATGCTGTGGTTTGTTACAGTTTCACAAGCAGAGTTCAACTAGATATGGTCAGTATTAGTAGGAAACAGAGTTCTTTTTTTCTGGGCATGCTCATGTTTCTTGCTGTATTGGAGATGCTGGAAAGAAGAGCATGCTTCTGGCGTTAAAACAGTGTATGTTTCGTGGATGAGAACACTGGTCTCAATTTCCCTTCAAAAACGGAGTTAAACCAAAGGCTCTGTGTCTTCCTACAAGCAAGAGTTCATTTCCGGAAATCCAAGTGATTTTTCGGCTCAAATGAATTTACACAGTTCACGCACCCAACACGATTTTCACTATAAACTAAAGAGCATCTATGTAAGAGATGCTGTGGTTTGTTACAGTTTCACAAGCAGAGTTCAACTAGATATGGTCCGTATGAGTAAGAAACACAGTTCGTTTTTTCTGGGCATGCTCATGTTTCTTGCTGTATTGGAGATGCTGGAAAGAAGAGCATGCTTCTTGCGTCAAAACAGAGTATGTTTCATGCATGAGAACACTGGTCTGAATTTCCCTTCACAAACGGAGTTAAACCAAAGGTTCTGTGTCTTCCTACAAGCAAGAGTTCAATTCCCGAAAACCCAGTGATTTTTCGGCTAAAATGAATTTACACAATTCACGAACCCAACACGTTTTTCACTATAAACTAAAGAGCATCTATGTAAGAGATGCTGTGGTTTGTTACAGTTTCACAAGCAGAGTTTAACTAGATATGGTCAGTATTGGTAGGAAACACAGTTCTTTTTTTCTGGGCATGCTCATGTTTCTTACTGTATTGGAGATGCTGGAAAGAAGAGCATGCTTCTGGCGTTAAAACAGTGTATGTTTTGTGGATGAGAACACTGGTCTCAATTTCCCTTCAAAAACGGAGTTAAACCAAAGGCTCTGTGTCTTCCTACAAGCAAGAGTTCATTTCCGGAAATCCCAGTGATTTTTCGGCTCAAATGAATTTACCCAGTTCACGAACCCAACACTTTTTTCACTATAAACTAAAGAGCATCTTTGTAAGAGATACTGTGGTTTGTTACAGTTTCACAAGCAGAGTTCAACTAGATGTGGTCCGTATGAGTAACAAACACAGTTCGTTTTTTCTGGGCATGCTCATGTTTCTTGCTGTATTAGAGACTCTGGAACGAAGAGCATGCTCTTTGTGTTAAAACAGAGTGTGTTTCTTGGCTGAGAACACTGGTCTGAATTTCCCTTCACAAACGGAGTTAAACCAAAGGCTCTGTGTCTTTCTACAAGCAAGAGTCCATTTCCGGAAATCCCAGTGATTTTTCGGCTCACATGAATTTACCCAATTCACGTACCCCACACCTTTTTCACTATAAACTAAAGAGCATCTTTGTAAGAGATGCTGTGGTTTGTTACAGTTTCACAAGCAGAGTTCAACTAGATAAGGTCCGTATGAGTAGGAAATACAGTTCTTTTTTTATGGACATGCTCATATTTCTTGCTGTATAGCAACTATGGACAGAAGATGGTGTTCTTGCGTTAAAACAGAGGATGTTTCATGGATGAGAACATTGGTCTGAATTTCCCTTCACAGACGGAGTTAAACCAAAGGCTCTGTGTCTTCCTACAAGCAAGAATTCATTTCCGGAAATCCAAGTGATTTTTCGCATCAAATGAATTTACACAGTTCACGCACCCAACACGATTTTCACTATAAACTAAAGAACATCTATGTAAGAGATGCTGTGGTTTGTTACAGTTTCGCAAGCAGAGTTCAACTAGATATGGTCCGTATGAGTAAGAAACACAGTTCGTTTTTTCTGGGCATGCTCATGTTTCTTGCTGTATTGGAGATGCTGGAAAGAAGAGCTTGCTTCTGGCGTTAAAACAGTGTATGTTTCGTGGATGAGAACACTGGTCTCAATTTCCCTTCACAAACGGAGTTAAACCAAAGGCTCTGTGTCTTCCTACAAGCAAGAGTTCATTTCCGGAAATCCAAGTGATTTTTCGGCTCAAATGAATTTACACAGTTCACACCCCCAACACGATTTTCACTATAAACTAAAGAGCATCTATGTAAGAGATGCTGTGGTTTGTTACAGTTTCACAAGCAGAGTTTAACTAGATATGGTCAGTATTAGTAGGAAACACAGTTCTTTTTTTCTGGGCACGCTCATGTTTCTTGCTGAATTAGAGACTCTGGAAAGAAGAGCATGCTCTTTGCGTTAAAATAGAGTGTGTTTCATGGATGAGAACACTGGTCTGAATTTTCCTTCACAATCGGAGTTAAACCAAAGGCTCTGTGTCTTCCTACAAGCAAGTGTTCAATTCCCGAAAACCTAGTGATTTTTCGGCTAAAATGAATTTACACAATTCACGAACCCAACACGTTTTTCACTATAAACTAAAGAGCATCTATGTAAGAGATGCTGTGGTTTGTTACAGTTTCACAAGCAGAGTTTAACTAGATATGGTCAGTATTAGTAGGAAACACAGTTCATTTTTCTGGGCATGCTCATGTTTCTTGCTGTATTGGAGATGCTGGAAAGAAGAGCATGCTTCTGGCGTTAAAACAGTGTATGTTTCGTGGATGAGAACACTGGTCTCAATTTCCCTTCACAAACGGAGTTAAACCAAAGGCTCTGTGTCTTCCTACAAGTAAGAGTTCATTTCCGGAAATCCCAGTGATTTTTCGGCTCAAATGAATTTACCCAGTTCACGAACCCAACACTTTTTTCACTATAAACTAAAGAGCATCTAGGTAAGAGATGATGTTGTTTGTTACAGTTTCACAAGCTGAGTTCAACTAGATCAGGTCCGTATGAGTAGGAAATACAGTTCTTTTTTTATGGACATGCTCATATTTCTTGCTGTATTGCAACTATGGACAGAAGAGGATGCTTCTTGTGTTAAAACAGAGGATGTTTCATGGATGAGAACACTGGTCTGAATTTCCCTTCACAAATGCAGTTAAATCGAAGGCTCTATGTCTTCCTACAAGCAAGAGTTCATTTCCGGAATACCCACTGATTTTTCGGCACAAATGATTTTACACAGTTCACGCATGTAACAAGTTTTTCAGTATAAACTAAAGAGTATCTATGTAAGACATGCTGTGGTTTGTTACAGTTTCACAAGCAGAGTTCAACTAGATAAGGTCCGTATGAGTAGGAAATACAGTTATTTTTTTATGGACCTGCTCATATTTCTTGCTGTATAGAAACTATGGACAGAAGAGGATGCTTCTTGCATTAAAACAGAGTGTGTTTCATGGATGAGAACACTGGTCTGAATTTCCCTTCACAGACGGAGTTAAACAAATGGCTCTGTGTCTTCCTACAAGCAAGAGTTCATTTCTGGAATACCCACTGATTTTTCGGCTCAAATGACTTTACACAGTTCACGCACCCAAAACGTTTTTCAGTTTAAACTAAAGAGCATCTATGTAAGAGATGCTGTGATTTCTTACAGTTTCACAAGCAGACTTTAACTAGATATGGTCCGTATGTGTAAGAAACACAGTTTGTTTTTTCTGGGCATGCTCATGTTTCTTGCTGTTTTGGAGACGCTGGAAAGAAGAGCATGCTTCTTGCGGTAAAACAGAGTATGTTTCAAGGATTAGAACACTGGTCTGAATTTCCCCTCACAAATGCAGTTAAATCGAAGGCTCTGTGTCTTCCTACAAGCAAGAGTTCAATTCCAGAAAACCCAGTGATTTTTCGGCTAAAATGAATTTACACAATTCACGAACCCAACACGTTTTTCACTATAAACTAAAGAGCATCTATGTAAGAGATGCGGTTGTTTCTTACAGTTTCATAAGCAGAGTTGAACTAGATATGGTCAGTATTCGTAGGAAACACAGTTCTTTTTTTCTGGGCATGCTCATGTTTCTTGCTGTATTAGAGACTCTGGAAAGAAGAGCATGCTCTTTGCGTTAAAACAGAGTGTGTTTCATGGGTGAGAACACTGGTCTGAATTTCCCTTCACAAACGGAGTTAAACCAAAGGCTCTGTGTCTTCCTACAAGCAAGAGTTCATTTCCGGAAATCCAAGTGATTTTTCGGCTCAAATGAATTTACACAGTTCACGCACCCAACACGATTTTCACTATAAACTAAAGAGCATCTATGTAAGAGATGCTGTGGTTTGTTACAGTTTCACAAGCAGAGTTCAACTAGATATGGTCCGTATGAGTAAGAAACACAGTTCGTTTTTTCTGGGCATGCTCATGTTTCTTGCTGTATTGGAGATGCTGGAAAGAAGAGCATGCTTCTTGCGTCAAAACAGAGTATGTTTCATGGATGAGAACACTGGTCTGAATTTCCCTTCACAAACGGAGTTAAACCAAAGGTTCTGTGTCTTCCTACAAGCAAGAGTTCAATTCCCGAAAACCCAGTGATTTTTCGGCTAAAATGAATTTACACAATTCACGAACCCAACACGTTTTTCACTATAAACTAAAGAGCATCTATGTAAGAGATGCTGTGGTTTGTTACAGTTTCACAAGCAGAGTTTAACTAGATATGGTCAGTATTGGTAGGAAACACAGTTCTTTTTTTCTGGGCATGCTCATGTTTCTTACTGTATTGGAGATGCTGGAAAGAAGAGCATGCTTCTGGCGTTAAAACAGTGTATGTTTCGTGGATGAGAACACTGGTCTCAATTTCCCTTCAAAAACGGAGTTAAACCAAAGGCTCTGTGTCTTCCTACAAGCAAGAGTTCATTTCCGGAAATCCCAGTGATTTTTCGGCTCAAATGAATTTACCCAGTTCACGAACCCAACACTTTTTTCACTATAAACTAAAGAGCATCTTTGTAAGAGATACTGTGGTTTGTTACAGTTTCACAAGCAGAGTTCAACTAGATATGATCCGTATGAGTAAGAAACACAGTTCGTTTTTTCTGGGCATGCTCATGTTTCTTGCTGTATTAGAGACTCTGGAACGAAGAGCATGCTCTTTGTGTTAAAACAGAGTGTGTTTCTTGGCTGAGAACACTGGTCTGAATTTCCCTTCACAAACGGAGTTAAACCAAAGGCTCTGTGTCTTTCTACAAGCAAGAGTCCATTTCCGGAAATCCCAGTGATTTTTCGGCTCAAATGAATTTACCCAATTCACGAACCCCACACCTTTTTCACTATAAACTAAAGAGCATCTTTGTAAGAGATGCTGTGGTTTGTTACAGTTTCACAAGCAGAGTTCAACTAGATAAGGTCCGTATGAGTAGGAAATACAGTTCTTTTTTTATGGACATGCTCATATTTCTTGCTGTATAGCAACTATGGACAGAAGATGGTGTTCTTGCGTTAAAACAGAGGATGTTTCACGGATGAGAACATTGGTCTGAATTTCCCTTCACAGACGGAGTTAAACCAAAGGCTCTGTGTCTTCCTACAAGCAAGAATTCATTTCCGGAAATCCAAGTGATTTTTCGCATCAAATGAATTTACACAGTTCACGCACCCAACACGATTTTCACTATAAACTAAAGAACATCTATGTAAGAGATGCTGTGGTTTGTTACAGTTTCGCAAGCAGAGTTCAACTAGATATGGTCCGTATGAGTAAGAAACACAGTTCGTTTTTTCTGGGCATGCTCATGTTTCTTGCTGTATTGGAGATGCTGGAAAGAAGAGCTTGCTTCTGGCGTTAAAACAGTGTATGTTTCGTGGATGAGAACACTGGTCTCAATTTCCCTTCACAAACGGAGTTAAACCAAAGGCTCTGTGTCTTCCTACAAGCAAGAGTTCATTTCCGGAAATCCAAGTGATTTTTCGGCTCAAATGAATTTACACAGTTCACACCCCCAACACGATTTTCACTATAAACTAAAGAGCATCTATGTAAGAGATGCTGTGGTTTGTTACAGTTTCACAAGCAGAGTTTAACTAGATATGGTCAGTATTAGTAGGAAACACAGTTCTTTTTTTCTGGGCACGCTCATGTTTCTTGCTGAATTAGAGACTCTGGAAAGAAGAGCATGCTCTTTGCGTTAAAATAGAGTGTGTTTCATGGATGAGAACACTGGTCTGAATTTTCCTTCACAATCGGAGTTAAACCAAAGGCTCTGTGTCTTCCTACAAGCAAGTGTTCAATTCCCGAAAACCTAGTGATTTTTCGGCTAAAATGAATTTACACAATTCACGAACCCAACACGTTTTTCACTATAAACTAAAGAGCATCTATGTAAGAGATGCTGTGGTTTGTTACAGTTTCACAAGCAGAGTTTAACTAGATATGGTCAGTATTAGTAGGAAACACAGTTCATTTTTCTGGGCATGCTCATGTTTCTTGCTGTATTGGAGATGCTGGAAAGAAGAGCATGCTTCTGGCGTTAAAACAGTGTATGTTTCGTGGATGAGAACACTGGTCTCAATTTCCCTTCACAAACGGAGTTAAACCAAAGGCTCTGTGTCTTCCTACAAGTAAGAGTTCATTTCCGGAAATCCCAGTGATTTTTCGGCTCAAATGAATTTACCCAGTTCACGAACCCAACACTTTTTTCACTATAAACTAAAGAGCATCTAGGTAAGAGATGATGTTGTTTGTTACAGTTTCACAAGCTGAGTTCAACTAGATCAGGTCCGTATGAGTAGGAAATACAGTTCTTTTTTTATGGACATGCTCATATTTCTTGCTGTATTGCAACTATGGACAGAAGAGGATGCTTCTTGTGTTAAAACAGAGGATGTTTCATGGATGAGAACACTGGTCTGAATTTCCCTTCACAAATGCAGTTAAATCGAAGGCTCTATGTCTTCCTACAAGCAAGAGTTCATTTCCGGAATACCCACTGATTTTTCGGCACAAATGATTTTACACAGTTCACGCATGTAACAAGTTTTTCAGTATAAACTAAAGAGTATCTATGTAAGACATGCTGTGGTTTGTTACAGTTTCACAAGCAGAGTTCAACTAGATAAGGTCCGTATGAGTAGGAAATACAGTTATTTTTTTATGGACCTGCTCATATTTCTTGCTGTATAGAAACTATGGACAGAAGAGGATGCTTCTTGCATTAAAACAGAGTGTGTTTCATGGATGAGAACACTGGTCTGAATTTCCCTTCACAGACGGAGTTAAACAAATGGCTCTGTGTCTTCCTACAAGCAAGAGTTCATTTCTGGAATACCCACTGATTTTTCGGCTCAAATGACTTTACACAGTTCACGCACCCAAAACGTTTTTCAGTTTAAACTAAAGAGCATCTATGTAAGAGATGCTGTGATTTGTTACAGTTTCACAAGCAGAGTTTAACTAGATATGGTCCGTATGTGTAAGAAACACAGTTTGTTTTTTCTGGGCATGCTCATGTTTCTTGCTGTTTTGGAGACGCTGGAAAGAAGAGCATGCTTCTTGCGGTAAAACAGAGTATGTTTCAAGGATTAGAACACTGGTCTGAATTTCCCCTCACAAATGCAGTTAAATCGAAGGCTCTGTGTCTTCCTACAAGCAAGAGTTCAATTCCAGAAAACCCAGTGATTTTTCGGCTAAAATGAATTTACACAATTCACGAACCCAACACGTTTTTCACTATAAACTAAAGAGCATCTATGTAAGAGATGCGGTTGTTTCTTACAGTTTCATAAGCAGAGTTGAACTAGATATGGTCAGTATTCGTAGGAAACACAGTTCTTTTTTTCTGGGCATGCTCATGTTTCTTGCTGTATTAGAGACTCTGGAAAGAAGAGCATGCTCTTTGCGTTAAAACAGAGTGTGTTTCATGGGTGAGAACACTGGTCTGAATTTCCCTTCACAAACGGAGTTAAACCAAAGGCTCTGTGTCTTCCTACAAGCAAGAGTTCATTTCCGGAAATCCAAGTGATTTTTCGGCTCAAATGAATTTACACAGTTCACGCACCCAACACGATTTTCACTATAAACTAAAGAGCATCTATGTAAGAGATGCTGTGGTTTGTTACAGTTTCACAAGCAGAGTTCAACTAGATATGGTCCGTATGAGTAAGAAACACAGTTCGTTTTTTCTGGGCATGCTCATGTTTCTTGCTGTATTGGAGATGCTGGAAAGAAGAGCATGCTTCTTGCGTCAAAACAGAGTATGTTTCATGGATGAGAACACTGGTCTGAATTTCCCTTCACAAACGGAGTTAAACCAAAGGTTCTGTGTCTTCCTACAAGCAAGAGTTCAATTCCCGAAAACCCAGTGATTTTTCGGCTAAAATGAATTTACACAATTCACGAACCCAACACGTTTTTCACTATAAACTAAAGAGCATCTATGTAAGAGATGCTGTGGTTTGTTACAGTTTCACAAGCAGAGTTTAACTAGATATGGTCAGTATTGGTAGGAAACACAGTTCTTTTTTTCTGGGCATGCTCATGTTTCTTACTGTATTGGAGATGCTGGAAAGAAGAGCATGCTTCTGGCGTTAAAACAGTGTATGTTTCGTGGATGAGAACACTGGTCTCAATTTCCCTTCAAAAACGGAGTTAAACCAAAGGCTCTGTGTCTTCCTACAAGCAAGAGTTCATTTCCGGAAATCCCAGTGATTTTTCGGCTCAAATGAATTTACCCAGTTCACGAACCCAACACTTTTTTCACTATAAACTAAAGAGCATCTTTGTAAGAGATACTGTGGTTTGTTACAGTTTCACAAGCAGAGTTCAACTAGATATGATCCGTATGAGTAAGAAACACAGTTCGTTTTTTCTGGGCATGCTCATGTTTCTTGCTGTATTAGAGACTCTGGAACGAAGAGCATGCTCTTTGTGTTAAAACAGAGTGTGTTTCTTGGCTGAGAACACTGGTCTGAATTTCCCTTCACAAACGGAGTTAAACCAAAGGCTCTGTGTCTTTCTACAAGCAAGAGTCCATTTCCGGAAATCCCAGTGATTTTTCGGCTCAAATGAATTTACCCAATTCACGAACCCCACACCTTTTTCACTATAAACTAAAGAGCATCTTTGTAAGAGATGCTGTGGTTTGTTACAGTTTCACAAGCAGAGTTCAACTAGATAAGGTCCGTATGAGTAGGAAATACAGTTCTTTTTTTATGGACATGCTCATATTTCTTGCTGTATAGCAACTATGGACAGAAGATGGTGTTCTTGCGTTAAAACAGAGGATGTTTCACGGATGAGAACATTGGTCTGAATTTCCCTTCACAGACGGAGTTAAACCAAAGGCTCTGTGTCTTCCTACAAGCAAGAATTCATTTCCGGAAATCCAAGTGATTTTTCGCATCAAATGAATTTACACAGTTCACGCACCCAACACGATTTTCACTATAAACTAAAGAACATCTATGTAAGAGATGCTGTGGTTTGTTACAGTTTCGCAAGCAGAGTTCAACTAGATATGGTCCGTATGAGTAAGAAACACAGTTCGTTTTTTCTGGGCATGCTCATGTTTCTTGCTGTATTGGAGATGCTGGAAAGAAGAGCTTGCTTCTGGCGTTAAAACAGTGTATGTTTCGTGGATGAGAACACTGGTCTCAATTTCCCTTCACAAACGGAGTTAAACCAAAGGCTCTGTGTCTTCCTACAAGCAAGAGTTCATTTCCGGAAATCCAAGTGATTTTTCGGCTCAAATGAATTTACACAGTTCACACCCCCAACACGATTTTCACTATAAACTAAAGAGCATCTATGTAAGAGATGCTGTGGTTTGTTACAGTTTCACAAGCAGAGTTTAACTAGATATGGTCAGTATTAGTAGGAAACACAGTTCTTTTTTTCTGGGCACGCTCATGTTTCTTGCTGAATTAGAGACTCTGGAAAGAAGAGCATGCTCTTTGCGTTAAAATAGAGTGTGTTTCATGGATGAGAACACTGGTCTGAATTTTCCTTCACAATCGGAGTTAAACCAAAGGCTCTGTGTCTTCCTACAAGCAAGTGTTCAATTCCCGAAAACCTAGTGATTTTTCGGCTAAAATGAATTTACACAATTCACGAACCCAACACGTTTTTCACTATAAACTAAAGAGCATCTATGTAAGAGATGCTGTGGTTTGTTACAGTTTCACAAGCAGAGATTAACTAGATATGGTCAGTATTAGTAGGAAACACAGTTCATTTTTCTGGGCATGCTCATGTTTCTTGCTGTATTGGAGATGCTGGAAAGAAGAGCATGCTTCTGGCGTTAAAACAGTGTATGTTTCGTGGATGAGAACACTGGTCTCAATTTCCCTTCACAAACGGAGTTAAACCAAAGGCTCTGTGTCTTCCTACAAGTAAGAGTTCATTTCCGGAAATCCCAGTGATTTTTCGGCTCAAATGAATTTACCCAGTTCACGAACCCAACACTTTTTTCACTATAAACTAAAGAGCATCTATGTAAGAGATGATGTTGTTTGTTACAGTTTCACAAGCTGAGTTCAACTAGATCAGGTCCGTATGAGTAGGAAATACAGTTCTTTTTTTATGGACATGCTCATATTTCTTGCTGTATTGCAACTATGGACAGAAGAGGATGCTTCTTGTGTTAAAACAGAGGATGTTTCATGGATGAGAACACTGGTCTGAATTTCCCTTCACAAATGCAGTTAAATCGAAGGCTCTATGTCTTCCTACAAGCAAGAGTTCATTTCCGGAATACCCACTGATTTTTCGGCACAAATGATTTTACACAGTTCACGCATGTAACAAGTTTTTCAGTATAAACTAAAGAGTATCTATGTAAGACATGCTGTGGTTTGTTACAGTTTCACAAGCAGAGTTCAACTAGATAAGGTCCGTATGAGTAGGAAATACAGTTCTTTTTTTATGGACCTGCTCATATTTCTTGCTGTATAGAAACTATGGACAGAAGAGGATGCTTCTTGCATTAAAACAGAGTGTGTTTCATGGATGAGAACACTGGTCTGAATTTCCCTTCACAGACGGAGTTAAACAAATGGCTCTGTGTCTTCCTACAAGCAAGAGTTCATTTCTGGAATACCCACTGATTTTTCGGCTCAAATGACTTTACACAGTTCACGCACCCAAAACGTTTTTCAGTTTAAACTAAAGAGCATCTATGTAAGAGATGCTGTGATTTGTTACAGTTTCACAAGCAGAGTTTAACTAGATATGGTCCGTATGTGTAAGAAACACAGTTTGTTTTTTCTGGGCATGCTCATGTTTCTTGCTGTTTTGGAGACGCTGGAAAGAAGAGCATGCTTCTTGCGGTAAAACAGAGTATGTTTCATGGATTAGAACACTGGTCTGAATTTCCCCTCACAAATGCAGTTAAATCGAAGGCTCTGTGTCTTCCTACAAGCAAGAGTTCAATTCCAGAAAACCCAGTGATTTTTCGGCTAAAATGAATTTACACAATTCACGAACCCAACACGTTTTTCACTATAAACTAAAGAGCATCTATGTAAGAGATGCGGTTGTTTCTTACAGTTTCATAAGCAGAGTTGAACTAGATATGGTCAGTATTCGTAGGAAACACAGTTCTTTTTTTCTGGGCATGCTCATGTTTCTTGCTGTATTAGAGACTCTGGAAAGAAGAGCATGCTCTTTGCGTTAAAACAGAGTGTGTTTCATGTGTGAGAACACTGGTCTGAATTTCCCTTCACAAACGGAGTTAAACCAAAGGCTCTGTGTCTTCCTACAAGCAAGAGTTCATTTCCGGAAATCCAAGTGATTTTTCGGCTCAAATGAATTTACACAGTTCACGCACCCAACACGATATTCACTATAAACTAAAGAGCATCTATGTAAGAGATGCTGTGGTTTGTTACAGTTTCATAAGCAGAGTTCAACTAGATATGGTCCGTATGAGTAAGAAACACAGTTCGTTTTTTCTGGGCATGCTCATGTTTCTTGCTGTATTGGAGATGCTGGAAAGAAGAGCATGCTTCTTGCGTCAAAACAGAGTATGTTTCATGGATGAGAACACTGGTCTGAATTTCCCTTCACAAACGGAGTTAAACCAAAGGTTCTGTGTCTTCCTACAAGCAAGAGTTCAATTCCCGAAAACCCAGTGATTTTTCGGCTAAAATGAATTTACACAATTCACGAACCCAACACGTTTTTCACTATAAACTAAAGAGCATCTATGTAAGAGATGCTGTGGTTTGTTACAGTTTCACAAGCAGAGTTTAACTAGATATGGTCAGTATTGGTAGGAAACACAGTTCTTTTTTTCTGGGCATGCTCATGTTTCTTACTGTATTGGAGATGCTGGAAAGAAGAGCATGCTTCTGGCGTTAAAACAGTGTATGTTTCGTGGATGAGAACACTGGTCTCAATTTCCCTTCAAAAACGGAGTTAAACCAAAGGCTCTGTGTCTTCCTACAAGCAAGAGTTCATTTCCGGAAATCCCAGTGATTTTTCGGCTCAAATGAATTTACCCAGTTCACGAACCCAACACTTTTTTCACTATAAACTAAAGAGCATCTTTGTAAGAGATACTGTGGTTTGTTACAGTTTCACAAGCAGAGTTCAACTAGATATGATCCGTATGAGTAAGAAACACAGTTCGCTTTTTCTGGGCATGCTCATGTTTCTTGCTGTATTAGAGACTCTGGAACGAAGAGCATGCTCTTTGTGTTAAAACAGAGTGTGTTTCTTGGCTGAGAACACTGGTCTGAATTTCCCTTCACAAACGGAGTTAAACCAAAGGCTCTGTGTCTTTCTACAAGCAAGAGTCCATTTCCGGAAATCCCAGTGATTTTTCGGCTCAAATGAATTTACCCAATTCACGAACCCCACACCTTTTTCACTATAAACTAAAGAGCATCTTTGTAAGAGATGCTGTGGTTTGTTACAGTTTCACAAGCAGAGTTCAACTAGATAAGGTCCGTATGAGTAGGAAATACAGTTCTTTTTTTATGGACATGCTCATATTTCTTGCTGTATAGCAACTATGGACAGAAGATGGTGTTCTTGCGTTAAAACAGAGGATGTTTCATGGATGAGAACATTGGTCTGAATTTCCCTTCACAGACGGAGTTAAACCAAAGGCTCTGTGTCTTCCTACAAGCAAGAATTCATTTCCGGAAATCCAAGTGATTTTTCGCATCAAATGAATTTACACAGTTCACGCACCCAACACGATTTTCACTATAAACTAAAGAACATCTATGTAAGAGATGCTGTGGTTTGTTACAGTTTCGCAAGCAGAGTTCAACTAGATATGGTCCGTATGAGTAAGAAACACAGTTCGTTTTTTCTGGGCATGCTCATGTTTCTTGCTGTATTGGAGATGCTGGAAAGAAGAGCTTGCTTCTGGCGTTAAAACAGTGTATGTTTCGTGGATGAGAACACTGGTCTCAATTTCCCTTCACAAACGGAGTTAAACCAAAGGCTCTGTGTCTTCCTACAAGCAAGAGTTCATTTCCGGAAATCCAAGTGATTTTTCGGCTCAAATGAATTTACACAGTTCACACCCCCAACACGATTTTCACTATAAACTAAAGAGCATCTATGTAAGAGATGCTGTGGTTTGTTACAGTTTCACAAGCAGAGTTTAACTAGATATGGTCAGTATTAGTAGGAAACACAGTTCTTTTTTTCTGGGCACGCTCATGTTTCTTGCTGAATTAGAGACTCTGGAAAGAAGAGCATGCTCTTTGCGTTAAAATAGAGTGTGTTTCATGGATGAGAACACTGGTCTGAATTTTCCTTCACAATCGGAGTTAAACCAAAGGCTCTGTGTCTTCCTACAAGCAAGTGTTCAATTCCCGAAAACCTAGTGATTTTTCGGCTAAAATGAATTAACACAATTCACGAACCCAACACGTTTTTCACTATAAACTAAAGAGCATCTATGTAAGAGATGCTGTGGTTTGTTACAGTTTCACAAGCAGAGTTTAACTAGATATGGTCAGTATTAGTAGGAAACACAGTTCATTTTTCTGGGCATGCTCATGTTTCTTGCTGTATTGGAGATGCTGGAAAGAAGAGCATGCTTCTGGCGTTAAAACAGTGTATGTTTCGTGGATGAGAACACTGGTCTCAATTTCCCTTCACAAACGGAGTTAAACCAAAGGCTCTGTGTCTTCCTACAAGTAAGAGTTCATTTCCGGAAATCCCAGTGATTTTTCGGCTCAAATGAATTTACCCAGTTCACGAACCCAACACTTTTTTCACTATAAACTAAAGAGCATCTATGTAAGAGATGCTGTGGTTTGTTACAGTTTCACAAGCAGAGTTCAACTAGATAAGGTCCGTATGAGTAGGAAATACAGTTCTTTTTTTATGGACATGCTCATATTTCTTGCTGTATTGCAACTCTGGACAGAAGAGGATGCTTCTTGCGTTAAAACGGAGGATGTTTCATGGATGAGAACACTGGTCTGAATTTCCCTTCACAAACGGAGTTAAACCAAAGGCTCTGTGTCTTCCTACAAGCAAGAGTTCATTTCCGGAATACCCACTGATTTTTCGGCTCAAATGATTTTACACAGTTCTCGCACCCAACACGTTTTTCAGTATAAACTAAAGAGCATCTATGTAAGAGATGCTGTGATTTCTTACACTTTCCAAGCAGTGTTTAACTAGATATGGTCCGTAAGTGTAAGAAACACAGTTAGTTTTTTGCGCATGCTCATGTTTCTTGCTGTTTTGGAGACGCTGTAAAGAAGAGCATGCTTCTTGCGTTAAAACAGAGTATGTTTCATGGATTAGAACACTGTTCTGAATTTCCCCTCACAAACGGAGTTAAACCAAAGTCTCTGTGTCTTCCTTCAAGCAAGAGTGCATTTCCTGAAAACTCAGTGATTATTCGGTTAAAATGAATTTACACAATTCACGAACCCAACACGTTTTTCACTATAAACTAAAGAGCATCTATGTAAGAGATGATGTGGTTTGTTACAGTTTCATAAGCAGAGTTGAACTAGATATGGTCAGTATTCGTAGGAAACACAGTTCTTTTTTTCTGGGCATGCTCATGTTTCTTGCTGTATTAGAGACTCTGGAACGAAGAGCGTGCTCTTTGTGTTAAAACAGAGTGTGTTTCTTGGTTGAGAACACTGGTCTGAATTTCCCTTCACAAACGGAGTTAAACCAAAGGCTCTGTGTCTTCCTACAAGCAAGAGTCCATTTCCGGAAATCCCAGTGATTTTTCGGCTCAAATGAATTTACCCAATTCACGAACCCCACACCTTTTTCACTATAAACTAAAGAGCATCTATGTAAGAGATGCTGTGGTTTGTTACAGTTTCACAAGCAGAGTTCAACTAGATATGGTCTGTAGGAGTAGGAAATACAGTTCTTTTTTTATGGACATGCTCATATTTCTTGCTGTATTGCAACTCTGGACAGAAGAGGATGCTTCTTGCGTTAAACAGAGGATGTTTCATGGATGAGAACACTGGTCTGAATTTCCCTTCACAAACAGAGTTAAACCAAAGTCTCTGTGTCTTCCTTCAAGCAAGAGTTCATTTCCTGAAACCCAGTGATTTTTCGGCTTAAATGAATTTACACAATTCACGAACCCAACATGTTTTTCACTATAAACTAAAGAGCATCTATGTAAGAGATGCTGTGGTTTCTTACAGTTTCATAAGCAGAGTTGAACTAGATATGGTCAGTATTCGTAGGAAACACAGTTCTTTTTTTCTGGGCATGCTCATGTTTCTTGCTGTATTAGAGAATCTGGAAAGAAGAGCATGCTCTTTGCGTTAAAACAGAGTGTGTTTCATGGATGAGAACACAGGTCTGAATTTCCCTTCACAAACGGAGTTAAACCAAAGGCTCTGTGTCTTCCTACAAGCAAGAGTTCATTTCCGGAAATCCCAGTGATTTTTCGGCTCAAATGAATTTACACAGTTCACGCCCCCAACACTATTTTCACTATAAACTAAAGAGCATCTATGTAAGAGATGCTGTAGTTTGTTACAGTTTCACAAGCAGAGTTTAACTAGTTATGGTCTGTATGAGTAGGAAATACAGTTCTTTTTTTATGAACATGCTCATATTTCTTGCTGTATTGCAACTCTGGACAGAAGAGGATGCTTCTTGCGTTAAAACAGAGGATGTTTCATGGGTGAGAACACTGGTCTGAATTTCCCTTCACAAACGGAGTTAAACCAAAGGCTCTGTGTCTTCCTACAAGCAAGAGTCCACTTCCGGAAATCCCAGTGATTTTTCGGCTCAAATGAATTTACCCAGTTCACTAACCCCACACCTTTTTCACTATAAACTAAAGAGCATCTATGTAAGAGATGCTGTGGTTTGTTACAGTTTCACAAGCAGAGTTCAACTAGATAAGTTCCGTATGAGTAGGAAATACAGTTCCTTTTTTATGGACATGCTCATATTTCTTGCTGTATAGCAACTATGGACAGAAGAGGGTGTTCTTGCGTTAAAACAGAGGATGTTTCATGGATGAGAACACTGGTCTGAATTTCCCTTCACAAACGGAGTGAAACCAAAGGCTCTGTGTCTTCCTACAAGCAAGAGTTCATTTCCGGAAATACAAGTGATTTTTCGGATCAATTGAATTTACACAGTTCACGCACCCAACACGATTTTCACTATAAACTAAAGAGCATCTATGTAAGAGATGCTGTGGTTTGTTACAGTTTCACAAGCAGAGTTCAACTAGATATGGTCCGTATGAGTAAGAAACACAGTTCGTTTTTTCTGGGCATGCTCATGTTTCTTGCTGTATTGGAGATACTGGAAAGAAGAGCTTGCTTCTGGCGTTAAAACAGTGTATGTTTCGTGGATGAGAACACTGGTCTCAATTTCCCTTCACAAACGGAGTTAAACCAAAGGCGCTGTGTCTTCCTACAAGCAAGAGTTCATTTCCGGAAATCCCAGTGATTTTTCGGCTCAAATGAATTTACCCAGTTCACGAACCCAACACTTTTTTCACTATAAACTAAAGAGCATCTATGTAAGAGATGCTGTGGTTTGTTACAGTTTCACAAGCAGAGTTCAACTAGATAAGGTCCGTATGAGTAGGAAATACAGTTCTTTTTTTATGTACATGCTCATATTTCTTGCTGTATTACAACTCTGGACAGAAGAGGATGCTTCTTGCGTTAAAACGGAGGATGTTTCATGGATGAGAACACTGGTCTGAATTTCCCTTCACAAACGGAGTTAAACCAAAGGCTCTGTGTCTTCCTACAAGCAAAAGTTCATTTCCGGAATACCCACTGATTTTTCGGCTCAAATGATTTTACACAGTTCACGAACCCAACACGTTTTTCAGTATAAACTAAAGAGCATCTATGTAAGAGATGCTGTGATTTGTTACAGTTTCACAAGCAGAGTTTAACTAGATATGGTCAGTATTCATAGGAAACACAGTTCTTTTTTTCTGGGCATGCTCATGTTTCTTGCTGTATTAGAGACTCTGGAAAGAAGAGCATGATCTTTGCGTTAAAACAGAGTGTGTTTCTTGGCTGAGAACACTGGTCTGAATTTCCCTTCACAAACGGAGTTAAACCAAAGGCTCTGTGTCTTCCTACAAGCAAGAGTTCATTTCCTGAAATCCCAGTGATTTTTCGGCTCAAATGAATTTACGCAGTTCACGAACCCCACACCTTTTTCACTATAAACTAAAGAGCCTCTTTGTAAGAGATGCTGTGATTTGTTACAGTTTCACAAGCAGAGTTTAACTAGATATGGTCCGTATGTGTAAGAAACACAGTTTGTTTTTTCTGGGCATGCTCATGTTTCTTGCTGTTTTGGAGACGCTGGAAAGAAGAGCATGCTTCTTGCGTTAAAACAGAGTATGTTTCATGGATGAGAACACTGGTCTGAATTTCCCTTCACAAACGGAGTTAAACCAAAGGCTCTGTGTCTTCCTACAAGCAAGAGTTCAATTACGAAAAACCCAGTGATTTTTCGGCTAAAATGAATTTACACAATTCAAGAACCCAACACGTTTTTCACTATAAACTAAAGAGCATCTATGTAAGAGATGCTGTGGTTTGTTACAGTTTCACAAGCAGAGTTTAACTAGATATGGTCAGTATTGGTAGGAAACACAGTTCTTTTTTTCTGGGCATGCTCATGTTTCTTGCTGTATTGGAGATGCTGGAAAGAAGAGCATGCTTCTTGCGTTAAAACATAGTATGTTTCGTGGATGAGAACACTGGTCTCAATTTCCCTTCACAAACGGAGTTAAACCAAAGGCTCTGTGTCTTCCTACAAGCAAGAGTTCATTTCCGGAAATCCCTATGATTTTTCGGCTCAAATGAATTTACCCAGTTCACTAAGCCAACACTTTTTTCACTATAAACTAAAGAGCATCATTGTAAGAGATACTGTTGTTTGTTACAGTTTCACAAGCAGAGTTCAACTAGATATGGTCCGTATGAGTAGGAAATACAGTTCTTTTTTTATGGACATGCTCATATTTCTTGCTGTATTGCAACTCTGGACAGAAGAGGATGCTTCTTGCATTAAAACAGAGGATGTTTCATGGATGAGAACACTGGTCTGAATTTCCCTTCACAAACGGAGTGAAACCAAAGGCTCTGTGTCTTCCTACAAGCAAGAGTTCATTTCCGGAAATACAAGCGATTTTTCGGAACAATTGACTTTACACAGTTCACGCACCCAACACGATTTTCACTATAAACTAAAGAGCATCTATGTAAGAGATGCTGTGGTTTGTTACAGTTTCACAAGCAGAGTTCAACTAGATATGGTCCGTATGAGTAAGAAACACAGTTCGTTTTTTCTGGGCATGCTCATGTTTCTTGCTGTATTGGAGATACTGGAAAGAAGAGCTTGCTTCTGGCGTTAAAACAGTGTATGTTTCGTGGATGAGAACACTGGTCTCAATTTCCCTTCACAAACGGAGTTAAACCAAAGTCTCTGTGTCTTCCTTCAAGCAAGAGTGCATTTCCTGAAAACTCAGTGATTATTCGGTTAAAATGAATTTACACAATTCACGAACCCAACACGTTTTTCACTATAAACTAAAGAGCATCTATGTAAGAGATGCTGTGGTTTGTTACAGTTTCATAAGCAGAGTTGAACTAGATATGGTCAGTATTCGTAGGAAACACAGTTCTTTTTTTCTTGGCATGCTTATGTTTCTTGCTGTATTAGAGACTCTGGAACGAAGAGCATGCTCTTTGTGTTAAAACAGAGTGTGTTTCTTGGCTGAGAACACTGGTCTGAATTTCCCTTCACAAACGGAGTTAAACCAAAGGCTCTGTGTCTTCCTACAAGCAAGATTCCATTTCCGGAAATCCCAGTGATTTTTCGGCTCAAATGAATTTACCCAATTCACGAACCCCACACCTTTTTCACTATAAACTAAAGAGCATCTTTGTAAGAGATGCTGTGGTTTGTTACAGATTCACAAGCAGAGTTCAACTAGATATGGTCTGTATGAGTAGGAAATACAGTTCTTTTTTTATGGACATGCTCATATTTCTTGCTGTATTGCAACTCTGGACAGAAGAGGATGCTTCTTGCGGTAAAACACAGGATGTTTCATGGATGAGAACACTGGTCTGAATTTCCCTTCACAAACGGAGTTAAACCAAAGGCTCCGTATCTTCCTACAAGCAAGAGTTCATTTCCGGAAAACCCAGTGATTTTAGGGCTCAAATAAATTTGCCCAGTTCACTAACCCCACACGTTTTTCACTATAAACTAAAGAGCATCTATGTAAGAGATGCTGTGGTTTGTTACAGTTTCACAAGCAGAGTTCAACTAGATAAGTTCCGTATGAGTAGGAAATACAGTTCCTTTTTTATGGACATGCTCATATTTCTTGCTGTATAGCAACTATGGACAGAGGAGGGTGTTCTTGCGTTAAAACGGAGGATGTTTCATGGATGAGAACACTGGTCTGAATTTCCCTTCACAAACGGAGTTAAACCAAAGGCTCTGTGTCTTCCTACAAGCAAGAGTTCATTTCCGGAATACCCACTGATTTTTCGGCTCAAATGATTTTACACAGTTCACGCACCCAACACGTTTTTCAGTATAAACTAAAGAGCATCTATGTAAGAGATGCTGTGATTTGTTACAGTTTCACAAGCAGAGTTTAACTAGATATGGTCAGTATTCGTAGGAAACACAGTTCTTTTTTTCTGGGCATGCTCATGTTTCTTGCTGTATTAGAGACTCTGGAAAGAAGAGCATGATCTTTGCGTTAAAACAGAGTGTGTTTCTTGGCTGAGAACACTGGTCTGAATTTACCTTCACAAACGGAGTTAAACCAAAGGCTCTGTGTCTTCCTACAAGCAAGAGTTCATTTCCTGAAATCCCAGTGATTTTTCGGCTCAAATGAATTTTCGCAGTTCACGAACCCCACACCTTTTTCACTATAAACTAAAGAGCATCTTTGTAAGAGATGCTGTGATTTGTTACAGTTTCACAAGCAGAGTTTAACTAGATATGGTCCGTATGTGTAAGAAACACAGTTTGTTTTTTCTGGGCATGCTCATGTTTCTTGCTGTTTTGGAGACGCTGGAAAGAAGAGCAGGCTTCTTGCCTTAAAACAGAGTATGTTTCATGGATGAGAAGAGTGGTCTGAATTTCCCTTCACAAACGGAGTTAAACCAAAGGCTCTGTGTCTTCCTACAAGCAAGAGTTCAATTCCGAAAAACCCAGTGATTTTTCGGCTAAAATGAATTTACACAATTCAAGAACCCAACACGTTTTTCACTATAAACTAAAGAGCATCTATGTAAGAGATGCTGTGGTTTGTTACAGTTTCACAAGCAGAGTTTAACTAGATATGGTCAGTATTGGTAGGAAACACAGTTCTTTTTTTCTGGGCATGCTCATGTTTCTTGCTGTATTGGAGATGCTGGAAAGAAGAGCATGCTTCTGGCGTTAACACAGTGTATGTTTCGTGGATGAGAACACTGGTCTCAATTTCCCTTCACAAACGGAGTTAAACCAAAGGCTCTGTGTCTTCCTACAAGCAAGAGTTCATTTCCGGATATCCCAGTGATTTTGCGGCTCAAATGAATTTACACAGTTCACGCAACCAACACGATTTTCACTATAAACTAAAGAGCATCTATGTAAGAGATGCTGTGGTTTGTTACAGTTTCACAAGCAGAGTTCAACTAGATAAGGTCCGTATGAGTAGGAAATACAGTTCTTTTTTTATGGACATGCTCATATTTCTTGCTGTATAGCAACTATGGACAGAAGAGGGTGTTCTTGTGTTAAAACAGAGGATGTTTCATGGATGAGAACACTGGTCTGAAGTTACCTTCACAAACGGAGTTAAACCAAAGGCTCTGTGTCTTCCTACAAGCAAGAGTTCATTTCCGGAAATCCCAGTGATTTTTCGGCTCAAATGAATTTACCCAGTTCACGAACCCAACACTTTTTTCACTATAAACTAAAGAGCATCTTTGTAAGAGATACTGTGGTTTGTTACAGTTTCAGAAGCAGAGTTCAACTAGATATGGTCCGTAAGAGTAGGAAATACAGTTCTTTTTTTATGGACATGCTCATATTTCTTGCTGTATTGCAACTCTGGACAGAAGAGGATGCTTCTTGCATTAAAACAGAGGATGTTTCATGGATGAGAACACTGGTCTGAATTTCCCTTCACAAACGGAGTGAAACCAAAGGCTCTGTGTCTTCCTACAAGCAAGAGTTCATTTCCGGAAATACAAGTGATTTTTCGGATCAATTGAATTTACACAGTTCACGCACCCAACACGATTTTCACTATAAACTAAAGAGCATCTATGTAAGAGATGCTGTGGTTTGTTACAGTTTCACAAGCAGAGTTCAACTAGATATGGTCCGTATGAGTAAGAAACACAGTTCGTTTTTTCTGGGCATGCTCATGTTTCTTGCTGTATTGGAGATACTGGAAAGAAGAGCTTGCTTCTGGCGTTAAAACAGTGTATGTTTCGTGGATGAGAACACTGGTCTCAATTTCCCTTCACAAACGGAGTTAAACCAAAGGCTCTGTGTCTTCCTACAAGCAAGAGTTCATTTCCGGAAATACAAGCGATTTTTCGGAACAATTGACTTTACACAGTTCACGCACCCAACACGATTTTCACTATAAACTAAAGAGCATCTATGTAAGAGATGCTGTGGTTTGTTACAGTTTCACAAGCAGAGTTCAACTAGATATGGTCCGTATGAGTAAGAAACACAGTTCGTTTTTTCTGGGCATGCTCATGTTTCTTGCTGTATTGGAGATACTGGAAAGAAGAGCTTGCTTCTGGCGTTAAAACAGTGTATGTTTCGTGGATGAGAACACTGGTCTCAATTTCCCTTCACAAACGGAGTTAAACCAAAGTCTCTGTGTCTTCCTTCAAGCAAGAGTGCATTTCCTGAAAACTCAGTGATTATTCGGTTAAAATGAATTTACACAATTCACGAACCCAACACGTTTTTCACTATAAACTAAAGAGCATCTATGTAAGAGATGCTGTGGTTTGTTACAGTTTCATAAGCAGAGTTGAACTAGATATGGTCAGTATTCGTAGGAAACACAGTTCTTTTTTTCTTGGCATGCTTATGTTTCTTGCTGTATTAGAGACTCTGGAACGAAGAGCATGCTCTTTGTGTTAAAACAGAGTGTGTTTCTTGGCTGAGAACACTGGTCTGAATTTCCCTTCACAAACGGAGTTAAACCAAAGGCTCTGTGTCTTCCTACAAGCAAGATTCCATTTCCGGAAATCCCAGTGATTTTTCGGCTCAAATGAATTTACCCAATTCACGAACCCCACACCTTTTTCACTATAAACTAAAGAGCATCTTTGTAAGAGATGCTGTGGTTTGTTACAGATTCACAAGCAGAGTTCAACTAGATATGGTCTGTATGAGTAGGAAATACAGTTCTTTTTTTATGGACATGCTCATATTTCTTGCTGTATTGCAACTCTGGACAGAAGAGGATGCTTCTTGCGGTAAAACAGAGGATGTTTCATGGATGAGAACACTGGTCTGAATTTCCCTTCACAAACGGAGTTAAACCAAAGGCTCCGTATCTTCCTACAAGCAAGAGTTCATTTCCGGAAAACCCAGTGATTTTAGGGCTCAAATAAATTTGCCCAGTTCACTAACCCCACACGTTTTTCACTATAAACTAAAGAGCATCTATGTAAGAGATGCTGTGGTTTGTTACAGTTTCACAAGCAGAGTTCAACTAGATAAGTTCCGTATGAGTAGGAAATACAGTTCCTTTTTTATGGACATGCTCATATTTCTTGCTGTATAGCAACTATGGACAGAGGAGGGTGTTCTTGCGTTAAAACGGAGGATGTTTCATGGATGAGAACACTGGTCTGAATTTCCCTTCACAAACGGAGTTAAACCAAAGGCTCTGTGTCTTCCTACAAGCAAGAGTTCATTTCCGGAATACCCACTGATTTTTCGGCTCAAATGATTTTACACAGTTCACGCACCCAACACGTTTTTCAGTATAAACTAAAGAGCATCTATGTAAGAGATGCTGTGATTTGTTACAGTTTCACAAGCAGAGTTTAACTAGATATGGTCAGTATTCGTAGGAAACACAGTTCTTTTTTTCTGGGCATGCTCATGTTTCTTGCTGTATTAGAGACTCTGGAAAGAAGAGCATGATCTTTGCGTTAAAACAGAGTGTGTTTCTTGGCTGAGAACACTGGTCTGAATTTCCCTTCACAAACGGAGTTAAACCAAAGGCTCTGTGTCTTCCTACAAGCAAGAGTTCATTTCCTGAAATCCCAGTGATTTTTCGGCTCAAATGAATTTTCGCAGTTCACGAACCCCACACCTTTTTCACTATAAACTAAAGAGCATCTTTGTAAGAGATGCTGTGATTTGTTACAGTTTCACAAGCAGAGTTTAACTAGATATGGTCCGTATGTGTAAGAAACACAGTTTGTTTTTTCTGGGCATGCTCATGTTTCTTGCTGTTTTGGAGACGCTGGAAAGAAGAGCAGGCTTCTTGCCTTAAAACAGAGTATGTTTCATGGATGAGAAGAGTGGTCTGAATTTCCCTTCACAAACGGAGTTAAACCAAAGGCTCTGTGTCTTCCTACAAGCAAGAGTTCAATTCCGAAAAACCCAGTGATTTTTCGGCTAAAATGAATTTACACAATTCAAGAACCCAACACGTTTTTCACTATAAACTAAAGAGCATCTATGTAAGAGATGCTGTGGTTTGTTACAGTTTCACAAGCAGAGTTTAACTAGATATGGTCAGTATTGGTAGGAAACACAGTTCTTTTTTTCTGGGCATGCTCATGTTTCTTGCTGTATTGGAGATGCTGGAAAGAAGAGCATGCTTCTGGCGTTAACACAGTGTATGTTTCGTGGATGAGAACACTGGTCTCAATTTCCCTTCACAAACGGAGTTAAACCAAAGGCTCTGTGTCTTCCTACAAGCAAGAGTTCATTTCCGGATATCCCAGTGATTTTGCGGCTCAAATGAATTTACACAGTTCACGCAACCAACACGATTTTCACTATAAACTAAAGAGCATCTATGTAAGAGATGCTGTGGTTTGTTACAGTTTCACAAGCAGAGTTCAACTAGATAAGGTCCGTATGAGTAGGAAATACAGTTCTTTTTTTATGGACATGCTCATATTTCTTGCTGTATAGCAACTATGGACAGAAGAGGGTGTTCTTGTGTTAAAACAGAGGATGTTTCATGGATGAGAACACTGGTCTGAAGTTACCTTCACAAACGGAGTTAAACCAAAGGCTCTGTGTCTTCCTACAAGCAAGAGTTCATTTCCGGAAATCCCAGTGATTTTTCGGCTCAAATGAATTTACCCAGTTCACGAACCCAACACTTTTTTCACTATAAACTAAAGAGCATCTTTGTAAGAGATACTGTGGTTTGTTACAGTTTCAGAAGCAGAGTTCAACTAGATATGGTCCGTAAGAGTAGGAAATACAGTTCTTTTTTTATGGACATGCTCATATTTCTTGCTGTATTGCAACTCTGGACAGAAGAGGATGCTTCTTGCATTAAAACAGAGGATGTTTCATGGATGAGAACACTGGTCTGAATTTCCCTTCACAAACGGAGTGAAACCAAAGGCTCTGTGTCTTCCTACAAGCAAGAGTTCATTTCCGGAAATACAAGTGATTTTTCGGATCAATTGAATTTACACAGTTCACGCACCCAACACGATTTTCACTATAAACTAAAGAGCATCTATGTAAGAGATGCTGTGGTTTGTTACAGTTTCACAAGCAGAGTTCAACTAGATATGGTCCGTATGAGTAAGAAACACAGTTCGTTTTTTCTGGGCATGCTCATGTTTCTTGCTGTATTGGAGATACTGGAAAGAAGAGCTTGCTTCTGGCGTTAAAACAGTGTATGTTTCGTGGATGAGAACACTGGTCTCAATTTCCCTTCACAAACGGAGTTAAACCAAAGGCTCTGTGTCTTCCTACAAGCAAGAGTTCATTTCCGGAATACCCACTGATTTTTCGGCTCAAATGATTTTACACAGTTCACGCACCCAACACGTTTTTCAGTATAAACTAAAGAGCATCTATGTAAGAGATGCTGTAATTTGTTACAGTTTCACAAGCAGAGTTTAACTAGATATGGTCCGTAAGTGTAAGAAACACAGTTCGTTTTTTCTGGGCATGCTCATGTTTCTTGCTGTTTTGGAGACGCTGCAAAGAAGAGCATGCTTCTTGCGTTAAAACAGAGTATGTTTCATGGATTAGAACACTGGTCTGAATTTCCCCTCACAAACGGAGTTAAACCAGTCTCTGTGTCTTCCTTCAAGCAAGAGTGTATTTCCTGAAAAATCAGTGATTATTCGGTTAAAATGAATTTACACAATTCACGGCCCAACACGTTTTTCACTATAAACTAAAGAGCATCTATGTAAGAGATGCTGTGGTTTGTTACAGTTTCATAAGCAGAGTTGAACTAGATATGGTCAGTATTCGTAGGAAACACAGTTCTTTTTTTCTGGGCATGCTCATGTTTCTTGCTGTATTAGAGACTCTGGAACGAAGAGCATGCTCTTTGTGTTAAAACAGAGTGTGTTTCTTGGCTGAGAACACTGGTCTGAATTTCCCTTCACAAACGGAGTTAAACCAAAGGCTCTGTGTCTTCCTACAAGCAAGAGTCCATTTCTGGAAATCCCAGTGATTTTTTGGCTCAAATGAATTTACCCAATTCACGAACCCCACAACTTTTTCACTATAAACTAAAGAGCATCTTTGTAAGAGATGCTGTGGTTTGTTACAGTTTCACAAGCAGAGTTCAACTAGATATGGTCTGTATGAGTAGGAAATACAGTTCTTTTTTTATGGACATGCTCTTATTTCTTGCTGTATTGCAACTCTGGACAGAAGAGGATGCTTCTTGCGGTAAAACAGAGGATGTTTCATGGATGAGAACACTAGTCTGAATTTCCCTTCACAAACGGAGTTAAACCAAAGGCTCCGTATCTTCCTACAAGCAAGAGTTCATTTCCGGAAAACCCAGTGATTTTAGGGCTCAAATAAATTTGCCCAGTTCACTAACCCCACACGTTTTTCACTATAAACTAAAGAGCATCTATGTAAGAGATGCTGTGGTTTGTTACAGTTTCACAAGCAGAGTTCAACTAGATAAGTTCCGTATGAGTAGGAAATACAGTTCCTTTTTTATGGACATGCTCATATTTCTTGCTGTATAGCAACTATGGACAGAAGAGGGTGTTCTTGCGTTAAAACGGAGGATGTTTCATGGATGAGAACACTGGTCTGAATTTCCCTTCACAAACGGAGTTAAACCAAAGGCTCTGTGTCTTCCTACAAGCAAGAGTTCATTTCCGGAATACCCACTGATTTTTCGGCTCAAATGATTTTACACAGTTCACGCACCCAACACGTTTTTCAGTATAAACTAAAGAGCATCTATGTAAGAGATGCTGTGATTTGTTACAGTTTCACAAGCAGAGTTTAACTAGATATGGTCAGTATTCGTAGGAAACACAGTTCTTTTTTTCTGGGCATGCTCATGTTTCTTGCTGTATTAGAGACTCTGGAAAGAAGAGCATGATCTTTGCGTTAAAACAGAGTGTGTTTCTTGGCTGAGAACACTGGTCTGAATTTCCCTTCACAAACAGAGTTAAACCAAAGGCTCTGTGTCTTCCTACAAGCAAGAGTTCATTTCCTGAAATCCCAGTGATTTTTCGGCTCAAATGAATTTTCGCAGTTCACGAACCCCACACCTTTTTCACTATAAACTAAAGAGCATCTTTGTAAGAGATGCTGTGATTTGTTACAGTTTCACAAGCAGAGTTTAACTAGATATGGTCCGTATGTGTAAGAAACACAGTTTGTTTTTTCTGGGCATGCTCATGTTTCTTGCTGTTTTGGAGACGCTGGAAAGAAGAGCAGGCTTCTTGCCTTAAAACAGAGTATGTTTCATGGATGAGAACAGTGGTCTGAATTTCCCTTCACAAACGGAGTTAAACCAAAGGCTCTGTGTCTTCCTACAAGCAAGATTCCATTTCCGGAAATCCCAGTGATTTTTCGGCTCAAATGAATTTACCCAATTCACGAACCCCACACCTTTTTCACTATAAACTAAAGAGCATCTTTGTAAGAGATGCTGTGGTTTGTTACAGATTCACAAGCAGAGTTCAACTAGATATGGTCTGTATGAGTAGGAAATACAGTTCTTTTTTTATGGACATGCTCATATTTCTTGCTGTATTGCAACTCTGGACAGAAGAGGATGCTTCTTGCGGTAAAACAGAGGATGTTTCATGGATGAGAACACTGGTCTGAATTTCCCTTCACAAACGGAGTTAAACCAAAGGCTCCGTATCTTCCTACAAGCAAGAGTTCATTTCCGGAAAACCCAGTGATTTTAGGGCTCAAATAAATTTGCCCAGTTCACTAACCCCACACGTTTTTCACTATAAACTAAAGAGCATCTATGTAAGAGATGCTGTGGTTTGTTACAGTTTCACAAGCAGAGTTCAACTAGATAAGTTCCGTATGAGTAGGAAATACAGTTCCTTTTTTATGGACATGCTCATATTTCTTGCTGTATAGCAACTATGGACAGAAGAGTGTGTTCTTGCGTTAAAACGGAGGATGTTTCATGGATGAGAACACTGGTCTGAATTTCCCTTCACAAACGGAGTTAAACCAAAGGCTCTGTGTCTTCCTACAAGCAAGAGTTCATTTCCGGAATACCCACTGATTTTTCGGCTCAAATGATTTTACACAGTTCACGCACCCAACACGTTTTTCAGTATAAACTAAAGAGCATCTATGTAAGAGATGCTGTGATTTGTTACAGTTTCACAAGCAGAGTTTAACTAGATATGGTCAGTATTCGTAGGAAACACAGTTCTTTTTTTCTGGGCATGCTCATGTTTCTTGCTGTATTAGAGACTCTGGAAAGAAGAGCATGATCTTTGCGTTAAAACAGAGTGTGTTTCTTGGCTGAGAACACTGGTCTGAATTTCCCTTCACAAACGGAGTTAAACCAAAGGCTCTGTGTCTTCCTACAAGCAAGAGTTCATTTCCTGAAATCCCAGTGATTTTTCGGCTCAAATGAATTTTCGCAGTTCACGAACCCCACCCCTTTTTCACTATAAACTAAAGAGCATCTTTGTAAGAGATGCTGTGATTTGTTACAGTTTCACAAGCAGAGTTTAACTAGATATGGTCCGTATGTGTAAGAAACACAGTTTGTTTTTTCTGGGCATGCTCATGTTTCTTGCTGTTTTGGAGACGCTGGAAAGAAGAGCAGGCTTCTTGCCTTAAAACAGAGTATGTTTCATGGATGAGAAGAGTGGTCTGAATTTCCCTTCACAAACGGAGTTAAACCAAAGGCTCTGTGTCTTCCTACAAGCAAGAGTTCAATTCCGAAAAACCCAGTGATTTTTCGGCTAAAATGAATTTACACAATTCAAGAACCCAACACGTTTTTCACTATAAACTAAAGAGCATCTATGTAAGAGATGCTGTGGTTTGTTACAGTTTCACAAGCAGAGTTTAACTAGATATGGTCAGTATTGGTAGGAAACACAGTTCTTTTTTTCTGGGCATGCTCATGTTTCTTGCTGTATTGGAGATGCTGGAAAGAAGAGCATGCTTCTGGCGTTAACACAGTGTATGTTTCGTGGATGAGAACACTGGTCTCAATTTCCCTTCACAAACGGAGTTAAACCAAAGGCTCTGTGTCTTCCTACAAGCAAGAGTTCATTTCCGGATATCCCAGTGATTTTGCGGCTCAAATGAATTTACACAGTTCACGCAACCAACACGATTTTCACTATAAACTAAAGAGCATCTATGTAAGAGATGCTGTGGTTTGTTACAGTTTCACAAGCAGAGTTCAACTAGATAAGGTCCGTATGAGTAGGAAATACAGTTCTTTTTTTATGGACATGCTCATATTTCTTGCTGTATAGCAACTATGGACAGAAGAGGGTGTTCTTGTGTTAAAACAGAGGATGTTTCATGGATGAGAACACTGGTCTGAAGTTACCTTCACAAACGGAGTTAAACCAAAGGCTCTGTGTCTTCCTACAAGCAAGAGTTCATTTCCGGAAATCCCAGTGATTTTTCGGCTCAAATGAATTTACCCAGTTCACGAACCCAACACTTTTTTCACTATAAACTAAAGAGCATCTTTGTAAGAGATACTGTGGTTTGTTACAGTTTCAGAAGCAGAGTTCAACTAGATATGGTCCGTAAGAGTAGGAAATACAGTTCTTTTTTTATGGACATGCTCATATTTCTTGCTGTATTGCAACTCTGGACAGAAGAGGATGCTTTTTGCATTAAAACAGAGGATGTTTCATGGATGAGAACACTGGTCTGAATTTCCCTTCACAAACGGAGTGAAACCAAAGGCTCTGTGTCAACCTACAAGCAAGAGTTCATTTCCGGAAATACAAGTGATTTTTCGGATCAATTGAATTTACACAGTTCACGCACCCAACACGATTTTCACTATAAACTAAAGAGCATCTATGTAAGAGATGCTGTGGTTTGTTACAGTTTCACAAGCAGAGTTCAACTAGATATGGTCCGTATGAGTAAGAAACACAGTTCGTTTTTTCTGGGCATGCTCATGTTTCTTGCTGTATTGGAGATACTGGAAAGAAGAGCTTGCTTCTGGCGTTAAAACAGTGTATGTTTCGTGGATGAGAACACTGGTCTCAATTTCCCTTCACAAACGGAGTTAAACCAAAGGCTCTGTGTCTTCCTACAAGCAAGAGTTCATTTCCGGAATACCCACTGATTTTTCGGCTCAAATGATTTTACACAGTTCACGCACCCAACACGTTTTTCAGTATAAACTAAAGAGCATCTATGTAAGAGATGCTGTGATTTGTTACAGTTTCACAAGCAGAGTTTAACTAGATATGGTCCGTAAGTGTAAGAAACACAGTTCGTTTTTTCTGGGCATGCTCATGTTTCTTGCTGTTTTGGAGACGCTGCAAAGAAGAGCATGCTTCTTGCGTTAAAACAGAGTATGTTTCATGGATTAGAACACTGGTCTGAATTTCCCCTCACAAACGGAGTTAAACCAGTCTCTGTGTCTTCCTTCAAGCAAGAGTGTATTTCCTGAAAAATCAGTGATTATTCGGTTAAAATGAATTTACACAATTCACGGCCCAACACGTTTTTCACTATAAACTAAAGAGCATCTATGTAAGAGATGCTGTGGTTTGTTACAGTTTCATAAGCAGAGTTGAACTAGATATGGTCAGTATTCGTAGGAAACACAGTTCTTTTTTTCTGGGCATGCTCATGTTTCTTGCTGTATTAGAGACTCTGGAACGAAGAGCATGCTCTTTGTGTTAAAACAGAGTGTGTTTCTTGGCTGAGAACACTGGTCTGAATTTCCCTTCACAAACGGAGTTAAACCAAAGGCTCTGTGTCTTCCTACAAGCAAGAGTCCATTTCTGGAAATCCCAGTGATTTTTTGGCTCAAATGAATTTACCCAATTCACGAACCCCACAACTTTTTCACTATAAACTAAAGAGCATCTTTGTAAGAGATGCTGTGGTTTGTTACAGTTTCACAAGCAGAGTTCAACTAGATATGGTCTGTATGAGTAGGAAATACAGTTCTTTTTTTATGGACATGCTCATATTTCTTGCTGTATTGCAACTCTGGACAGAAGAGGATGCTTCTTGCGGTAAAACAGAGGATGTTTCATGGATGAGAACACTGGTCTGAATTTCCCTTCACAAACGGAGTTAAACCAAAGGCTCCGTATCTTCCTACAAGCAAGAGTTCATTTCCGGAAAACCCAGTGATTTTAGGGCTCAAATAAATTTGCCCAGTTCACTAACCCCACACGTTTTTCACTATAAACTAAAGAGCATCTATGTAAGAGATGCTGTGGTTTGTTACAGTTTCACAAGCAGAGTTCAACTAGATAAGTTCCGTATGAGTAGGAAATACAGTTCCTTTTTTATGGACATGCTCATATTTCTTGCTGTATAGCAACTATGGACAGAAGAGGGTGTTCTTGCGTTAAAACGGAGGATGTTTCATGGATGAGAACACTGGTCTGAATTTCCCTTCACAAACGGAGTTAAACCAAAGGCTCTGTGTCTTCCTACAAGCAAGAGTTCATTTCCGGAATACCCACTGATTTTTCGGCTCAAATGATTTTACACAGTTCACGCACCCAACACGTTTTTCAGTATAAACTAAAGAGCATCTATGTAAGAGATGCTGTGATTTGTTACAGTTTCACAAGCAGAGTTTAACTAGATATGGTCAGTATTCGTAGGAAACACAGTTCTTTTTTTCTGGGCATGCTCATGTTTCTTGCTGTATTAGAGACTCTGGAAAGAAGAGCATGATCTTTGCGTTAAAACAGAGTGTGTTTCTTGGCTGAGAACACTGGTCTGAATTTCCCTTCACAAACAGAGTTAAACCAAAGGCTCTGTGTCTTCCTACAAGCAAGAGTTCATTTCCTGAAATCCCAGTGATTTTTCGGCTCAAATGAATTTTCGCAGTTCACGAACCCCACACCTTTTTCACTATAAACTAAAGAGCATCTTTGTAAGAGATGCTGTGATTTGTTACAGTTTCAAAGCAGAGTTTAACTAGATATGGTCCGTATGTGTAAGAAACACAGTTTGTTTTTTCTGGGCATGCTCATGTTTCTTGCTGTTTTGGAGACGCTGGAAAGAAGAGCAGGCTTCTTGCCTTAAAACAGAGTATGTTTCATGGATGAGAACAGTGGTCTGAATTTCCCTTCACAAACGGAGTTAAACCAAAGGCTCTGTGTCTTCCTACAAGCAAGAGTTCAATTCCGAAAAACCCAGTGATTTTTCGGCTAAAATGAATTTACACAATTCAAGAACCCAACACGTTTTTCACTATAAACTAAAGAGCATCTATGTAAGAGATGCTGTGGTTTGTTACAGTTTCACAAGCAGAGTTTAACTAGATATGGTCAGTAAGGTAGGAAACACAGTTCTTTTTTTCTGGGCATGCTCATGTTTCTTGCTGTATTGGATATGCTGGAAAGAAGAGCATGCTTCTGGCGTTAACACAGTGTATGTTTCGTGGATGAGAACACTGGTCTCAATTTCCCTTCACAAACGGAGTTAAACCAAAGGCTCTGTGTCTTCCTACAAGCAAGAGTTCATTTCCGGAAATCCCAGTGATTTTGCGGCTCAAATGAATTTACACAGTTCACGCACCCAACACGATTTTCACTATAAACTAAAGAGCATCTATGTAAGAGATGCTGTGGTTTTTTACAGTTTCACAAGCAGAGTTCAACTAGATAAGGTCCGTATGAGTAGGAAATACAGTTCTTTTTTTATGGACATGCTCATATTTCTTGCTGTATAGCAACTATGGACAGAAGAGGGTGTTCTTGTGTTAAAACAGAGGATGTTTCATGGATGAGAACACTGGTCTGAAGTTACCTTCACAAACGGAGTTAAACCAAAGGCTCTGTGTCTTCCTACAAGCAAGAGTTCATTTCCGGAAATCCCAGTGATTTTTCGGCTCAAATGAATTTACCCAGTTCACGAACCCAACACTTTTTTCACTATAAACTAAAGAGCATCTTTGTAAGAGATACTGTGGTTTGTTACAGTTTCACAAGCAGAGTTCAACTAGATATGGTCCGTAAGAGTAGGAAATACAGTTCTTTTTTTATGGACATGCTCATATTTCTTGCTGTATTGCAACTCTGGACAGAAGAGGATGCTTCTTGCATTAAAACAGAGGATGTTTCATGGATGAGAACACTGGTCTGAATTTCCCTTCACAAACGGAGTGAAACCAAAGGCTCTGTGTCTTCCTACAAGCAAGAGTTCATTTCCGGAAATACAAGTGATTTTTCGGATCAATTGAATTTACACAGTTCACGCACCCAACACGATTTTCACTATAAACTAAAGAGCATCTATGTAAGAGATGCTGTGGTTTGTTACAGTTTCACAAGCAGAGTTCAACTAGATATGGTCCGTATGAGTAAGAAACACAGTTCGTTTTTTCTGGGCATGCTCATGTTTCTTGCTGTATTGGAGATACTGGAAAGAAGAGCTTGCTTCTGGCGTTAAAACAGTGTATGTTTCGTGGATGAGAACACTGGTCTCAATTTCCCTTCACAAACGAAGTTAAACCAAAGGCTCTGTGTCTTCCTACAAGCAAGAGTTCATTTCCGGAATACCCACTGATTTTTCGGCTCAAATGATTTTACACAGTTCACGCACCCAACACGTTTTTCAGTATAAACTAAAGAGCATCTATGTAAGAGATGCTGTGATTTGTTACAGTTTCACAAGCAGAGTTCAACTAGATATGGTCCGTAAGTGTAAGAAACACAGTTCGTTTTTTCTGGGCATGCTCATGTTTCTTGCTGTTTTGGAGACGCTGGAAAGAAGAGCATGCTTCTTGCGTTAAAACAGAGTATGTTTCATGGATGAGAACACTGGTCTGAATTTCCCCTCACAAACGGAGTTAAACCAGTCTCTGTGTCTTCCTTCAAGCAAGAGTGTATTTCCTGAAAACTCAGTGATTATTCGGTTAAAATGAATTTACACAATTCACGGCCCAACACGTTTTTCACTATAAACTAAAGAGCATCTATGTAAGAGATGCTGTGGTTTGTTACAGTTTCATAAGCAGAGTTGAACTAGATATGGTCAGTATTCGTAGGAAACACAGTTCTTTTTTTCTGGGCATGCTCATGTTTCTTGCTGTATTAGAGACTCTGGAACGAAGAGCATGCTCTTTGTGTTAAAACAGAGTGTGTTTCTTGGCTGAGAACACTGGTCTGAATTTCCCTTCACAAACGGAGTTAAACCAAAGGCTCTGTGTCTTCCTACAAGCAAGAGTCCATTTCCGGAAATCCCAGTGATTTTTTGGCTCAAATGAATTTACCCAATTCACGAACCCCACACCTTTTTCACTATAAACTAAAGAGCATCTTTGTAAGAGATGCTGTGGTTTGTTACAGTTTCACAAGCAGAGTTCAACTAGATATGGTCTGTATGAGTAGGAAATACAGTTCTTTTTTTATGGACATGCTCATATTTCTTGCTGTATTGCAACTCTAGACAGAAGAGGATGCTTCTTGCGGTAAAACAGAGGATGTTTCATGGATGAGAACACTGGTCTGAATTTCTCTTCACAAACGGAGTTAAACCAAAGGCTCCGTATCTTCCTACAAGCAAGAATTCATTTCCGGAAAACCCAGTGATTTTAGGGCTCAAATAAATTTGCCCAGTTCACTAACCCCACACGTTTTTCACTATAAACTAAAGAGCATCTATGTAAGAGATGCTGTGGTTTGTTACAGTTTCACAAGCAGAGTTCAACTAGATAAATTCCGTATGAGTAGGAAATACAGTTCCTTTTTTATGGACATGCTCATATTTCTTGCTGTATAGCAACTATGGACAGAAGAGGCTGTTCTTGCGTTAAAACAGACGATGTTTTATGGATGAGAACACTGGTCTGAATTTCCCTTCACAAATGGAGTTAAACCAAAGGCTCTGTGTCTTCCTACAAGCAAGAGTTCATTTCCGGAATACCCACTGATTTTTCGGCTCAAATGACTTTACACAGTTCACGCACCCAAAACGTTTTTCAGTATAAACTAAAGAGCATCTATGTAAGAGATGCTGTGATTTGTTACAATTTCACAAGCAGAGTTTAACTAGATATGGTCCGTATGTGTAAGAAACACAGTTTGTTTTTTCTGGGCATGCTCATGTTTCTTGCTGTTTTGGAGACGCTGGAAAGAAGAGCATGCTCTTTGCGTTAAAACAGAGTGTGTTTCATGGATGAGAACACTGGTCTGAATTTCCCTTCACAAACGGAGTTAAACCAAAGGCTCTGTGTCTTCCTACAAGCAAGAGTTCATTTCCGGAAATCCCAGTGATTTTTCAGCTCAAATGAATTTACACAGTTCACGGCCCCAACACGATTTTCACTATAAACTAAAGAGCATCTATGTAAAAGATGCTGTGGTTTGTTACAGTTTCACAAGCAGAGTTCAACTAGATATGGTCAGTATTAGTAGGAAACACAGTTCTTTTTTTCTGGGCATGCTCATGTTTCTTGCTGAATTAGAGACTCTGGAAAGAAAAGCATGCTCTTTGCGTTAAAACAGAGTGTGTTTCATGGATGAGAACACTGGTCTGAATTTCCCTTCACAAACGGAGTTAAACCAAAGGCTCTGTGTCTTCCTACAAGCAAGAGTTCATTTCCGGAAATCCCAGTGATTTTGCGGCTCAAATGAATTTACACAGTTCACGCTCCCAACACTATTTTCACTATAAACTAAAGAGCATCTATGTAAGAGATGCTGTGGTTTGTTACAGTTTCACAAGCAGAGTTCAACTAGATAAGGTCCGTATGAGTAGGAAATACAGTTCTTTTTTTATGGACATGCTCATATTTCTTGCTGTATTAGAGACTCTGGAAAGAAGAGCATGATCTTTGCGTTAAAACAGAGTGTGTTTCTTGGCTGAGAACACTGGTCTGAATTTCCCTTCACAAACAGAGTTAAACCAAAGGCTCTGTGTCTTCCTACAAGCAAGAGTTCATTTCCTGAAATCCCAGTGATTTTTCGGCTCAAATGAATTTTCGCAGTTCACGAACCCCACACCTTTTTCACTATAAACTAAAGAGCATCTTTGTAAGAGATGCTGTGATTTGTTACAGTTTCACAAGCAGAGTTTAACTAGATATGGTCCGTATGTGTAAGAAACACAGTTTGTTTTTTCTGGGCATGCTCATGTTTCTTGCTGTTTTGGAGACGCTGGAAAGAAGAGCAGGCTTCTTGCCTTAAAACAGAGTATGTTTCATGGATGAGAACAGTGGTCTGAATTTCCCTTCACAAACGGAGTTAAACCAAAGGCTCTGTGTCTTCCTACAAGCAAGAGTTCAATTCCGAAAAACCCAGTTATTTTTCGGCTAAAATGAATTTACACAATTCAAGAACCCAACACGTTTTTCACTATAAACTAAAGAGCATCTATGTAAGAGATGCTGTGGTTTGTTACAGTTTCACAAGCAGAGTTTAACTAGATATGGTCAGTATTGGTAGGAAACACAGTTCTTTTTTTCTGGGCATGCTCATGTTTCTTGCTGTATTGGATATGCTGGAAAGAAGAGCATGCTTCTGGCGTTAACACAGTGTATGTTTCGTGGATGAGAACACTGGTCTCAATTTCCCTTCACAAACGGAGTTAAACCAAAGGCTCTGTGTCTTCCTACAAGCAAGAGTTCATTTCCGGAAATCCCAGTGATTTTGCGGCTCAAATGAATTTACACAGTTCACGCACCCAACACGATTTTCACTATAAACTAAAGAGCATCTATGTAAGAGATGCTGTGGTTTGTTACAGTTTCACAAGCAGAGTTCAACTAGATAAGGTCCGTATGAGTAGGAAATACAGTTCTTTTTTTATGGACATGCTCATATTTCTTGCTGTATAGCAACTATGGACAGAAGAGGGTGTTCTTGTGTTAAAACAGAGGATGTTTCATGGATGAGAACACTGGTCTGAAGTTACCTTCACAAACGGAGTTAAACCAAAGGCTCTGTGTCTTCCTACAAGCAAGAGTTCATTTCCGGAAATCCCAGTGATTTTTCGGCTCAAATGAATTTACCCAGTTCACGAACCCAACACTTTTTTCACTATAAACTAAAGAGCATCTTTGTAAGAGATACTGTGGTTTGTTACAGTTTCACAAGCAGAGTTCAACTAGATATGGTCCGTAAGAGTATAAATACAGTTCTTTTTTTATGGACATGCTCATATTTCTTGCTGTATTTCAACTCTGGACAGAAGAGGATGCTTCTTGCATTAAAACAGAGGATGTTTCATGGATGAGAACACTGGTCTGAATTTCCCTTCACAAACGGAGTGAAACCAAAGGCTCTGTGTCTTCCTACAAGCAAGAGTTCTTTTCCGGAAATACAAGTGATTTTTCGGATCAATTGAATTTACACAGTTCACGCACCCAACACGATTTTCACTATAAACTAAAGAGCATCTATGTAAGAGATGCTGTGGTTTGTTACAGTTTCACAAGCAGAGTTCAACTAGATATGGTCCGTATGAGTAAGAAACACAGTTCGTTTTTTCTGGGCATGCTCATGTTTCTTGCTGTATTGGAGATACTGGAAAGAAGAGCTTGCTTCTGGCGTTAAAACAGTGTATGTTTCGTGGATGAGAACACTGGTCTCAATTTCCCTTCACAAACGGAGTTAAACCAAAGGCTCTGTGTCTTCCTACAAGCAAGAGTTCATTTCCGGAATACCCACTGATTTTTCGGCTCAAATGATTTTACACAGTTCACGCACCCAACACGTTTTTCAGTATAAACTAAAGAGCATCTATGTAAGAGATGCTGTGATTTGTTACAGTTTCACAAGCAGAGTTCAACTAGATATGGTCCGTAAGTGTAGGAAACACAGTTCGTTTTTTCTGGGCATGCTCATGTTTCTTGCTGTTTTGGAGACGCTGGAAAGAAGAGCATGCTTCTTGCGTTAAAACAGAGTATGTTTCATGGATTAGAACACTGGTCTGAATTTCCCCTCACAAACGGAGTTAAACCAGTCTCTGTGTCTTCCTTCAAGCAAGAGTGTATTTCCTGAAAACTCAGTGATTATTCGGTTAAAATGAATTTACACAATTCACGGCCCAACACGTTTTTCACTATAAACTAAAGAGCATCTATGTAAGAGATGCTGTGGTTTGTTACAGTTTCATAAGCAGAGTTGAACTAGATATGGTCAGTATTCGTAGGAAACACAGTTCTTTTTTTCTGGGCATGCTCATGTTTCTTGCTGTATTAGAGACTCTGGAACGAAGAGCATGCTCTTTGTGTTAAAACAGAGTGTGTTTCTTGGCTGAGAACACTGGTCTGAATTTCCCTTCACAAACGGAGTTAAACCAAAGGCTCTGTGTCTTCCTACAAGCAAGAGTCCATTTCCGGAAATCCCAGTGATTTTTTGGCTCAAATGAATTTACCCAATTCACGAACCCCACACCTTTTTCACTATAAACTAAAGAGCATCTTTGTAAGAGATGCTGTGGTTTGTTACAGTTTCACAAGCAGAGTTCAACTAGATATGGTCTGTATGAGTAGGAAATACAGTTCTTTTTTTATGGACATGCTCATATTTCTTGCTGTATTGCAACTCTAGACAGAAGAGGATGCTTCTTGCGGTAAAACAGAGGATGTTTCATGGATGAGAACACTGGTCTGAATTTCTCTTCACAAACGGAGTTAAACCAAAGGCTCCGTATCTTCCTACAAGCAAGAATTCATTTCCGGAAAACCCAGTGATTTTAGGGCTCAAATAAATTTGCCCAGTTCACTAACCCCACACGTTTTTCACTATAAACTAAAGAGCATCTATGTAAGAGATGCTGTGGTTTGTTACAGTTTCACAAGCAGAGTTCAACTAGATAAATTCCGTATGAGTAGGAAATACAGTTCCTTTTTTATGGACATGCTCATATTTCTTGCTGTATAGCAACTATGGACAGAAGAGGCTGTTCTTGCGTTAAAACAGACGATGTTTTATGGATGAGAACACTGGTCTGAATTTCCCTTCACAAATGGAGTTAAACCAAAGGCTCTGTGTCTTCCTACAAGCAAGAGTTCATTTCCGGAATACCCACTGATTTTTCGGCTCAAATGACTTTACACAGTTCACGCACCCAAAACGTTTTTCAGTATAAACTAAAGAGCATCTATGTAAGAGATGCTGTGATTTGTTACAATTTCACAAGCAGAGTTTAACTAGATATGGTCCGTATGTGTAAGAAACACAGTTTGTTTTTTCTGGGCATGCTCATGTTTCTTGCTGTTTTGGAGACGCTGGAAAGAAGAGCATGCTCTTTGCGTTAAAACAGAGTGTGTTTCATGGATGAGAACACTGGTCTGAATTTCCCTTCACAAACGGAGTTAAACCAAAGGCTCTGTGTCTTCCTACAAGCAAGAGTTCATTTCCGGAAATCCCAGTGATTTTTCAGGTCAAATGAATTTACACAGTTCACGGCCCCAACACGATTTTCACTATAAACTAAAGAGCATCTATGTAAAAGATGCTGTGGTTTGTTACAGTTTCACAAGCAGAGTTCAACTAGATATGGTCAGTATTAGTAGGAAACACAGTTCTTTTTTTCTGGGCATGCTCATGTTTCTTGCTGAATTAGAGACTCTGGAAAGAAAAGCATGCTCTTTGCGTTAAAACAGAGTGTGTTTCATGGATGAGAACACTGGTCTGAATTTCCCTTCACAAACGGAGTTAAACCAAAGGCTCTGTGTCTTCCTACAAGCAAGAGTTCATTTCCGGAAATCCCAGTGATTTTGCGGCTCAAATGAATTTACACAGTTCACGCTCCCAACACTATTTTCACTATAAACTAAAGAGCATCTATGTAAGAGATGCTGTGGTTTGTTACAGTTTCACAAGCAGAGTTCAACTAGATAAGGTCCGTATGAGTAGGAAATACAGTTCTTTTTTTATGGACATGCTCATATTTCTTGCTGTATTGGAGATACTGGAAAGAAGAGCTTGCTTCTGGCGTTAAAACAGTGTATGTTTCGTGGATGAGAACACTGGTCTCAATTTCCCTTCACAAACGGAGTTAAACCAAAGGCGCTGTGTCTTCCTACAAGCAAGAGTTCATTTCCAGAAATCCCAGTGATTTTTCGGCTCAAATGAATTTACCCAGTTCACGAACCCAACACTTTTTTCACTATAAACTATAGAGCATCTATGTAAGAGATGCTGTGGTTTGTTACAGTTTCACAAGCAGAGTTCAACTAGATAAGGTCCGTATGAGTAGGAAATACAGTTCTTTTTTTATGGACATGCTCATATTTCTTGCTGTATTGCAACTCTGGACAGAAGAGGATGCTTCTTGCGTTAAAACGGAGGATGTTTCATGGATGAGAACACTGGTCTGAATTTCCCTTCACAAACGGAGTTAAACCAAAGGCTCTGTGTCTTCCTACAAGCAAGAGTTCATTTCCGGAAATCCCAGTGATTTTGCGGCTCAAATGAATTTACACAGTTCACGCTCCCAACACTATTTTCACTATAAACTAAAGAGCATCTATGTAAGAGATGCTGTGGTTTGTTACAGTTTCGCAATCAGAGTTCAACTAGATATGGTCCGTAAGTGTAAGAAACACAGTTCGTTTTTTCTGGGCATGCTCATGTTTCTTGCTGTTTTGGAGACGCTGGAAAGAAGAGCATGCTTCTTGCGTTAAAACAGAGTATGTTTCATGGATTAGAACACTGGTCTGAATTTCCCCTCACAAACGGAGTTAAACCAAAGTCTCTGTGTCTTCCTTCAAGCAAGAGTGTATTTCCTGAAAACTCAGTGATTATTCGGTTAAAATGAATTTACACAATTCACGAACCCAACACGTTTTTCACTATAAACTAAAGAGCATCTATGTAAGAGATGCTGTGGTTTGTTACAGTTTCATAAGCAGAGTTGAACTAGATATGGTCAGTATTCGTAGGAAACACAGTTCTTTTTTTCTGGGCATGCTCATGTTTCTTGCTGTATTAGAGACTCTGGAACGAAGAGCATGCTCTTTGTGTTAAAACAGAGTGTGTTTCTTGGCTGAGAACACTGGTCTGAATTTCCCTTCACAAACGGAGTTAAACCAAAGGCTCTGTGTCTTCCTACAAGCAAGAGTCCATTTCCGGAAATCCCAGTGATTTTTCGGCTCAAATGAATTTACCCAATTCACGAACCCCACACCTTTTTCACTATAAACTAAAGAGCATCTTTGTAAGAGATGCTGTGGTTTGTTACAGTTTCACAAGCAGAGTTCAACTAGATATGGTCTGTATGAGTAGGAAATACAGTTCTTTTTTTATGGACATGCTCATATTTCTTGCTGTATTGCAACTCTGGACAGAAGATGATGCTTCTTGCGGTAAAACAGGATGTTTCATGGATGAGAACACTGGTCTGAATTTCCCTTCACAAACGGAGTTAAACCAAAGGCTCCGTATCTTCCTACAAGCAAGACTTCATTTCCGGAAAACCCAGTGATTTTAGGGCTCAAATAAATTTGCCCAGTTCACTAACCCCACACGTTTTTCACTATAAACTAAAGAGCATCTATGTAAGAGATGCTGTGGTTTGTTACAGTTTCACAAGCAGAGTTCAACTAGATAAGTTCCGTATGAGTAGGAAATACAGTTCCTTTTTTATGGACATGCTCATATTTCTTGCTGTATAGCAACTATGGACAGAAGAGGGTGTTCTTGCGTTAAAACAGAGGATGTTTCATGGATGAGAACACTGGTCTGAATTTCCCTTCACAAACGGAGTTAAACCAAAGGCTCTGTGTCTTCCTACAAGCAAGAGTTCATTTCCGGAAATCCCAGTGATTTTTCGGCTCAAATGACTTTACACAGTTCATGCACCCAAAACGTTTTTCAGTATAAACTAAAGAGCATCTATGTAAGAGATGCTGTGGTTTGTTACAGTTTCACAAGCAGAGTTTAACTAGATATGGTCCGTAAGTGTAAGAAACACAGTTCGTTTTTTCTGGGCATGCTCATGTTTCTTGCTGTTTTGGAGATGCTGGAAAGAAGAGCATGCTTCTTGCGTTAAAACAGAGTATGTTTCATGGATTAGAACACTGGTCTTAATTTTCCCTCACAAGCGGAGTTAAACCAAAGTCTCTGTGTCTTCCTTCAAGCAAGAGTGCATTTCCTGAAAACTCAGTGATTATTCGGTTAAAATGAATTTACACAATTCACGAACCCAACACGTATTTCACTATAAACTAAAGAGCATCTATGTAAGAGATGCTGTGGTTTGTTACAGTTTCATAAGCAGAGTTGAACTAGATATGGTCAGTATTCGTAGGAAACACAGTTCTTTTTTTCTGGGCATGCTCATGTTTCTTGCTGTATTAGAGACTCTGGAACGAAGAGCATGCTCTTTGCGTTAAAACAGAGTGTGTTTCTTGGATGAGAACACTGGTCTGAATTTCCCTTCACAAACGGAGTTAAACCAAAGGCTCTGTGTCTTCCTTCAAGCAAGAGTTCATTTCCGGAATACCCACTGATTTTTCGGCTCAAATGACTTTACACAGTTCACGCACCCAAAACGTTTTTCAGTATAAACTAAAGAGCATCTATGTAAGAGATGCTGTGATTTGTTACAATTTCACAAGCAGAGTTTAACTAGATATGGTCCGTATGTGTAAGAAACACAGTTTGTTTTTTCTGGGCATGCTCATGTTTCTTGCTGTTTTGGAGACACTGGAAAAAGAGCATGCTCTTTACGTTAAAACAGAGTGTGTTTCATGGATGAGAACACTGGTCTGAATTTCCCTTCACAAACGGAGTTAAACCAAAGGCTCTGTGTCTTCCTACAAGCAAGAGTTCATTTCCGGAAATCCCAGTGATTTTTCGGCTCAAATGAATTTACACAGTTCACGGCCCCAACACGATTTTCACTATAAACTAAAGAGCATCTATGTAAAAGATGCTGTGGTTTGTTACAGTTTCACAAGCAGAGTTTAACTAGATATGGTCAGGATTAGTTGGAAACAAAGTTCTTTTTTTCTGGGCATGCTCATGTTTCTTGCTGAATTAGAGACTCTGGAAAGAAAAGCATGCTCTTTGCGTTAAAACAGAGTGTGTTTCATGGATGAGAACACTGGTCTGAATTTCCCTTCACAAACGGAGTTAAACCAAAGGCTCTGTGTCTTCCTACAAGCAAGAGTTCATTTCCGGAAATCCCAGTGATTTTTCGGCTCAAATGAATTTACACAGTTCATGCTCCCAACACTATTTTCACTATAAACTAAAGAGCATCTATGTAAGAGATGCTGTGGTTTGTTACAGTTTCACAAGCAGAGTTCAACTAGATAAGGTCCGTATGAGTAGGAAATACAGTTCTTTTTTTATGGACATGCTCATATTTCTTGCTGTATAGCAACTATGGACAGAAGAGGGTGTTCTTGTGTTAAAACAGAGGATGTTTCATGGATGAGAACACTGGTCTGAAGTTACCTTCACAAACGGAGTTTAACCAAAGGCTCTGTGTCTTCCTACAAGCAAGAGTTCATTTCCGGAAATCCCAGTGATTTTTCGGCTCAAATGAATATACCCAGTTCACGAACCCAACACTTTTTTCACTATAAACTAAAGAGCATCTTTGTAAGAGATACTGTGGTTTGTTACAGTTTCACAAGCAGAGTTCAACTAGATATGGTCCGTATGAGTAGGAAATACAGTTCTTTTTTTATGCACATGCTCATATTTCTTGCTGTATTGCAACTCTGGACAGAAGAGGATGCTTCTTGCATTAAAACAGAGGATGTTTCATGGATGAGAACACTGGTCTGAATTTCCCTTCACAAACGGAGTGAAACCAAAGGCTCTGTGTCTTCCTACAAGCAAGAGTTCATTTCCGGAAATACAAGTGATTTTTCAGATCAATTGAATTTACCCAGTTCACGCACCCAACACGATTTTCACTATAAACTAAAGAGCATCTATGTAAGAGATGCTGTGGTATGTTACAGTTTCACAAGCAGAGTTCAACTAGATATGGTCCGTATGTGTAAGAAACACAGTTTGTTTTTTCTGGGCATGCTCATGTTTCTTGCTGTTTTGGAGACGCTGGAAAGAAGAGCAGGCTTCTTGCCTTAAAACAGAGTATGTTTCATGGATGAGAACAGTGGTCTGAATTTCCCTTCACAAACGGAGTTAAACCAAAGGCTCTGTGTCTTCCTACAAGCAAGAGTTCAATTCCGAAAAACCCAGTTATTTTTCGGCTAAAATGAATTTACACAATTCAAGAACCCAACACGCTTTTCACTATAAACTAAAGAGCATCTATGTAAGAGATGCTGTGGTTTGTTACAGTTTCACAAGCAGAGTTTAACTAGATATGGTCAGTATTGGTAGGAAACACAGTTCTTTTTTTCTGGGCATGCTCATGTTTCCTGCTGTATTGGATATGCTGGAAAGAAGAGCATGCTTCTGGCGTTAACACAGTGTATGTTTCGTGGATGAGAACACTGGTCTCAATTTCCCTTCACAAACGGAGTTAAACCAAAGGCTCTGTGTCTTCCTACAAGCAAGAGTTCATTTCCGGAAATCCCAGTGATTTTGCGGCTCAAATGAATTTACACAGTTCACGCACCCAACACGATTTTCACTATAAACTAAAGAGCATCTATGTAAGAGATGCTGTGGTTTGTTACAGTTTCACAAGCAGAGTTCAACTAGATAAGGTCCGTATGAGTAGGAAATACAGTTCTTTTTTTATGGACATGCTCATATTTCTTGCTGTATAGCAACTATGGACAGAAGAGGGTGTTCTTGTGTTAAAACAGAGGATGTTTCATGGATGAGAACACTGGTCTGAAGTTACCTTCACAAACGGAGTTAAACCAAAGGCTCTGTGTCTTCCTACAAGCAAGAGTTCATTTCCGGAAATCCCAGTGATTTTTCGGCTCAAATGAATTTACCCAGTTCACGAACCCAACACTTTTTTCACTATAAACTAAAGAGCATCTTTGTAAGAGATACTGTGGTTTGTTACAGTTTCACAAGCAGAGTTCAACTAGATATGGTCCGTAAGAGTAGGAAATACAGTTCTTTTTTTATGGACATGCTCATATTTCTTGCTGTATTTCAACTCTGGACAGAAGAGGATGCTTCTTGCATTAAAACAGAGGATGTTTCATGGATGAGAACACTGGTCTGAATTTCCCTTCACAAACGGAGTGAAACCAAAGGCTCTGTGTCTTCCTACAAGCAAGAGTTCATTTCCGGAAATACAAGTGATTTTTCGGATCAATTGAATTTACACAGTTCACGCACCCAACACGATTTTCACTATAAACTAAAGAGCATCTATGTAAGAGATGCTGTGGTTTGTTACAGTTTCACAAGCAGAGTTCAACTAGATATGGTCCGTATGAGTAAGAAACACAGTTCGTTTTTTCTGGGCATGCTCATGTTTCTTGCTGTATTGGAGATACTGGAAAGAAGAGCTTGCTTCTGGCGTTAAAACAGTGTATGTTTCGTGGATGAGAACACTGGTCTCAATTTCCCTTCACAAACGGAGTTAAACCAAAGGCTCTGTGTCTTCCTACAAGCAAGAGTTCATTTCCGGAATACCCACTGATTTTTCGGCTCAAATGATTTTACACAGTTCACGCACCCAACACGTTTTTCAGTATAAACTAAAGAGCATCTATGTAAGAGATGCTGTGATTTGTTACAGTTTCACAAGCAGAGTTCAACTAGATATGGTCCGTAAGTGTAAGAAACACAGTTCGTTTTTTCTGGGCATGCTCATGTTTCTTGCTGTTTTGGAGACGCTGGAAAGAAGAGCATGCTTCTTGCGTTAAAACAGAGTATGTTTCATGGATGAGAACACTGGTCTGAATTTCCCCTCACAAACGGAGTTAAACCAGTCTCTGTGTCTTCCTTCAAGCAAGAGTGTATTTCCTGAAAACTCAGTGATTATTCGGTTAAAATGAATTTACACAATTCACGGCCCAACACGTTTTTCACTATAAACTAAAGAGCATCTATGTAAGAGATGCTGTGGTTTGTTACAGTTTCATAAGCAGAGTTGAACTAGATATGGTCAGTATTCGTAGGAAACACAGTTCTTTTTTTCTGGGCATGCTCATGTTTCTTGCTGTATTAGAGACTCTGGAACGAAGAGCATGCTCTTTGTGTTAAAACAGAGTGTGTTTCTTGGCTGAGAACACTGGTCTGAATTTCCCTTCACAAACGGAGTTAAACCAAAGGCTCTGTGTCTTCCTACAAGCAAGAGTCCATTTCCGGAAATCCCAGTGATTTTTTGGCTCAAATGAATTTACCCAATTCACGAACCCCACACCTTTTTCACTATAAACTAAAGAGCATCTTTGTAAGAGATGCTGTGGTTTGTTACAGTTTCACAAGCAGAGTTCAACTAGATATGGTCTGTATGAGTAGGAAATACAGTTCTTTTTTTATGGACATGCTCATATTTCTTGCTGTATTGCAACTCTAGACAGAAGAGGATGCTTCTTGCGGTAAAACAGAGGATGTTTCATGGATGAGAACACTGGTCTGAATTTCTATTCACAAACGGAGTTAAACCAAAGGCTCCGTATCTTCCTACAAGCAAGAATTCATTTCCGGAAAACCCAGTGATTTTAGGGCTCAAATAAATTTGCCCAGTTCACTAACCCCACACGTTTTTCACTATAAACTAAAGAGCATCTATGTAAGAGATGCTGTGGTTTGTTACAGTTTCACAAGCAGAGTTCAACTAGATAAATTCCGTATGAGTAGGAAATACAGTTCCTTTTTTATGGACATGCTCATATTTCTTGCTGTATAGCAACTATGGACAGAAGAGGCTGTTCTTGCGTTAAAACAGACGATGTTTTATGGATGAGAACACTGGTCTGAATTTCCCTTCACAAATGGAGTTAAACCAAAGGCTCTGTGTCTTCCTACAAGCAAGAGTTCATTTCCGGAATACCCACTGATTTTTCGGCTCAAATGACTTTACACAGTTCACGCACCCAAAACGTTTTTCAGTATAAACTAAAGAGCATCTATGTAAGAGATGCTGTGATTTGTTACAATTTCACAAGCAGAGTTTAACTAGATATGGTCCGTATGTGTAAGAAACACAGTTTGTTTTTTCTGGGCATGCTCATGTTTCTTGCTGTTTTGGAGACGCTGGAAAGAAGAGCATGCTCTTTGCGTTAAAACAGAGTGTGTTTCATGGATGAGAACACTGGTCTGAATTTCCCTTCACAAACGGAGTTAAACCAAAGGCTCTGTGTCTTCCTACAAGCAAGAGTTCATTTCCGGAAATCCCAGTGATTTTTCAGCTCAAATGAATTTACACAGTTCACGGCCCCAACACGATTTTCACTATAAACTAAAGAGCATCTATGTAAAAGATGCTGTGGTTTGTTACAGTTTCACAAGCAGAGTTCAACTAGATATGGTCAGTATTAGTAGGAAACACAGTTCTTTTTTTCTGGGCATGCTCATGTTTCTTGCTGAATTAGAGACTCTGGAAAGAAAAGCATGCTCTTTGCGTTAAAACAGAGTGTGTTTCATGGATGAGAACACTGGTCTGAATTTCCCTTCACAAACGGAGTTAAACCAAAGGCTCTGTGTCTTCCTACAAGCAAGAGTTCATTTCCGGAAATCCCAGTGATTTTGCGGCTCAAATGAATTTACACAGTTCACGCTCCCAACACTATTTTCACTATAAACTAAAGAGCATCTATGTAAGAGATGCTGTGGTTTGTTACAGTTTCACAAGCAGAGTTCAACTAGATAAGGTCCGTATGAGTAGGAAATACAGTTCTTTTTTTATGGACATGCTCATTTTTCTTGCTGTATTGGAGATACTGGAAAGAAGAGCTTGCTTCTGGCGTTAAAACAGTGTATGTTTCGTGGATGAGAACACTGGTCTCAATTTCCCTTCACAAACGGAGTTAAACCAAAGGCGCTGTGTCTTCCTACAAGCAAGAGTTCATTTCCAGAAATCCCAGTGATTTTTCGGCTCAAATGAATTTACCCAGTTCACGAACCCAACACTTTTTTCACTATAAACTATAGAGCATCTATGTAAGAGATGCTGTGGTTTGTTACAGTTTCACAAGCAGAGTTCAACTAGATAAGGTCCGTATGAGTAGGAAATACAGTTCTTTTTTTATGGACATGCTCATATTTCTTGCTGTATTGCAACTCTGGACAGAAGAGGATGCTTCTTGCGTTAAAACGGAGGATGTTTCATGGATGAGAACACTGGTCTGAATTTCCCTTCACAAACGGAGTTAAACCAAAGGCTCTGTGTCTTCCTACAAGCAAGAGTTCATTTCCGGAAATCCCAGTGATTTTGCGGCTCAAATGAATTTACACAGTTCACGCTCCCAACACTATTTTCACTATAAACTAAAGAGCATCTATGTAAGAGATGCTGTGGTTTGTTACAGTTTCATAAGCAGAGTTGAACTAGATATGGTCAGTATTCGTAGGAAACACAGTTCTTTTTTTCTGGGCATGCTCATGTTTCTTGCTGTATTAGAGACTCTGGAACGAAGAGCATGCTCTTTGTGTTAAAACAGAGTGTGTTTCTTGGCTGAGAACACTGGTCTGAATTTCCCTTCACAAACGGAGTTAAACCAAAGGCTCTGTGTCTTCCTACAAGCAAGAGTCCATTTCCGGAAATCCCAGTGATTTTTCGGCTCAAATGAATTTACCCAATTCACGAACCCCACACCTTTTTCACTATAAACTAAAGAGCATCTTTGTAAGAGATGCTGTGGTTTGTTACAGTTTCACAAGCAGAGTTCAACTAGATATGGTCTGTATGAGTAGGAAATACAGTTCTTTTTTTATGGACATGCTCATATTTCTTGCTGTATTGCAACTCTGGACAGAAGATGATGCTTCTTGCGGTAAAACAGGATGTTTCATGGATGAGAACACTGGTCTGAATTTCCCTTCACAAACGGAGTTAAACCAAAGGCTCCGTATCTTCCTACAAGCAAGACTTCATTTCCGGAAAACCCAGTGATTTTAGGGCTCAAATAAATTTGCCCAGTTCACTAACCCCACACGTTTTTCACTATAAACTAAAGAGCATCTATGTAAGAGATGCTGTGGTTTGTTACAGTTTCACAAGCAGAGTTCAACTAGATAAGTTCCGTATGAGTAGGAAATACAGTTCCTTTTTTATGGACATGCTCATATTTCTTGCTGTATAGCAACTATGGACAGAAGAGGGTGTTCTTGCGTTAAAACAGAGGATGTTTCATGGATGAGAACACTGGTCTGAATTTCCCTTCACAAACGGAGTTAAACCAAAGGCTCTGTGTCTTCCTACAAGCAAGAGTTCATTTCCGGAAATCCCAGTGATTTTTCGGCTCAAATGACTTTACACAGTTCATGCACCCAAAACGTTTTTCAGTATAAACTAAAGAGCATCTATGTAAGAGATGCTGTGGTTTGTTACAGTTTCACAAGCAGAGTTTAACTAGATATGGTCCGTAAGTGTAAGAAACACAGTTCGTTTTTTCTGGGCATGCTCATGTTTCTTGCTGTTTTGGAGATGCTGGAAAGAAGAGCATGCTTCTTGCGTTAAAACAGAGTATGTTTCATGGATTAGAACACTGGTCTTAATTTTCCCTCACAAACGGAGTTAAACCAAAGTCTCTGTGTCTTCCTTCAAGCAAGAGTGCATTTCCTGAAAACTCAGTGATTATTCGGTTAAAATGAATTTACACAATTCACGAACCCAACACGTATTTCACTATAAACTAAAGAGCATCTATGTAAGAGATGCTGTGGTTTGTTACAGTTTCATAGGGAGAGTTGAACTAGATATGGTCAGTATTCGTAGGAAACACAGTTCTTTTTTTCTGGGCATGCTCATGTTTCTTGCTGTATTAGAGACTCTGGAACGATGAGCATGCTCTTTGCGTTAAAACAGAGTGTGCTTCTTGGATGAGAACACTAGTCTGAATTTCCCTTCACAAACTGAGTTAAACCAAAGGATCTGTGTCTTCCTACAAGTAATAGTTCATTTCCGGAAATCCCAGTGATTTTTCGGCTCAAATGAATTTACACAGTTCACGGCCCCAACACGATTTTCACTATAAACTAAAGAGCATCTATGTAAAAGATGCTGTGGTTTGTTACAGTTTCACAAGCAGAGTTTAACTAGATATGGTCCGTATTAGTAGGAAACACAGTTCTTTTTTTCTGGGCATGCTCATGTTTCTTGCTGAATTAGAGACTCTGGAAAGAAAAGCATGCTCTTTGCGTTAAAACAGAGTGTGTTTCATGGATGAGAACACTGGTCTGAATTTCCCTTCACAAACGGAGTTAAACCAAAGGCTCTGTGTCTTCCTACAAGCAAGAGTTCATTTCCGGAAATCCCAGTGATTTTTCGGCTCAAATGAATTTACACAGTTCACGCTCCCAACACTATTTTCACTATAAACTAAAGAGCATCTATGTAAGAGATGCTGTGGTTTGTTACAGTTTCACAAGCAGAGTTCAACTAGATAAGGTCCGTATGAGTAGGAAATACAGTTCTTTTTTTATGGACATGCTCATATTTCCTGCTGTATAGCAACTATGGACAGAAGAGGGTGTTCTTGCGTTAAAACAGAGGATGTTTCATGGATGAGAACACTGGTCTGAAGTTACCTTCACAAACGGAGTTAAACCAAAGGCTCTGTGTCTTTCTATAAGCAAGAGTTCATTTCCGGAATACCCACTAATTTTTCGGCTCAAATGACTTTACACAGTTCACGCACCCAAAACGTTTTTCAGTATAAACTAAAGAGCATCTATGTAAGAGATGCTGTGATTTGTTACAGTTTCACAAGCAGAGTTTAACTAGATATGGTCCGTATGTGTAAGAAACACAGTTTGTTTTTTCTGGGCATGCTCATGTTTCTTGCTGTTTTGGAGAAGCTGGAAAGATGAGCATGCTCTTTGCGTTAAAACAGAGTGTGTTTCATGGATGAGAACACTGGTCTGAATTTCCCTTCACAAACGGAGTTAAACCAAAGGCTCTGTGTCTTCCTACAAGCAAGAGTTCATTTCCGGAAATCCCAGTGATTTTTCGGCTCAAATGAATTTACCCAGTTCACGAACCCAACACTTTTTTCACTATAAACTAAAGAGCATCTTTGTAAGAGATGCTGTGGTTTGTTACAGTTTCACAAGCAGAGTTCAACTAGATATGGTCTGTATGAGTAGGAAATACAGTTCTTTTTTTATGGACATGCTCATATTTCTTGCTGTATTGCAACTCTGGACAGAAGAGGATGCTTCTTGCGTTAAAACAGAGGATGTTTCATGCATGAGAACACTGGTCTGAATTTCCCTTCACAAACGGTGTTAAACCAAAGGCTCTGTGTCTTCCTACAAGCAAGAGTTCATTTCCGGAAATCCAAGTGATTTTTCGGCTCAAATGAATTTACACAGTTCACGCACCCAACACGATTTTCACTATAAACTAAAGAGCATCTATGTAAGAGATGCTGCGGTTTTTTACTGTTTCACAAGCAGAGTTTAACTAGATATGGTCCGTAAGTGTAAGAAACACAGTTCGTTTTTTCTGGGCATGCTCATGTTTCTTGCTGTTTTGGAGACGCTGGAAAGAAGAGCATGCTTCTTGCGTTAAAACTGAGTATGTTTCATGGATTAGAACACTGGTCTTAATTTTCCCTCACAAGCGGAGTTAAACCAAAGTCTCTGTGTCTTCCTTCAAGCAAGAGTGCATTTCCTGAAAACTCAGTGATTATTCGGTTAAAATGAATTTACACAATTCACGAACCCAACACGTATTTCACTATAAACTAAAGAGCATCTATGTAAGAGATGCTGTGGTTTGTTACAGTTTCATAAGCAGAGTTGAACTAGATATGGTCAGTATTCGTAGGAAACACAGTTCTTTTTTTCTGGGCATGCTCATGTTTCTTGCTGTATTAGAGACTCTGGAACGAAGAGCATGCTCTTTGCGTTAAAACAGAGTGTGTTTCTTGGATGAGAACACTGGTCTGAATTTCCCTTCACAAACGGAGTTAAACCAAAGGCTCTGTGTCTTCCTTCAAGCAAGAGTTCATTTCCGGAATACCCACTGATTTTTCGGCTCAAATGACTTTACACAGTTCACGCACCCAAAACGTTTTTCAGTATAAACTAAAGAGCATCTATGTAAGAGATGCTGTGATTTGTTACAATTTCACAAGCAGAGTTTAACTAGATATGGTCCGTATGTGTAAGAAACACAGTTTGTTTTTTCTGGGCATGCTCATGTTTCTTGCTGTTTTGGAGACACTGGAAAAAGAGCATGCTCTTTATGTTAAAACAGAGTGTGTTTCATGGATGAGAACACTGGTCTGAATTTCCCTTCACAAACGGAGTTAAACCAAAGGCTCTGTGTCTTCCTACAAGCAAGAGTTCATTTCCGGAAATCCCAGTGATTTTTCGGCTCAAATGAATTTACACAGTTCACGGCCCCAACACGATTTTCACTATAAACTAAAGAGCATCTATGTAAAAGATGCTGTGGTTTGTTACAGTTTCACAAGCAGAGTTTAACTAGATATGGTCAGGATTAGTTGGAAACAAAGTTCTTTTTTTCTGGGCATGCTCATGTTTCTTGCTGAATTAGAGACTCTGGAAAGAAAAGCATGCTCTTTGCGTTAAAACAGAGTGTGTTTCATGGATGAGAACACTGGTCTGAATTTCCCTTCACAAACGGAGTTAAACCAAAGGCTCTGTGTCTTCCTACAAGCAAGAGTTCATTTCCGGAAATCCCAGTGATTTTTCGGCTCAAATGAATTTACACAGTTCATGCTCCCAACACTATTTTCACTATAAACTAAAGAGCATCTATGTAAGAGATGCTGTGGTTTGTTACAGTTTCACAAGCAGAGTTCAACTAGATAAGGTCCGTATGAGTAGGAAATACAGTTCTTTTTTTATGGACATGCTCATATTTCTTGCTGTATAGCAACTATGGACAGAAGAGGGTGTTCTTGTGTTAAAACAGAGGATGTTTCATGGATGAGAACACTGGTCTGAAGTTACCTTCACAAACGGAGTTTAACCAAAGGCTCTGTGTCTTCCTACAAGCAAGAGTTCATTTCCGGAAATCCCAGTGATTTTTCGGCTCAAATGAATTTACCCAGTTCACGAACCCAACACTTTTTTCACTATAAACTAAAGTGCATCTTTGTAAGAGATACTGTGGTTTGTTACAGTTTCACAAGCAGAGTTCAACTAGATATGGTCCGTATGAGTAGGAAATACAGTTCTTTTTTTATGCACATGCTCATATTTCTTGCTGTATTGCAACTCTGGACAGAAGAGGATGCTTCTTGCATTAAAACAGAGGATGTTTCATGGATGAGAACACTGGTCTGAATTTCCCTTCACAAACGGAGTGAAACCAAAGGCTCTGTGTCTTCCTACAAGCAAGAGTTCATTTCCGGAAATACAAGTGATTTTTCAGATCAATTGAATTTACCCAGTTCACGCACCCAACACGATTTTCACTATAAACTAAAGAGCATCTATGTAAGAGATGCTGTGGTATGTTACAGTTTCACAAGCAGAGTTCAACTAGATATGGTCCGTATGAGTAAGAAACACAGTTCGTTTTTTCTGGGCATGCTCATGTTTCTTGCTGTATTGGAGATACTGGAAAGAAGAGCTTGCTTCTGGCGTTAAAACAGTGTATGTTTCGTGGATGAGAACACTGGTCTCAATTTCCCTTCACAAACGGAGTTAAACCAAAGGCTCTGTGTCTTCCTACAAGCAAGAGTTCATTTCCGGAAATCCCAGTGATTTTTCGGCTCAAATGAATTTACCCAGTTCACGAACCCAACACTTTTTTCACTATAAACTAAAGAGCATCTATGTAAGAGATGCCGTGGTTTGTTACAGTTTCACAAGCAGAGTTCAACTAGATAAGGTCCGTATGAGTAGGAAATACAGTTCTTTTTTTATGGACAAGCTCATATTTCTTGCTGTATAGCAACTATGGACAGAAGAGGGTGTTCTTGTGTGAAAACAGAGGATGTTTCATGGATGAGAACACTGGTCTGAAGTTACCTTCACAAACGGAGTTAAACCAAAGGCTCTGTGTCTTCCTACAAGCAAGAGTTCATTTCCGGAAATCCCAGTGATTTTTCGGCTCAAATGACTTTACACAGTTCATGCACCCAAAACGTTTTTCAGTATAAACTAAAGAGCATCTATGTAAGAGATGCTGTGGTTTGTTACAGTTTCACAAGCAGAGTTTAACTAGATATGGTCCGTAAGTGTAAGAAACACAGTTCGTTTTTTCTGGGCATGCTCATGTTTCTTGCTGTTTTGGAGATGCTGGAAAGAAGAGCATGCTTCTTGCGTTAAAACAGAGTATGTTTCATGGATTAGAACACTGGTCTTAATTTTCCCTCACAAACGGAGTTAAACCAAAGTCTCTGTGTCTTCCTTCAAGCAAGAGTGCATTTCCTGAAAACTCAGTGATTATTCGGTTAAAATGAATTTACACAATTCACGAACCCAACACGTATTTCACTATAAACTAAAGAGCATCTATGTAAGAGATGCTGTGGTTTGTTACAGTTTCATAGGGAGAGTTGAACTAGATATGGTCAGTATTCGTAGGAAACACAGTTCTTTTTTTGTGGGCATGCTCATGTTTCTTGCTGTATTAGAGACTCTGGAACGATGAGCATGCTCTTTGCGTTAAAACAGAGTGTGCTTCTTGGATGAGAACACTGGTCTGAATTTCCCTTCACAAACTGAGTTAAACCAAAGGATCTGTGTCTTCCTACAAGCAAGAGTTCATTTCCGGTATACCCACTGATTTTTCGGCTCAAATGACTTTACACAGTTCACGCACGCAAAACGTTTTTCAGTATAAACTAAAGAGCATCTATGTAAGAGATGCTGTGATTTGTTACAATTTCACAAGCAGAGTTTAACTAGATATGGTCCGTATGTGTAAGAAACACAGTTTGTTTTTTCTGGGCATGCTCATGTTTCTTGCTGTTTTGGAGACACTGGAAAGAAGAGCATGCTCTTTGCGTTAAAACAGAGTGTGTTTCATGGATGAGAACACTGGTCTGAATTTCCCTTCACAAACGGAGTTAAACCAAAGGCTCTGTGTCTTCCTACAAGTAATAGTTCATTTCCGGAAATCCCAGTGATTTTTCGGCTCAAATGAATTTACACAGTTCACGGCCCCAACACGATTTTCACTATAAACTAAAGAGCATCTATGTAAAAGATGCTGTGGTTTGTTACAGTTTCACAAGCAGAGTTTAACTAGATATGGTCCGTATTAGTAGGAAACACAGTTCTTTTTTTCTGGGCATGCTCATGTTTCTTGCTGAATTAGAGACTCTGGAAAGAAAAGCATGCTCTTTGCGTTAAAACAGAGTGTGTTTCATGGATGAGAACACTGGTCTGAATTTCCCTTCACAAACGGAGTTAAACCAAAGGCTCTGTGTCTTCCTACAAGCAAGAGTTCATTTCCGGAAATCCCAGTGATTTTTCGGCTCAAATGAATTTACACAGTTCATGCTCCCAACACTATTTTCACTATAAACTAAAGAGCATCTATGTAAGAGATGCTGTGGTTTGTTACAGTTTCACAAGCAGAGTTCAACTAGATAAGGTCCGTATGAGTAGGAAATACAGTTCTTTTTTTATGGACATGCTCATATTTCTTGCTGTATAGCAACTATGGACAGAAGAGGGTGTTCTTGTGTTAAAACAGAGGATGTTTCATGGATGAGAACACTGGTCTGAAGTTACCTTCACAAACGGAGTTTAACCAAAGGCTCTGTGTCTTCCTACAAGCAAGAGTTCATTTCCGGAAATCCCAGTGATTTTTCGGCTCAAATGAATTTACCCAGTTCACGAACCCAACACTTTTTTCACTATAAACTAAAGAGCATCTTTGTAAGAGATACTGTGGTTTGTTACAGTTTCACAAGCAGAGTTCAACTAGATATGGTCCGTATGAGTAGGAAATACAGTTCTTTTTTTATGCACATGCTCATATTTCTTGCTGTATTGCAACTCTGGACAGAAGAGGATGCTTCTTGCATTAAAACAGAGGATGTTTCATTTATGAGAACACTGGTCTGAATTTCCCTTCACAAACGGAGTGAAACCAAAGGCTCTGTGTCTTCCTACAAGCAAGAGTTCATTTCCGGAAATACAAGTGATTTTTCAGATCAATTGAATTTACCCAGTTCACGCACCCAACACGATTTTCACTATAAACTAAAGAGCATCTATGTAAGAGATGCTGTGGTATGTTACAGTTTCACAAGCAGAGTTCAACTAGATATGGTCCGTATGAGTAAGAAACACAGTTCGTTTTTTCTGGGCATGCTCATGTTTCTTGCTGTATTGGAGATACTGGAAAGAAGAGCTTGCTTCTGGCGTTAAAACAGTGTATGTTTCGTGGATGAGAACACTGGTCTCAATTTCCCTTCACAAACGGAGTTAAACCAAAGGCTCTGTGTCTTCCTACAAGCAAGAGTTCATTTCCGGAAATCCCAGTGATTTTTCGGCTCAAATGAATTTACCCAGTTCACGAACCCAACACTTTTTTCACTATAAACTAAAGAGCATCTATGTAAGAGATGCCGTGGTTTGTTACAGTTTCACAAGCAGAGTTCAACTAGATAAGGTCCGTATGAGTAGGAAATACAGTTCTTTTTTTATGGACAAGCTCATATTTCTTGCTGTATAGCAACTATGGACAGAAGAGGGTGTTCTTGTGTGAAAACAGAGGATGTTTCATGGATGAGAACACTGGTCTGAAGTTACCTTCACAAACGGAGTTAAACCAAAGGCTCTGTGTCTTCCTACAAGCAAGAGTTCATTTCCGGAAATCCCAGTGATTTTTCGGCTCAAATGACTTTACACAGTTCATGCACCCAAAACGTTTTTCAGTATAAACTAAAGAGCATCTATGTAAGAGATGCTGTGGTTTGTTACAGTTTCACAAGCAGAGTTTAACTAGATATGGTCCGTAAGTGTAAGAAACACAGTTCGTTTTTTCTGGGCATGCTCATGTTTCTTGCTGTTTTGGAGATGCTGGAAAGAAGAGCATGCTTCTTGCGTTAAAACAGAGTATGTTTCATGGATTAGAACACTGGTCTTAATTTTCCCTCACAAACGGAGTTAAACCAAAGTCTCTGTGTCTTCCTTCAAGCAAGAGTGCATTTCCTGAAAACTCAGTGATTATTCGGTTAAAATGAATTTACACAATTCACGAACCCAACACGTATTTCACTATAAACTAAAGAGCATCTATGTAAGAGATGCTGTGGTTTGTTACAGTTTCATAGGGAGAGTTGAACTAGATATGGTCAGTATTCGTAGGAAACACAGTTCTTTTTTTGTGGGCATGCTCATGTTTCTTGCTGTATTAGAGACTCTGGAACGATGAGCATGCTCTTTGCGTTAAAACAGAGTGTGCTTCTTGGATGAGAACACTGGTCTGAATTTCCCTTCACAAACTGAGTTAAACCAAAGGATCTGTGTCTTCCTACAAGCAAGAGTTCATTTCCGGTATACCCACTGATTTTTCGGCTCAAATGACTTTACACAGTTCACGCACGCAAAACGTTTTTCAGTATAAACTAAAGAGCATCTATGTAAGAGATGCTGTGATTTGTTACAATTTCACAAGCAGAGTTTAACTAGATATGGTCCGTATGTGTAAGAAACACAGTTTGTTTTTTCTGGGCATGCTCATGTTTCTTGCTGTTTTGGAGACACTGGAAAGAAGAGCATGCTCTTTGCGTTAAAACAGAGTGTGTTTCATGGATGAGAACACTGGTCTGAATTTCCCTTCACAAACGGAGTTAAACCAAAGGCTCTGTGTCTTCCTACAAGTAATAGTTCATTTCCGGAAATCCCAGTGATTTTTCGGCTCAAATGAATTTACACAGTTCACGGCCCCAACACGATTTTCACTATAAACTAAAGAGCATCTATGTAAAAGATGCTGTGGTTTGTTACAGTTTCACAAGCAGAGTTTAACTAGATATGGTCCGTATTAGTAGGAAACACAGTTCTTTTTTTCTGGGCATGCTCATGTTTCTTGCTGAATTAGAGACTCTGGAAAGAAAAGCATGCTCTTTGCGTTAAAACAGAGTGTGTTTCATGGATGAGAACACTGGTCTGAATTTCCCTTCACAAACGGAGTTAAACCAAAGGCTCTGTGTCTTCCTACAAGCAAGAGTTCATTTCCGGAAATCCCAGTGATTTTTCGGCTCAAATGAATTTACACAGTTCACGCTCCCAACACTATTTTCACTATAAACTAAAGAGCATCTATGTAAGAGATGCTGTGGTTTGTTACAGTTTCACAAGCAGAGTTCAACTAGATAAGGTCCGTATGAGTAGGAAATACAGTTCTTTTTTTATGGACATGCTCATATTTCCTGCTGTATAGCAACTATGGACAGAAGAGGGTGTTCTTGCGTTAAAACAGAGGATGTTTCATGGATGAGAACACTGGTCTGAAGTTACCTTCACAAACGGAGTTAAACCAAAGGCTCTGTGTCTTTCTATAAGCAAGAGTTCATTTCCGGAATACCCACTAATTTTTCGGCTCAAATGACTTTACACAGTTCACGCACCCAAAACGTTTTTCAGTATAAACTAAAGAGCATCTATGTAAGAGATGCTGTGATTTGTTACAGTTTCACAAGCAGAGTTTAACTAGATATGGTCCGTATGTGTAAGAAACACAGTTTGTTTTTTCTGGGCATGCTCATATTTCTTGCTGTTTTGGAGAAGCTGGAAAGATGAGCATGCTCTTTGCGTTAAAACAGAGTGTGTTTCATGGATGAGAACACTGGTCTGAATTTCCCTTCACAAACGGAGTTAAACCAAAGGCTCTGTGTCTTCCTACAAGCAAGAGTTCATTTCCGGAAATCCCAGTGATTTTTCGGCTCAAATGAATTTACCCAGTTCACGAACCCAACACTTTTTTCACTATAAACTAAAGAGCATCTTTGTAAGAGATGCTGTGGTTTGTTACAGTTTCACAAGCAGAGTTCAACTAGATATGGTCTGTATGAGTAGGAAATACAGTTCTTTTTTTATGGACATGCTCATATTTCTTGCTGTATTGCAACTCTGGACAGAAGAGGATGCTTCTTGCGTTAAAACAGAGGATGTTTCATGCATGAGAACACTGGTCTGAATTTCCCTTCACAAACGGAGTTAAACCAAAGGCTCTGTGTCTTCCTACAAGCAAGAGTTCATTTCCGGAAATCCAAGTGATTTTTCGGCTCAAATGAATTTACACAGTTCACGCACCCAACACGATTTTCACTATAAACTAAAGAGCATCTATGTAAGAGATGCTGCGGTTTTTTACTGTTTCACAAGCAGAGTTTAACTAGATATGGTCCGTAAGTGTAAGAAACACAGTTCGTTTTTTCTGGGCATGCTCATGTTTCTTGCTCTTTTGGAGACGCTGGAAAGAAGAGCATGCTTCTTGCGTTAAAACTGAGTATGTTTCATGGATTAGAACACTGGTCTTAATTTTCCCTCACAAGCGGAGTTAAACCAAAGTCTCTGTGTCTTCCTTCAAGCAAGAGTGCATTTCCTGAAAACTCAGTGATTATTCGGTTAAAATGAATTTACACAATTCACGAACCCAACACGTATTTCACTATAAACTAAAGAGCATCTATGTAAGAGATGCTGTGGTTTGTTACAGTTTCATAAGCAGAGTTGAACTAGATATGGTCAGTATTCGTAGGAAACACAGTTCTTTTTTTCTGGGCATGCTCATGTTTCTTGCTGTATTAGAGACTCTGGAACGAAGAGCATGCTCTTTGCGTTAAAACAGAGTGTGTTTCTTGGATGAGAACACTGGTCTGAATTTCCCTTCACAAACGGAGTTAAACCAAAGGCTCTCTGTCTTCCTTCAAGCAAGAGTTCATTTCCGGAATACCCACTGATTTTTCGGCTCAAATGACTTTACACAGTTCACGCACCCAAAACGTTTTTCAGTATAAACTAAAGAGCAACTATGTAAGAGATGCTGTGATTTGTTACAATTTCACAAGCAGAGTTTAACTAGATATGGTCCGTATGTGTAAGAAACACAGTTTGTTTTTTCTGGGCATGCTCATGTTTCTTGCTGTTTTGGAGACACTGGAAAAAGAGCATGCTCTTTACGTTAAAACAGAGTGTGTTTCATGGATGAGAACACTGGTCTGAATTTCCCTTCACAAACGGAGTTAAACCAAAGGCTCTGTGTCTTCCTACAAGCAAGAGTTCATTTCCGGAAATCCCAGTGATTTTTCGGCTCAAATGAATTTACACAGTTCACGGCCCCAACACGATTTTCACTATAAACTAAAGAGCATCTATGTAAAAGATGCTGTGGTTTGTTACAGTTTCACAAGCAGAGTTTAACTAGATATGGTCAGTATTAGTTGGAAACACAGTTCTTTTTTTCTGGGCATGCTCATGTTTCTTGCTGAATTAGAGACTCTGGAAAGAAAAGCATGCTCTTTGCGTTAAAACAGAGTGTGTTTCATGGATGAGAACACTGGTCTGAATTTCCCTTCACAAACGGAGTTAAACCAAAGGCTCTGTGTCTTCCTACAAGCAAGAGTTCATTTCCGGAAATCCCAGTGATTTTTCGGCTCAAATGAATTTACCCAGTTCACGAACCCAACACTTTTTTCACTATAAACTAAAGAGCATCTATGTAAGAGATGCCGTGGTTTGTTACAGTTTCACAAGCAGAGTTCAACTAGATAAGGTCCGTATGAGTAGGAAATACAGTTCTTTTTTTATGGACAAGCTCATATTTCTTGCTGTATAGCAACTATGGACAGAAGAGGGTGTTCTTGTGTTAAAACAGAGGATGTTTCAAGGATGAGAACACTGGTCTGAAGTTACCTTCACAAACGGAGTTAAACCAAAGGCTCTGTGTCTTCCTACAAGCAAGAGTTCATTTCCGGAAATCCCAGTGATTTTTCGGCTCAAATGAATTTACCCAGTTCACGAACCCAACACTTTTTTCACTATAAACTAAAGAGCATCTTTGTAAGAGATACTGTGGTTTGTTACAGTTTCACAAGCAGAGTTCAACTAGATATGGTCCGTATGAGTAGGAAATACAGATCTTTTTTTATGGACATGCTCATATTTCTTGCTGTATTGCAACTCTGGACAGAAGAGGATGCTTCTTGCATTAAAACAGAGGATGTTTCATGGATGAGAACACTGGTCTGAATTTCCCTTCACAAACGGAGTGAAACCAAAGGCTCTGTGTCTTCCTACAAGCAAGAGTTCATTTCCGGAAATACAAGTGATTTTTCAGATCAATTGAATTTACCCAGTTCACGCACCCAACACGATTTTCACTATAAACTAAAGAGCATCTATGTAAGAGATGCTGTGGTTTGTTACAGTTTCACAAGCAGAGTTCAACTAGATATGGTCCGTATGAGTAAGAAACACAGTTCGTTTTTTCTGGGCATGCTCATGTTTCTTGCTGTATTGGAGATACTCGAAAGAAGAGCTTGCTTCTGGCGTTAAAACAGTGTATGTTTCGTGGATGAGAACACTGGTCTCAATTTCCCTTCACAAACGGAGTTAAACCAAAGGCTCTGTGTCTTCCTACAAGCAAGAGTTCATTTCCGGAAATCCAGTGATTTTTCGGCTCAAATGAATTTACCCAGTTCACGAACCCAACACTTTTTTCACTATAAACTAAAGAGCATTTATGTAAGAGATGCCGGGGTTTGTTACAGTTTCACAAGCAGAGTTCAACTAGATAAGGTCCGTATGAGTAGGAAATACAGTTCTTTTTTTATGGACAAGCTCATATTTCTTGCTGTATTGCAACTCTGGACAGAAGAGGATGCTTCTTGCGTTAAAACGGAGGATGTTTCATGGATGAGACACTGGTCTGAATTTCCCTTCACAAACGGAGTTAAACAAAAGGCACTGTGTCTTCCTACAAGCAAGAGTTCATTTCCGGAATACCCACTGATTTTTCGGCTCAAATGACTTTACACAGTTCACGCACCCAAAACATTTTTCAGTATAAACTAAAGAGCATCTATGTAAGAGATGCTGTGATTTGTTACAGTTTCACAAGCAGAGTTTAACTAGATATGGTCCGTATGTGTAAGAAACACAGTTTGTTTTTTCTGGGCATGCTCATGTTTCTTGCTGTTTTGGAGAAGCTGGAAAGATGAGCATGCTCTTTGCGTTAAAACAGAGTGTGTTTCATGGATGAGAACACTGGTCTGAATTTCCCTTCACAAACGGAGTTAAACCAAAGGCTCTGTGTCTTCCTACAAGCAAGAGTTCATTTCCGGAAATCCCAGTGATTTTTCGGCTCAAATGAATTTACCCAGTACACGAACCCAACACTTTTTTCACTATAAACTAAAGAGCATCTTTGTAAGAGATGCTGTGGTTTGTTACAGTTTCACAAGCAGAGTTCAACTAGATATGGTCTGTATGAGTAGGAAATACAGTTCTTTTTTTATGGACATGCTCATATTTCTTGCTGTATTGCAACTCTGGACAGAAGAGGATGCTTCTTGCGTTAAAACAGAGATGTTTCATGCATGAGAACACTGGTCTGAATTTCCCTTCACAAACGGAGTTAAACCAAAGGCTCTGTGTCTTCCTACAAGCAAGAGTTCATTTCCGGAAATCCAAGTGATTTTTCGGCTCAAATGAATTTACACAGTTCACGCACCCAACACGATTTTCACTATAAACTAAAGAGCATCTATGTAAGAGATGCTGTGGTTTGTTACAGTTTCACAAGCAGAGTTTAACTAGATATGGTCCGTAAGTGTAAGAAACACAGTACGTTTTTTCTGGGCATGCTCATGTTTCTTGCTGTTTTGGAGACGCTGGAAAGAAGAGCATGCTTCTTGCGTTAAAACAGAGTATATTTCCTGGATTAGAACACTGGTCTTAATTTTCCCTCACAAACGGAGTTAAACCAAAGTCTCTGTGTCTTCCTTCAAGCAAGAGTGCATTTCCTGAAAACTCAGTGATTATTCGGTTAAAATGAATTTACACAATTCACGAACCCAACACGTATTTCACTATAAACTAAAGAGCATCTTTGTAAGAGATGCTGTGGTTTGTTACAGTTTCATAAGCAGAGTTGAACTAGATATGGTCAGTATTCGTAGGAAACACAGGTCTTTTCTTCTGGGCATGCTCATGTTTCTTGCTGTATTAGAGACTCTGGAACGAAGAGCATGCTCTTTGCGTTAAAACAGAGTGTTTTTCTTGGATGAGAACACTGGTCTGAATTTCCCTTCACAAACGGAGTTAAACCAAAGGCTCTGTGTCTTCCTACAAGCAAGAGTTCATTTCCGGAAATACAAGTGATTTTTCAGATCAATTGAATTTACCCAGTTCACGCACCCAACACGATTTTCACTATAAACTAAAGAGCATCTATGTAAGAGATGCTGTGGTTTGTTACAGTTTCACAAGCAGAGTTCATCTAGATATGGTCCGTATGAGTAAGAAACACAGTTCGTTTTTTCTGGGCATGCTCATGTTTCTTGCTGTATTGGAGATACTCGAAAGAAGAGCTTGCTTCTGGCGTTAAAACAGTGTATGTTTCGTGGATGAGAACACTGGTCTCAATTTCCCTTCACAAACGGAGTTAAACCAAAGGCTCTGTGTCTTCCTACAAGCAAGAGTTCATTTCCGGAAATCCAGTGATTTTTCGGCTCAAATGAATTTACCCAGTTCACGAACCCAACACTTTTTTCACTATAAACTAAAGAGCATTTATGTAAGAGATGCCGTGGTTTGTTACAGTTTCACAAGCAGAGTTCAACTAGATAAGGTCCGTATGAGTAGGAAATACAGTTCTTTTTTTATGGACAAGCTCATATTTCTTGCTGTATTGCAACTCTGGACAGAAGAGGATGCTTCTTGCGTTAAAACGGAGGATGTTTCATGGATGAGACACTGGTCTGAATTTCCCTTCACAAACGGAGTTAAACAAAAGGCACTGTGTCTTCCTACAAGCAAGAGTTCATTTCCGGAATACCCACTGATTTTTCGGCTCAAATGACTTTACACAGTTCACGCACCCAAAACATTTTTCAGTATAAACTAAAGAGCATCTATGTAAGAGATGCTGTGATTTGTTACAGTTTCACAAGCAGAGTTTAACTAGATATGGTCCGTATGTGTAAGAAACACAGTTTGTTTTTTCTGGGCATGCTCATGTTTCTTGCTGTTTTGGAGAAGCTGGAAAGATGAGCATGCTCTTTGCGTTAAAACAGAGTGTGTTTCATGGATGAGAACACTGGTCTGAATTTCCCTTCACAAACGGAGTTAAACCAAAGGCTCTGTGTCTTCCTACAAGCAAGAGTTCATTTCCGGAAATCCCAGTGATTTTTCGGCTCAAATGAATTTACCCAGTACACGAACCCAACACTTTTTTCACTATAAACTAAAGAGCATCTTTGTAAGAGATGCTGTGGTTTGTTACAGTTTCACAAGCAGAGTTCAACTAGATATGGTCTGTATGAGTAGGAAATACAGTTCTTTTTTTATGGACATGCTCATATTTCTTGCTGTATTGCAACTCTGGACAGAAGAGGATGCTTCTTGCGTTAAAACAGAGATGTTTCATGCATGAGAACACTGGTCTGAATTTCCCTTCACAAACGGAGTTAAACCAAAGGCTCTGTGTCTTCCTACAAGCAAGAGTTCATTTCCGGAAATCCAAGTGATTTTTCGGCTCAAATGAATTTACACAGTTCACGCACCCAACACGATTTTCACTATAAACTAAAGAGCATCTATGTAAGAGATGCTGTGGTTTGTTACAGTTTCACAAGCAGAGTTTAACTAGATATGGTCCGTAAGTGTAAGAAACACAGTTCGTTTTTTCTGGGCATGCTCATGTTTCTTGCTGTTTTGGAGACGCTGGAAAGAAGAGCATGCTTCTTGCGTTAAAACAGAGTATATTTCCTGGATTAGAACACTGGTCTTAATTTTCCCTCACAAACGGAGTTAAACCAAAGTCTCTGTGTCTTCCTTCAAGCAAGAGTGCATTTCCTGAAAACTCAGTGATTATTCGGTTAAAATGAATTTACACAATTCACGAACCCAACACGTATTTCACTATAAACTAAAGAGCATCTATGTAAGAGATGCTGTGGTTTGTTACAGTTTCATGAGCAGAGTTGAACTAGATATGGTCATTATTCGTAGGAAACACAGGTCTTTTCTTCTGGGAATGCTCATGTTTCTTGCTGTATTAGAGACTCTGGAACGAAGAGCATGCTCTTTGCGTTAAAACAGAGTGTGTTTCTTGGATGAGAACACTGGTCTGAATTTCCCTTCACAAACGGAGTTAAACCAAAGGCTCTGTGTCTTCCTACAAGCAAGAGTTCATTTCCGGAAATCCCAGTGATTTTTCGGCTCAAATGAATTTACCCAGTTCACGAACCACAGAAGTTATTCTCTATAAACTAAAGAGCTTCTATGTAAGAGATGCTGTGGTTTGTTCCAGATTCACAAGCAGAGTTCAACTAGATATGGTCCGTATGAGTAAGAAATACAGTTTTTTTTTATGGACATGCTCATATTTCTTGCTGTATTGCAACTCTGGACAGAAGAGGATGCTTCTTGCGGTAAAACAGAGGATGTTTCATGGATGAGAACACTGGTCTGAATTTCCCTTCACAAACGGAGTTAAACCAAAGGCTCCGTATCTTCCTACAAGCAAGAGTTCATTTCCGGAAAACCCAGTGATTTTAGGGCTCAAATAAATTTGCCCAGTTCACTAACCCCACACGTTTTTCACTATAAACTAAAGAGCATCTATGTAAGAGATGCTGTGGTTTGTTACAGTTTCACAAGCAGAGTTCAACTAGATAAGTTCCGTATGAGTAGGAAATACAGTTCCTTTTTTATGGACATGCTCATATTTCTTGCTGTATATCAACTATGGACAGAAGAGGGTGTTCTTGCGTTAAAACAGAGGATGTTTCATGGATGAGAACACTGGTCTGAATTTCCCTTCACAAACGGAGTTAAACCAAAGGCTCTGTGTCTTCCTACAAGCAAGAGTTCATTTCCGGAATACCCACTGATTTTTCGGCTCAAATGACTTTATACAGTTCACGCACCCAAAACGTTTTTCAGTATAAACTAAAGAGCATCTATGTAAGAGATGCTGTGGTTTGTTACAATTTCACAAGCAGAGTTTAACTAGATATGGTCTGTATGTGTAAGAAACACAGTTTGTTTTTTCTGGGCATGCTCATGTTTCTTGCTGTTTTGGAGACGCTGGAAAGAAGAGCATGCTCTTTGCGTTAAAACAGAGTGTGTTTCATGGATGAGAACAATGGTCTGAATTTCCCTTCACAAACGGAGTAAAACCAAAGGCTCTGTGTCTTCCTACAAGCAAGAGTTCATTTCCGGAAATCCCAGTGATTTTTCGGCTCAAATGAATTTACACAGTTCACGGCCCCAACACGATTTTCACTATAAACTAAAGAGCATCTATGTAAAAGATGCTGTGGTTTGTTACAGTTTCACAAGCAGAGTTTAACTAGATATGGTCAGTATTAGTAGGAAACACAGTTCTTTTTTTCTGGGCATGCTCATGTTTCTTGCTGAATTAGAGACTCTGGAAAGAAAAGCATGCTCTTTGCGTTAAAACAGAGTGTGTTTCATGGATGAGAACACTGGTCTGAATTTCCCTTCACAAACGGAGTTAAACCAAAGGCTCTGTGTCTTCCTACAAGCAAGAGTTCATTTCCGGAAATCCCAGTGATTTTTCGGCTCAAATGAATTTACACAGTTCACACACACAACACTTTTTTCACTATAAACTAAAGAGCATCTTTGTAAGAGATGCTGTGGTTTGTTACAGTTTCACAAGCAGAGTTCAACTAGATAAGGTCTGTATGAGTAGGAAATACAGTTCTTTTTTTATGGACATGCTCATATTTCGTGCTGTATAGCAACTATGGACAGAAGAGGGTGTTCTTGCGTTAAAACAGAGGATGTTTCATGGATGAGAACACTGGTCTGAAGTTACCTTCACAAACGGAGTTAAACCAAAGGCTCTGTGTCTTTCTATAAGCAAGAGTTCATTTCCGGAATACCCCCTGATTTTTCGGCTCAAATGACTTTACACAGTTCACGCACCCAAAACATTTTTCAGTATAAACTAAAGAGCATCTATGTAAGAGATGCTGTGATTTGTTACAGTTTCACAAGCAGAGTTTAACTAGATATGGTCCGTATGTGTAAGAAACACAGTTTGTTTTTTCTGGGCATGCTCATGTTTCTTGCTGTTTTGGAGAAGCTGGAAAGATGAGCATGCTCTTTGTGTTAAAACAGAGTGTGTTTCATGGATGAGAACACTGGTCTGAATTTCCCTTCACAAACGGAGTTAAACCAAAGGCTCTGTGTCTTCCTACAAGCAAGAGTTCATTTCCGGAAATCCCAGTGATTTTTCGGCTCAAATGAATTTACCCAGTTCACGAACCCAACACTTTTTTCACTATAAACTAAAGAGCATCTTTGTAAGAGATGCTGTGGTTTGTTACAGTTTCACAAGCAGAGTTCAACTAGATATGGTCCGTATGAGTAGGAAATACAGTTCTTTTTTTATGGACATGCTCATATTTCTTGCTGTATTGCAACTCTGGACAGAAGAGGATGCTTCTTGCTTTAAAACACAGGATGTTTCATGCATGAGAACACTGGTCTGAATTTCCCTTCACAAACGGAGTTAAACCAAAGGCTCTGTGTCTTCCTACAAGCAAGAGTTCATTTCCGGAAATCCAAGTGATTTTTCGGCTCAAATGAATTTACACAGTTCACGCACCCAACACGATTTTCACTATAAACTAAAGAGCATCTATGTAAGAGATGCTGTGGTTTGTTACAGTTTCACAAGCAGAGTTTAACTAGATATGGTCCGTAAGTGTAAGAAACACAGTTCGTTTTTTCTGGGCATGCTCATGATTCTTGCTGTTTTGGAGACGCTGGAAAGAAGAGCATGCTTCTTGCGTTAAAACAGAGTATGTTTCATGGATTAGAACACTGGTCTTAATTTTCCCTCACAAACGGAGTTAAACCAAAGTCTCTGTGTCTTCCTTCAAGCAAGAGTGCATTTCCTGAAAACTCAGTGATTATTCGGTTAAAATGAATTTACACAATTCACGAACCCAACACGTAATTCACTATAAACTAAAGAGCATCTATGTAAGAGATGCTGTGGTTTGTTACAGTTTCATAAGCAGAGTTGAACTAGATATGGTCAGTATTCGTAGGAAACACAGTTCTTTTTTTCTGGGCATGCTCATGTTTCTTGCTGTATTAGAGACTCTGGAACGAAGAGCATGCTCTTTGCGTTAAAACAGAGTGTGTTTCTTGGATGAGAACACTGGTCTGAATTTCCCTTCACAAACGGAGTTAAACCAAAGGCTCTGTGTCTTCCTACAAGCAATAGTTCATTTCCGGAAATCCCAGTGATTTTTCGGCTCAAATGAATTTACACAGTTCACGGCCTCAACACGATTTTCACTATAAACCAAAGAGCATCTATGTAAAAGATGCTGTGGTTTGTTACAGTTTCACAAGCAGAGTTTAACTAGATATGGTCAGTATTAGTAGGAAACACAGTTCTTTTTTTCTGGGCATGCTCATGTTTCTTGCTGAATTAGAGACTCTGGAAAGAAAAGCATACTCTTTGCGTTAAAACAGAGTGTGTTTCATGGATGAGAACACTGGTCTGAATTTCCCTTCACACACGGAGTTAAACCAAAGGCTCTGTGTCTTCCTACAAGCAAGAGTTCATTTCCGGAAATACAAGTGATTTTTCGGATCAATTGAATTTACACAGTTCACGCACCCAACACGATTTTCACTATAAACTAAAGAGCATCTATGTAAGAGATGCTGTGGTTTGTTACAGTTTCACAAGCAGAGTTCAACTAGATATGGTCCGTATGAGTAAGAAACTCAGTTCGTTTTTTCTGGGCATGCTCATGTTTCTTGCTGTATTGGAGATACTGGAAAGAAGAGCTTGCTTCTGGCGTTAAAACACTGTATGTTTCGTGGATGAGAACACTGGTCTCAATTTCCCTTCACAAACGGAGTTAAACCAAAGGCGCTGTGTCTTCCTACAAGCAAGAGTTCATTTCCGGAAATCCCAGTGATTTTTCGGCTCAAATGAATTTACCCAGTTCACGAACCCAACACTTTTTTCACTATAAACTAAAGAGCATCTATGTAAGAGATGCCGTGGTTTGTTACAGTTTCACAAGCAGAGTTCAACTAGATAAGGTCCGTATGAGTAGGAAATACAGTTCTTTTTTTATGGACATGCTCATATTTCTTGCTGTATTGCAACTCTGGACAGAAGAGGATGCTTCTTGCGTTAAAACGGAGGATGTTTCATGGATGAGAACACTGGTCTGAATTTCCCTTCACAAACGGAGTTAAACCAAAGGCTCTGTGTCTTCCTACAAGCAAGAGTTCATTTCCGGAATACCCACTGATTTTTCGGCTCAAATGATTTTACACAGTTCACGCACCCAACACGTTTTTCAGTATAAACTAAAGAGCATCTATGTAAGAGATGCTGTGATTTGTTACAGTTTCACAAGCAGAGTTTAACTAGATATGGTCCGTAAGTGTAAGAAACACAGTTCGTTTTTTCTGGGCATGCTCATGTTTCTTGCTGTTTTGGAGACGCTGGAAAGAAGAGCATGCTTCTTGCGTTAAATCAGAGTATGTTTCATGGATTAGAACACTGGTCTGAATTTCCCCTCACAAACGGAGTTAAACCAAAGTCTCTGTGTCTTCCTTCAAGCAAGAGTGCATTTCCTGAAAACTCAGTGATTATTCGGTTAAAATGAATTTACACAATTCACGAACCCAACACGTTTTTCACTATAAAATAAAGAGCATCTATGTAAGAGATGCTGTGGTTTGTTACAGTTTCATAAGCAGAGTTGAACTATATATGGTCAGTATTCGTAGGAAACACAGTTCTTTTTTTCTGGGCATGCTCATGTTTCTTGCTGTATTAGAGACTCTGGAACGAAGAGCATGCTCTTTGTGTTAAAACAGAGTGTGTTTCTTGGCTGAGAACACTGGTCTGAATTTCCCTTCACAAACAGAGTTAAACAAAAGGCTCTGTGTCTTCCTACAAGCAAGAGTCCATTTCCGGAAATCCCAGTGATTTTTCGGCTCAAATGAATTTACCCAATTCACGAACCCCACACCTTTTTCACTATAAACTAAAGAGCATCTTTGTAAGAGATGCTGTGGTTTGTTACAGTTTCACAAGCAGAGTTCAACTAGATATGGTCTGTATGAGTAGGAAATACAGTTCTTTTTTATGGACATGCTCATATTTCTTGCTGTATTGCAACTCTGGACAGAAGAGGATGCTTCTTGCGGTAAAACAGAGGATGTTTCATGGATGAGAACACTGGTCTGAATTTCCCTTCACAAACGGAGTTAAACCAAAGGCTCCGTATCTTCCTACAAGCAAGAGTTCATTTCCGGAAAACCCAGTGATTTTAGGGCTCAAATAAATTTGCCCAGTTCACTAACCCCACACGTTTTTCACTATAAACTAAAGAGCATCTATGTAAGAGATGCTGTGGTTTGTTACAGTTTCACAAGCAGAGTTCAACTAGATAAGTTCCGTATGAGTAGGAAATACAGTTCCTTTTTTATGGACATGCTCATATTTCTTGCTGTATAGCAACTATGGACAGAAGAGGGTGTTCTTGCATTAAAACAGAGGATGTTTCATGGATGAGAACACTGGTCTGAATTTCCCTTCACAAACGGAGTTAAACCAAAGGCTCTGTGTCTTCCTACAAGCAAGAGTTCATTTCCGGAATACCCACTGATTTTTCGGCTCAAATGACTTTACACAGTTCACGCACCCAAAACGTTTTTCAGTATAAACTAAAGAGCATCTATGTAAGAGATGCTGTGGTTTGTTACAGTTTCACAAGCAGAGTTTAACTAGATATGGTCCGTAAGTGTAAGAAACACAGTTTGTTTTTTCTGGGCATGCTCATGTTTCTTGCTGTTTTGGAGACGCTGGAAAGAAGAGCATGCTCTTTGCGTTAAAACAGAGTGTGTTTCATGGATGAGAACACTGGTCTGAATTTCCCTTCACAAACGGAGTTAAACCAAAGGCTCTGTGTCTTCCTACAAGCAAGAGTTCATTTCCGGAAATCCCAGTGATTTTTCGGCTCAAATGAATTTACACAGTTCACGGCCCCAACATGATTTTCACTATAAACTAAAGAGCATCTATGTAAAAGATGCTGTGGTTTGTTACAGTTTCACAAGCAGAGTTTAAGTAGATATGGTCAGTATTAGTAGGAAACACAGTTCTTTTTTTCTGGGCATGCTCATGTTTCTTGCTGAATTAGAGACTCTGGAAAGAAAAGCATGCTCTTTGCGTTAAAACAGAGTTTGTTTCATGGATGAGAACACTGGTCTGAATTTCCCTTCACAAACGGAGTTAAACCAAAGGCTCTGTGTCTTCCTACAAGCAAGAGTTCATTTCCGGAAATCCCAGTGATTTTTCGGCTCAAATGAATTTACACAGTTCACGCTCCCAACACTATTTTCACTATAAACTAAAGAGCATCTATGTAAGAGATGCTGTGGTTTGTTACAGTTTCACAAGCAGAGTTCAACTAGATAAGGTCCGTATGAGTAGGAAATACAGTTCTTTTTTTATGGACATGCTCATATTTCTTGCTGTATAGCAACTATGGACAGAAGAGGGTGTTCTTGTGTTAAAACAGAGGATGTTTCATGGATGAGAACACTGGTCTGAAGTTACCTTCACAAACGGAGTTAAACCAAAGGCTCTGTGTCTTTCTACAAGCAAGAGTTCATTTCCGGAATACCCACTGATTTTTCGGCTCAAATGACTTTACACAGTTCACGCACCCAAAACGTTTTTCAGTATAAACTAAAGAGCATCTATGTAAGAGATGCTGTGATTTCTTACAGTTTCACAAGCAGAGTTTAACTAGATATGGTCCGTATGTGGAAGAAACACAGTTTGTTTTTTCTGGGCATGCTCATGTTTCTTGCTGTTTTGGAGAAGCTGGAAAGATGAGCATGCTCTTTGCGTTAAAACAGAGTGTGTTTCATGGATGAGAACACTGGTCTGAATTTCCCTTCACAAACGGAGTTAAACCAAAGGCTCTGTGTCTTCCTACAAGCAAGAGTTCATTTCCGGAAATCCCAGTGATTTTTCGGCTCAAATGAATTTACCCAGTTCACGAACCCAACACTTTTTTCACTATAAACTAAAGAGCATCTTTGTAAGATATGCTGTGGTTTGTTACAGTTTCACAAGCAGAGTTCAACTAGATATGGTCCGTATGAGTAGGAAATACAGTTCTTTTTTTATGGACATGCTCATATTTCTTGCTGTATTGCAACTCTGGACAGAAGAGGATGCTTCTTGCGTTAAAACAGAGGATGTTTCATGCATGAGAACACTGGTCTGAATTTCCCTTCACAAACGGAGTTAAACCAAAGGCTCTGTGTCTTCCTACAAGCAAGAGTTCATTTCCGGAAATCCAAGTGATTTTTCGGCTCAAATGAATTTACACAGTTCACGCACCCAACACGATTTTCACTATAAACTAAAGAGCATCTATGTAAGAGATGCTGGGGTTTGTTACAGTTTCACAAGCAGAGTTTAACTAGATATGGTCCGTAAGTGTAAGAAACACAGTTCGTTTTTTCTGGGCATGCTCATGTTTCTTACTGTTTTGGAGACGCTGGAAAGAAGAGCATGCTTCTTGCGTTAAAACAGAGTATGTTTCATGGATTAGAACACTGGTCTTAATTTTCCCTCACAAACGGAGTTAAACCAAAGTCTCTGTGTCTTCCTTCAAGCAAGAGTGCATTTCCTGTAAACTCAGTGATTATTCGGTTAAAATGAATTTACACAATTCACGAACCCAACACGTATTTCACTATAAACTAAAGAGCATCTATGTAAGAGATGCTGTGGTTTGTTACAGTTTCATAAGCAGAGTTGAACTAGATATGGTCAGTATTCGTAGGAAACACAGTTCTTTTTTTTCTGGGCATGCTCATGTTTCTTGCTGTATTAGAGACTCTGGAACGAAGAGCATGCTCTTTGCGTTAAAACAGAGTGTGTTTCTTGGATGAGAACACTGGTCTGAATTTCCCTTCACAAACGGAGTTAAACCAAAGGCTCTGTGTCTTCCTACAAGCAAGAGTTCATTTCCGGAATACCCACTGATTTTTCGGCTCAAATGACTTTACACAGTTCACGCACCCAAAACGTTTTTCAGTATAAACTAAAGAGCATCTATGTAAGAGATGCTGTGATTTGTTACAATTTCACAAGCAGAGTTTAACTATATACGGTCCGTATGTGTAAGAAACACAGTTTGTTTTTTCTGGGCATGCTCATGTTTCTTGCTGTTTTGGAGACGCTGGAAAGAAGAGCATGCTCTTTGCGTTAAAACAGAGTGTGTTTCATGGATGAGAACACTGGTCTGAATTTCCCTTCACAAACGGAGTTAAACCAAAGGCTCTGTGTCTTCCTACAAGCAAGAGTTCATTTCCGGAAATCCCAGGCATTTTTCGGCTCAAATGAATTTACACAGTTCACGCTCCCAACACTATTTTCACTATAAACTAAAGAGCATCTATGTAAGAGATGCTGTGGTTTGTTACAGTTTCACAAGCAGAGTTCAACTAGATAAGGTCCGTATGAGTAGGAAATACAGTTCTTTTTTTATGGACATGCTCATATTTCCTGCTTTATAGCAACTATGGACAGAAGAGGGTGTTCTTGCGTTAAAACAGAGGATGTTTCATGGATGAGAACACTGGTCTGAAGTTACCTTCACAAACGGAGTTAAACCAAAGGCTCTGTGTCTTTCTATAAGCAAGAGTTCCTTTCCGGAATACCCACTGATTTTTCGGCTCAAATGACTTTACACAGTTCACGCACCCAAAACGTTTTTCAGTATAAACTAAAGAGCATCTATGTAAGAGATGCTGTGATTTGTTACAATTTCACAAGCAGAGTTTAACTAGATATGGTCCGTATGTGTAAGAAACACAGTTTGTTTTTTCTGGGCATGCTCATGTTTCTTGCTGTTTTGGAGACGCTGGAAAGAAGAGCATGCTCTTTGCGTTAAAACAGAGTGTGTTTCATGGATGAGAACACTGGTCTGAATTTCCCTTCACAAACGGAGTTAAACCAAAGGCTCTGTGTCTTCCTACAAGCAAGAGTTCATTTCCGGAAATCCCAGTGATTTTTCGGCTCAAATGAATTTACACAGTTCACGGCCCCAACACGATTTTCACTATAAACTAAAGAGCATCTATGTAAAAGATGCTGTGGTTTGTTACAGTTTCACAAGCAGAGTTTAACTAGATATGGTCAGTATTAGTAGGAAACACAGTTCTTTTTTTCTGGGCATGCTCATGTTTCTTGCTGAATTAGAGACTCTGGAAAGAAAAGCATGCTCTTTGCGTTAAAACAGAGTATGTTTCATGGATGAGAACACTGGTCTGAATTTCCCTTCACAAACGGAGTTAAACCAAAGGCTCTGTGTCTTCCTACAAGCAAGAGTTCATTTCCGGAAATCCCAGTGATTTTTCGGCTCAAATGAATTTACACAGTTCACGCTCCCAACACTATTTTCACTATAAACTAAAGAGCATCTATGTAAGAGATGCTGTGGTTTGTTACAGTTTCACAAGCAGAGTTCAACTAGATAAGGTCCGTATGAGTAGGAAATACAGTTCTTTTTTTATGGACATGCTCATATTTCTTGCTGTATAGCAACTATGGACAGAAGAGGGTGTTCTTGCGTTAAAACAGAGGATGTTTCATGGATGAGAACACTGGTCTGAAGTTACCTTCACAAACGGAGTTAAACCAAAGGCTCTGTGTCTTTCTACAAGCAAGAGTTCATTTCCGGAATACCCACTGATTTTTCGGCTCAAATGACTTTACACAGTTCACGCACCCAAAACGTTTTTCAGTATAAACTAAAGAGCATCTATGTAAGAGATGCTGTGATTTGTTACAGTTTCACAAGCCGAGTTTAACTAGATATGGTCCGTATGTGTAAGAAACACAGTTTGTTTTTTCTGGGCATGCTCATGTTTCTTGCTGTTTTGGAGAAGCTGGAAAGATGAGCATGCTCTTTGCGTTAAAACAGAGTGTGTTTCATGGATGAGAACACTGGTCTGAATTTCCCTTCACAAACGGAGTTAAACCAAAGGCTCTGTGTCTTCCTACAAGCAAGAGTTCATTTCCGGAAATCCCAGTGATTTTTCAGCTCAAATGAATTTACCCAGTTCACGAACCCAACACTTTTTTCACTATAAACTAAAGAGCATCTTTGTAAGAGATGCTGTGGTTTGTTACAGTTTCACAAGCAGAGTTCAACTAGATATGGTCCGTATGAGTAGGAAATACAGTTCTTTTTTTATGGACATGCTCATATTTCTTGCTGTATTGCAACTCTGGACAGAAGAGGATGCTTCTTGCGTTAAAACAGAGGATGTTTCATGCATGAGAACACTGGTCTGAATTTCCCTTCACAAACGGAGTTAAACCAAAGGCTCTGTGTCTTCCTACAAGCAAGAGTTCATTTCCGGAAATCCAAGTGATTTTTCGGCTCAAATGAATTTACACAGTTCACGCACCCAACACGATTTTCACTATAAACTAAAGAGCATCTATGTAAGAGATGCTGTGGTTTGTTACAGTTTCACAAGCAGAGTTTAACTAGATATGGTCCGTAAGTGTAAGAAACACAGTTCGTTTATTCTGGGCATGCTCATGTTTCTTGCTGTTTTGGAGACGCTGGAAAGAAGAGCATGCTTCTTGCGTTAAAACAGAGTATGTTTCATGGATTAGAACACTGGTCTGAATTTCCCCTCACAAACGGAGTTAAACCAAAATCTCTGTGTCTTCCTTCAAGCAAGAGTGCATTTCCTGAAAACTCAGTGATTATTCGGTTAAAATGAATTTACACAATTCACGAACCCAACACGTTTTTCACTATAAACTAAAGAGCATCTATGTAAGAGATGCGGTGGTTTGTTACAGTTTCATAAGCAGAGTTGAACTAGATATGGTCAGTATTCGTAGGAAACACAGTTATTTTTTTCTGGGCATGCTCATGTTTCTTGCTGTATTAGAGACTCTGGAACGAAGAGCATGCTCTTTGTGTTAAAACAGAGTGTGTTTCTTGACTGAGAACACTGGTCTGAATTTCCCTTCACAAACGTAGTTAAACCAAAGGTTCTGTGTCTTCCTACAAGCAAGAGTCCATTTCCGGAAATCCCAGTGATTTTTCGGCTCAAATGAATTTACCCAATTCACGAACCCCACACCTTTTTCACTATAAACTAAAGAGCATCTTTGTAAGAGATGCTGTGGTTTGTTACAGTTTCACAAGCAGAGTTCAACTAGATATGGTCTGTATGAGTAGGAAATACAGTTCTTTTTTTATGGACATGCTCATATTTCTTGCTGTATTGCAACTCTGGACAGAAGAGGATGCTTCTTGCGGTAAAACAGAGGATGTTTCATGGATGAGAACACTGGTCTGAATTTCCCTTCACAAACGGAGTTAAACCAAAGGCTCCGCATCTTCCTACAAGCAAGAGTTCATTTCCGGAAAACCCAGTGATTTTAGGGCTCAAATAAATTTGCCCAGTTCACTAACCCCACACGTTTTTCACTATAAACTAAAGAGCATCTATGTAAGAGATGCTGTGGTTTGTTACAGTTTCACAAGCAGAGTTCAACTAGATAAGTTCCGTATGAGTAGGAAATACAGTTCCTTTTTTATGGACATGCTCATATTTCTTGCTGTATAGCAACTATGGACAGAAGAGGGTGTTGTTGCATTAAAACAGAGGATGTTTCATGGATGAGAACACTGGTCTGAATTTCCCTTCACAAACGGTGTTAAACCAAAGGCTCTTTGTCTTCCTACAAGCAAGAGTTCATTTCCGGAATACCCACTGATTTTTCGGCTCAAATGACTTTACACAGTTCACGCACCCAAAACGTTTTTCAGTATAAACTAAAGAGCATCTATGTAAGAGATGCTGTGATTTGTTACAGTTTCACAAGCAGAGTTTAACTAGATATGGTCCGTATGTGTAAGAAACACAGTTTGTTTTTTCTGGGCATGCTCATGTTTCTTGCTGTTTTGGAGACGCTGGAAAGAAGAACATGCTCTTTGCGTTAAATCAGAGTGTGTTTCATGGATGAGAACCCTGGTCTGAATTTCCCTTCACAAACGGAGTTAAACCAAAGGCTCTGTGTCTTCCTACAAGCAAGAGTTCATTTCCGGAAATCCCAGTGATTTTTCGGCTCAAATGAATTTACCCAGTTCACGAACCCAACACTTTTTTCACTATAAACTAAAGAGCATCTTTGTAAGAGATGCTGTGGTTTGTTACAGTTTCACAAGCAGAGTTCAACTAGATATGGTCCGTATGAGTAGGAAATACAGTTCTTTTTTTATGGACATGCTCATATTTCTTGCTGTTTTGCAACTCTGGACAGAAGAGGATGCTTCTTGCGTTAAAACAGACGATGTTTCATGCATGAGAACACTGGTCTGAATTTCCCTTCACAAACGGAGTTAAACCAAAGGCTCTGTGTCTTCCTACAAGCAAGAGTTCATTTCCGGAAATCCAAGTGATTTTTCGGCTCAAATGAATTTACACAGTTCACGCACCCAACACGATTTTCACTATAAACTAAAGAGCATCTATGTAAGAGATGCTGTGGTTTGTTACAGTTTCACAAGCAGAGTTTAACTAGATATGGTCCGTAAGTGTAAGAAACACAGTTCGTTTTTTCTGGGCATGCTCATGTTTCTTGCTGTTTTTGAGACGCTGGAAAGAAGAGCATGCTTCTTGCGTTAAAACAGAGTATGTTTCATGGATTAGAACACTGGTCTTAATTTTCCCTCACAAACGGAGTTAAACCAAAGTCTCTGTGTCTTCCTTCAAGCAAGAGTGCATTTCCTGAAAACTCAGTGATTATTCGGTTAAAATGAATTTACACAATTCACGAACCCAACACGTATTTCACTATAAACTAAAGAGCATCTATGTAAGAGATGCTGTGGTTTGTTACAGTTTCATAAGCAGAGTTGAACTAGATATGGTCAGTATTCGTAGGAAACACAGTTCTTTTTTTTTGGGCATGCTCATGTTTCTTGCTGTATTAGAGACTCTGGAACGAAGAGCATGCTCTTTGCGTTAAAACAGAGTGTGTTTCTTGGATGAGAACACTGGTCTGAATTTCCCTTCACAAACGGAGTTAAACCAAAGGCTCTGTGTCTTCCTACAAGCAAGAGTTCATTTCCGGAATACCCACTGATTTTTCGGCTCAAATGACTTTACACAGTTCACGCACGCAAAACGTTTTTCAGTATAAACTAAAGAGCATCTATGTAAGAGATGCTGTGATTTGTTACAATTTCACAAGCAGAGTTTAACTAGATATGGTCTGTATGTGTAAGAAACACAGTTTGTTTTTTCTGGGCATGCTCATGTTTCTTGCTGTTTTGGAGACGCTAGAAAGAAGAGCATGCTCTTTGCGTTAAAACAGAGTGTGTTTCATGGATGAGAACACTGGTCTGAATTTCCCTTCACAAACGGAGTTAAACCAAAGGCTCTGTGTCTTCCTACAAGCAATAGTTCATTTCCGGAAATCCCAGTGATTTTTCGGCTCAAATGAATTTACACAGTTCACGGCCCCAACACGATTTTCACTATAAACTAAAGAGCATCTATGTAAAAGATGCTGTGGTTTGTTACAGTTTCACAAGCAGAGTTTAACTAGATATGGTCAGTATTAGTAGGAAACACTGTTCTTTTTTTCTGGGCATGCTCATGTTTCTTGCTGAATTAGAGACTCTGGAAAGAAAAGCATGCTCTTTGCGTTAAAACAGAGTGTGTTTCATGGATGAGAACACTGGTCTGAATTTCCCTTCACAAACGGAGTTAAACCAAAGGCTCTGTGTCTTCCTACAAGCAAGAGTTCATTTCCGGAAATCCCAGTGATTTTTCGGCTCAAATGAATTTACACAGTTCACGCTCCCAACACTATTTTCACTATAAACTAAAGAGCATCTATGTAAGAGATGCTGTGGTTTGTTACAGTTTCACAAGCAGAGTTCAACTAGATAAGGTCCGTATGAGTAGGAAATACAGTTCTTTATTTATGGACATGCTCATATTTCCTGCTGTATAGCAACTATGGACAGAAGAGGGTGTTCTTGCGTTAAAACAGAGGATGTTTCATGGATGAGAACACTGGTCTGAAGTTACCTTCACAAACGGAGTTAAACCAAAGGCTCTGTGTCTTTCTATAAGCAAGAGTTCATTTCCGGAATACCCACTGATTTTTCGGCTCAAATGACTTTACACAGTTCACGCACCCAAAACGTTTTTCAGTATAAACTAAAGAGCATCTATGTAAGAGATGCTGTGATTTGTTACAGTTTCACAAGCAGAGTTTAACTAGATATGGTCCGTATGTGGAAGAAACACAGTTTGTTTTTTCTGGGCATGCTCATGTTTCTTGCTGTTTTGGAGAAGCTGGAAAGATGAGCATGCTCTTTGCGTTAAAACAGAGTGTGTTTCATGGATGAGAACACTGGTCTGAATTTCCCTTCACAAACGGAGTTAAACCAAAGGCTCTGTGTCTTCCTACAAGCAAGAGTTCATTTCCGGAAATCCCAGTGATTTTTCGGCTCAAATGAATTTACCCAGTTCACAAACCCAACACTTTTTTCACTATAAACTAAAGAGCATCTTTGTAAGAGATGCTGTGGTTTGTTACAGTTTCACAAGCAGAGTTCAACTAGATATGGTCCGTATGAGTAGGAAATACAGTTCTTTTTTTATGGACATGCTCATATTTCTTGCTGTATTGCAACTCTGGACAGAAGAGGATGCTTCTTGCGTTAAAACAGACGATGTTTCATGCATGAGAACACTGGTCTGAATTTCCCTTCACAAACGGAGTTAAACCAAAGGCTCTGTGTCTTCCTACAAGCAAGAGTTCATTTCCGGAAATCCAAGTGATTTTTCGGCTCAAATGAATTTACACAGTTCACGCACCCAACACGATTTTCACTATAAACTAAAGAGCATCTATGTAAGAGATGCTGTGGTTTGTTACAGTTTCACAAGCAGAGTTTAACTAGATATGGTCCGTAAGTGTAAGAAACACAGTTCGTTTTTTCTGGGCATGCTCATGTTTCTTTCTGTTTTGGAGACGCTGGAAAGAAGAGCATGCTTCTTGCGTTAAAACAGAGTATGTTTCATGGATTAGAACACTGGTCTTAATTTTCCCTCACAAACGGAGTTAATCCAAAGTCTCTGTGTCTTCCTTCAAGCAAGAGTGCATTTCCTGAAAACTCAGTGATTATTCGGTTAAAATCAATTTACACAATTCACGAACCCAACACGTATTTCACTATAAACTAAAGAGCATCTATGTAAGAGATGCTGTGGTTTGTTACAGTTTCATAAGCAGAGTTGAACTAGATATGGTCAGTATTCGTAGGAAACACAGTTCTTTTTTTCTGGGCATGCTCATATTTCTTGCTGTATAGCAACTATGGACAGAAGAGGGTGTTCTTGCGTTAAAACACAGGATGTTTCATGGATGAGAACACTGGTCTGAAGTTACCTTCACAAAGGGAGTTAAACCAAAGGCTCTGTGTCTTTCTACAAGCAAGAGTTCATTTCCGGAATACCCACTGATTTTTCGGCTCAAATGACTTTACACAGTTCACGCACCCAAAACGTTTTTCAGTATAAACTAAAGAGCATCTATGTAAGAGATGCTGTGATTTGTTACAGTTTCACAAGCAGAGTTTAACTAGATATGGTCCGTATGTGTAAGAAACACAGTTCTTTTTTTCTGGGCATGCTCATGTTTCTTGCTGTATTAGAGACTCTGGAACGAAGAGCATGCTCTTTGCGTTAAAACAGAGTGTGTTTCTTGGATGAGAACACTGGTCTGAATTTCCCTTCACAAACGGAGTTAAACCAAAGGCTCTGTGTCTTCCTACAAGCAAGAGTTCAATTCCCGAAAACCCAGTGATTTTTCGGCTAAAATGAATTTACACAATTCACGAACCCAACACGTTTTTCACTATAAACTAAAGAGCATCTATGTAAGAGATGCTGTGGTTTGTTACAGTTTCACAAGCAGAGTTTAACTAGATATGGTCAGTATTAGTAGGAAACACAGTTCATTTTTTCTGGGCATGCTCATGTTTCTTGCTGTATTGGAGATGCTGGAAAGAAGAGCATGCTTCTGGCGTTAAAACACTGTATGTTTCGTGGATGAGAACACTGGTCTCAATTTCCCTTCACAAACGGAGTTAAACCAAAGGCTCTGTGTCTTCCTACAAGCAAGAGTTCATTTCCGGAAATCCCAGTGATTTTTCGGCTCGAATGAATTTACCCAGTTCACAAACCCAACACTTTTTTCACTATAAACTAAAGAGCATCTTTGTAAGAGATGCTGTGGTTTGTTACAGTTTCACAGGCAGAGTTCAACTAGATATGGTCCGTATGAGTAGGAAATACAGTTCTTTTTTTATAGACATGCTCATATTTCTTGCTGTATTGCAACTCTGGACAGAAGAGGATGCTTCTTGCGTTAAAACAGAGGATGTTTCATGGATGAGAACACTGGTCTGAATTTCCCTTCACAAACGGAGTTAAACCAAAGGCTCTGTGTCTTCCTACAAGCAAGAGTTCATTTCTGGAAATCCCAGTGATTTTTCGGCTCAAATGAATTTACACAGTTCACTCCCCCAACACGATTTTCACTATAAACTAAAGAGCATCTATGTAAGAGATGCTGTGGTTTGTTACAGTTTCACAAGCAGAGTTTAACTATATATGGTCAGTATTAGTAGAAACAAAGTTCTTTTTTTCTGGGCATGCTCATGTTTCTTGCTGAATTTGAGACTCTGGAAAGAAGAGCATGCTCTTTGCGTTAAAACAGAGTGTGTTTCATGGATGAGAACACTGGTCTGAATTTCCCTTCACAAACAGAGTTAAACCAAAGGCTCTGTGTCTTCCTACAAGCAAGAGTTCATTACCGGAAATCCAAGTGATTTTTCAGCTCAAATGAATTTACACAGTTCACGCACCCAACACGATTTTCACTATAAACTAAAGAGCATCTACGTAAGAGATGCTGTGGTTAGATACAGTTTCATAAGCAGAGTTCAACTAGATATGGTCAGTATTAGTAGGAAACACAGTTCTTTTTTTCTGGGCATGCACATGTTTCTTGCAGTATTAGAGACTCTGGAAAGAAGAGCAAGCTCTTTGCGTTAAAACAGAGTGTGTTTCATGGATGAGAACATTGGTCTGAATTACCCTTCACAAACGTAGTTAAAACAAAGGCTCTGTGTCTACCTACAAGCAAGAGTTCATTTCCGGAAATCCCAGTGATTTTTCGGCTCAAATGAATTTACACAGTTCACGAACCCAACACGTTTATCAGTATAAACTAAAGAGCATCTAAGTAGGAGATGCTGTGATTTGTTACAGTTTCACAAGCAGAGTTTAACTAGATATGGTAAGTAAGTGTAAGAAACACAGTTCGTTTTTTCTGGGCATGCTCATGTTTCTTGCTGTTTTGGAGACGCTGGAAAGAAGAGCATGCTTCTTGCGTTAAAACAGAGTATGTTTCATGGATGAGAACACTGGTCTGAATTTCCCTTCACAAACGGAGTTAAACCAAAGCCTCTGTGTCTTCCTTCAAGCAAGAGTGCATTTCCTGAAAACCCAGTGATTTTTCGGCTAAAATGAATTTACACAGTTCATGAACCCAACACTTTTTTCACTATAAACTAAAGAGCATCTATGTAAGAGATGCTGTGGTTTGTTACAGTTTCATGAGCAGAGTTCACCTAGATATATTCAGTATTTGTAGGAAACAGAGTTATTTTTTTCTGGGCATGCTTATGTTTCTTGCTGTATTAGAGTCTCTGGAAAGAAGAGCATGCTCTTTGAGTTAAAACAGAGTGTGTTTCATGGATGAGAACACTGGTCTGAATTTCCCTTCACAAACGGAGTTAAACCAAATCTCTGTGTCTTCCTACAAGCAAGAGTTCATTTCCGGAATTCCCAGTGATTTTTCGGCTCAAATGACGTTACACAGTTCACGCATCCAACAGGTTTTTCACTATAAACTAAAGAGCATCTATGTAAGAGATGCTGTTGTTTGTTACAGTTTCACAAGCAGAGTTTAACTAGATATGGTCCATATGAGCAAGAAACACAGTTCGTTTTTTCTGGGCATGCTCATGTTTCTTGCTGTATTAGAGACTCTGGAAAGAAGAGCATGCTCTTTGCGATAAAACAGAGTGTGTTTCATGGATTAGAACACTGCTCTGAATTTCCCCTCACAAACGGAGTTAAACCAAAGTCTCTGTGTCTTCCTTCAAGCAAGAGTGCATTTCCTGAAAACCCAGTGATTTTTCGGCTAAAATGAATTTAAACAATTCACGAACCCAACACGTTTTTCACTATAAAATAAAGAGCATCTATGTAAGAGATGCTGTGGTTTGTTACAGTTTCACAAGCAGAGTTCAACTAGATATGGTCCGTATGAGTAAGAAACACAGTTCGTTTTTTCTGGGCATGCTCATGTTTCTTGCTGTATTGGAGATGCTGGAAAGAAGAGCATGCTTCTTGCGTTAAAACAGAGTATGTTTCGTGGATGAGAACACTGGTTTGAATTTCCCTTCACAAACGGAGTTAAACCAAATCTCTGTGTCTTCCTACAAGCAAGAGTCCTTTTCCGAAAATCCCAGTCATTTTTCGGCTCAAATGAGTTTACCCAGTTCACGAACCACACACATTTTTCATTATAAACTAAAGAGCATCTATGTAAGAGATGCTGTGGTTTGTTACAGATTCACAAGCAGAGTTCAACTAGATAAGGTCCATTAGAGTAGGAAATACAGTTCTTTTTTTATGGACATGCTCATATTTCTTGCTGTATTGCAACTCTGGACAGAAGAGGATGCTTCTTGCGTTAAAACGGAGGATGTTTCATGGATGAGAACACTGGTCTGAATTTCCCTTCACAAACGGAGTTAAACCAAAGGCTCTGTGTCTTCCTACAAGCAAGAGTTCATTTCCGAAATACCCACTGATTTTTCGGCTCAATTGACTTTACACAGTTCACGCACCTCACACGATTTTCACTATAAACTAAAGAGCATCTATGTAAGAGATGCTGTGATTTGTTACAGTTTCACAAGCAGAGTTTCACTAGATATGGTCCGTATGTGTAAGAAACACAGTTCGTTTTTTCTGGGCATGCTCATGTTTCTTGCTGTTTTGGAGACGCTGGAAAGAAGAGCATGCTTCTTGCGTTAAAACAGAGTATGTTTCATGGATTAGAACACTGGTCTGAATTTCCCTTCACAAACGGAGTTAAACCAAAGTCTCTGTGTCTTCCTTCAAGCAAGAGTGCATTTCCTGAAAACCCAGTGATTTTTCGGCTAAAATGTATTTAAACAATTCACGAACCCAACACGTTTTTCACTATAAACTAAAGAGCATCTATGTAAGAGATGCTGTTGTTTGTTACAGTTTCACAAGCAGAGTTTAACTAGATATGGTCCATATGAGCAAGAAACACAGTTCGTTTTTTCTGGGCATGCTCATGTTTCTTGCTGTATTAGAGACTCTGGAAAGAAGAGCATGCTCTTTGCGATAAAACAGAGTGTGTTTCATGGATTAGAACACTGCTCTGAATTTCCCCTCACAAACGGAGTTAAACCAAAGTCTCTGTGTCTTCCTTCAAGCAAGAGTGCATTTCCTGAAAACCCAGTGATTTTTCGGCTAAAATGAATTTAAACAATTCACGAACCCAACACGTTTTTCACTATAAACTAAAGAGCATCTATGTAAGAGATGCTGTGGTTTGTTACAGTTTCACAAGCAGAGTTTAACTAGATATGGTCCGTATGAGTAAGAAACACAGTTCGTTTTTTCTGGGCATGCTCATGTTTCTTGCTGTATTGGAGATGCTGGAAAGAAGAGCATGCTTCTTGCGTTAAAACAGAGTATGTTTCGTGGATGAGAACACTGGTTTGAATTTCCCTTCACAAACGGAGTTAAACCAAATCTCTGTGTCTTCCTACAAGCAAGAGTCCTTTTCCGAAAATCCCAGTGATTTTTCGGCTCAAATGAATTTACCCAGTTCACGAACCCCACACGTTTTTCATTATAAACTAAAGAGCATCTATGTAAGAGATGCTGTGGTTTGTTACAGATTCACAAGCAGAGTTCAACTAGATAAGGTCCATTTGAGTAGGAAATACAGTTCTTTTTTTATGGACATGCTCATATTTCTTGCTGTATTGCAACACTGGACAGAAGAGGATGCTTCTTACGTTAAAACGGAGGATGTTTCATGGATGAGAACACTGGTCTGAATTTCCCTTCACAAACGGAGTTAAACCAAAGGCTCTGTGTCTTCCTACAAGCAAGAGTTCATTTCCGAAATACCCAGTGATTTTTCGGCTAAAATGTATTTAAACAATTCACGAACCCAACACGTTTTTCACTATAAACTAAAGAGCATCTATGTAAGAGATGGTGTGGCTTGTTACAGTTTCACAAGCAGAGTTTAACTAGATATGGTCCGTATGAGTAAGAAACACAGTTCGTTTTTTCTGGGCATGCTCATGTTTCTTGCTGTATTGGAAATGCTGGAAAGAAGAGCATGCTTCTTGCGTTAAAACAGAGTATGTTTCATGGATGAGAACACTGGTCTGAATTTCCCTTAACAAACGGAATTAAACCAAAGGCTCTGTGTCTTCCTACAAGCAAGAGTGAATTTCCGGAAAACCCAGTGATTTTTCGGCTCAAATGAATTTACCCAGTTCACGAACCCCACAAGTTTTTTACTATAAAGTATAGAGCATCTATGTAAGACATGCTGTGGTTTGTTACAGTTTCACAAGCAGAGTTCAACTAGATATGGTCCGTATGAGTAGGAAATACACTTCTTTTTTATGGGCATGCTCATATTTCTTGCTGTATTGCAACACTGGACAGAAGAGGATGCTTCGTGCGTTAAAACAGAGTGTGTTTCATGGATGAGAACATTGGTCTGAATTACCCTTCACAAACGTAGTTAAAACAAAGGTTCTGTGTCTACCTACAAGCAAGAGTTCATTTCCGGAAATCCCAGTGATTTTTCGGCTCAAATGAATTTACACAGTTCACGAACCCAACACGTTTATCAGTATAAACTAAAGAGCATCTAAGTAAGAGATGCTGTGATTTGTTACAGTTTCACAAGCAGAGTTTAACTAGATATGGTAAGTAAGTGTAAGAAACACAGTTCGTTTTTTCTGGGCATGCTCATGTTTCTTGCTGTTTTGGAGACGCTGGAAAGAAGAGCATGCTTCTTGCGTTAAAACAGAGTATGTTTCATGGATGAGAACACTGGTCTGAATTTCCCTTCACAAACGGAGTTAAACCAAAGCCTCTGTGTCTTCCTTAAAGCAAGAGTGCATTTCCTGAAAACCCAGTGATTTTTCGGCTAAAATGAATTTACACAGTTCATGAACCCAACACGTTTTTCACTATAAACTAAAGAGCATCTATGTAAGAGATGCAGTGGTTTTGTAAAGTTTCACAAGCACAATTCAACTAGATATGGTCAGTATTAGTAGGAAATACAGTTCTTTTTTTATGGACATGCTCATATTTCTTGCTGTATTGCAACACTGGACAGAAGAGGATGCTTCTTACGTTAAAACGGAGGATGTTTCATGGATGAGAACACTGGTCTGAATTTCCCTTCACAAACGGAGTTAAACCAAAGGCTCTGTGTCTTCCTACAAGCAAGAGTTCATTTCCGAAATACCCAGTGATTTTTCGGCTAAAATGTATTTAAACAATTCACGAACCCAACACGTTTTTCACTATAAACTAAAGAGCATCTATGTAAGAGATGGTGTGGCTTGTTACAGTTTCACAAGCAGAGTTTAACTAGATATGGTCCGTATGAGTAAGAAACACAGTTCGTTTTTTCTGGGCATGCTCATGTTTCTTGCTGTATTGGAGATGCTGGAAAGAAGAGCATGCTTCTTGCGTTAAAACAGAGTATGTTTCATGGATGAGAACACTGGTCTGAATTTCCCTTAACAAACGGAATTAAACCAAAGGCTCTGTGTCTTCCTACAAGCAAGAGTGAATTTCCGGAAAACCCAGTGATTTTTCGGCTCAAATGAATTTACCCAGTTCACGAACCCCACAAGATTTTTACTATAAAGTATAGAGCATCTATGTAAGACATGCTGTGGTTTGTTACAGTTTCACAAGCAGAGTTCAACTAGATATGGTCCGTATGAGTAGGAAATACACTTCTTTTTTTATGGGCATGCTCATATTTCTTGCTGTATTGCAACTCTGGACAGAAGAGGATGCTTCGTGCGTTAAAACAGAGTGTGTTTCATGGATGAGAACATTGGTCTGAATTACCCTTCACAAACGTAGTTAAAACAAAGGCTCTGTGTCTACCTACAAGCAAGAGTTCATTTCCGGAAATCCCAGTGATTTTTCGGCTCAAATGAATTTACACAGTTCACGAACCCAACACGTTTATCAGTATAAACTAAAGAGCATCTGAGTAAGAGATGCTGTGATTTGTTACAGTTTCACAAGCAGAGTTTAACTAGATATGGTAAGTAAGTGTAAGAAACACAGTTCGTTTTTTCTGGGCATGCTCATATTTCTTGCTGTTTTGGAGACGCTGGAAAGAAGAGCATGCTTCTTGCGTTAAAACAGAGTATGTTTCATGGATGAGAACACTGGTCTGAATTTCCCTTCACAAACGGAGTTAAACCAAAGCCTCTGTGTCTTCCTTAAAGCAAGAGTGCATTTCCTGAAAACCCAGTGATTTTTCGGCTAAAATAAATTTACACAGTTCATGAACCCAACACGTTTTTCACTATAAACTAAAGAGCATCTATGTAAGAGATGCAGTGGTTTTGTAAAGTTTCACAAGCACAATTCAACTAGATATGGTCAGTATTAGTAGGAAATACAGTTCTTTTTTTATGGACATGCTCATATTTCTTGCTGTATTGCAACTCTGGACAGAAGAGGATGCTTCTTGTGTTAAAACAGACGGTGTTTCATGGATGAGAACACTGTTCTGAATTTCCCTTCACAAACGGAGTTAAACCAAAGGCTCTGTGTCTTCCTACAAGCAAGAGTTCATTTCCGGAAATCCCAGTGATTTTTCGGCTCAAATGAATTTACCCAGTTCACGAACCCAACACTTTTTTCACTATAAACTAAAGAGCATCTATGTAAGAGATGCTGTTGTTTGTTACAGTTTCACAAGCAGAGTTTCACTAGATATGGTCCGTATGTGTAAGAAACACAGTTCGTTTTTTCTGGGCATGCTCATGTTTCTTGCTGTTTTGGAGACGCTGGAAAGAAGAGCATGCTTCTTGCGTTAAAACAGAGTATGTTTCATGGATTAGAACACTGGTCTGAATTTCCCCTCACAAACGGAGTTAAACCAATGTCTCTGTGTCTTCCTTCAAGCAAGAGTGCATTTCCTGAAAAACCAGTGATTTTTTGGCTAAAATGTATTTAAACAATTCACGAACCCAACACGTTTTTCACTATAAACTAAAGAGCATCTATGTAAGAGATGCTGTTGTTTGTTACAGTTTCACAAGCAGAGTTTAACTAGATATGGTCCATATGAGCAAGAAACACAGTTCGTTTTTTCTGGGCATGCTCATGTTTCTTGCTGTATTAGAGACTCTGGAAAGAAGAGCATGCTCTTTGCGATAAAACAGACTGTGTTTCATGGATTAGAACACTGCTCTGAATTTCCCCTCACAAACGGAGTTAAACCAAAGTCTCTGTGTCTTCCTTCAAGCAAGAGTGCATTTCCTGAAAACCCAGTGATTTTTCGGCTAAAATGAATTTAAACAATTCACGAACCCAACACGTTTTTCACTATAAACTAAAGAGCATCTATGTAAGAGATGCTGTGGTTTGTTACAGTTTCACAAGCAGAGTTTAACTAGATATGGTCCGTATGAGTAAGAAACACAGTTCGTTTTTTCTGGGCATGCTCATGTTTCTTGCTGTATTGGAGATGCTGGAAAGAAGAGCATGCTTCTTGCGTTAAAACAGAGTATGTTTCGTGGATGAGAACACTGGTTTGAATTTCCCTTCACAAACGGAGTTAAACCAAATCTCTGTGTCTTCCTACAAGCAAGAGTCCTTTTCCGAAAATCCCAGTGATTTTTCGGCTCAAATGAATTTACCCAGTTCACGAACCCCACACGTTTTTCATTATAAACTAAAGAGCATCTATGTAAGAGATGCTGTGGTTTGTTACAGATTCACAAGCAGAGTTCAACTAGATAAGGTCCATTTGAGTAGGAAATACAGTTCTTTTTTTATGGACATGCTCATATTTCTTGCTGTATTGCAACACTGGACAGAAGAGGATGCTTCTTACGTTAAAACGGAGGATGTTTCATGGATGAGAACACTGGTCTGAATTTCCCTTCACAAACGGAGTTAAACCAAAGGCTCTGTGTCTTCCTACAAGCAAGAGTTCATTTCCGAAATACCCAGTGATTTTTCGGCTAAAATGTATTTAAACAATTCACGAACCCAACACGTTTTTCACTATAAACTAAAGAGCATCTATGTAAGAGATGGTGTGGCTTGTTACAGTTTCACAAGCAGAGTTTAACTAGATATGGTCCGTAAGAGTAAGAAACACAGTTCGTTTTTTCTGGGCATGCTCATGTTTCTTGCTGTATTGGAGATGCTGGAAAGAAGAGCATGCTTCTTGCGTTAAAACAGAGGATGTTTCATGGATGAGAACACTGGTCTGAATTTCCCTTCACAAACGGAGTTAAACCAAAGGCTCTGTGTCTTCCTACAAGCAAGAGTGAATTTCCGGAAAACCCAGTGATTTTTCGGCTCAAATGAATTTACCCAGTTCACGAACCCCACAAGTTTTTTACTATAAAGTATAGAGCATCTATGTAAGACATGCTGTGGTTTGTTACAGTTTCACAAGCAGAGTTCAACTAGATATGGTCCGTATGAGTAGGAAATACACTTCTTTTTTTATGGGCATGCTCATATTTCTTGCTGTATTGCAACACTGGACAGAAGAGGATGCTTCGTGCGTTAAAACAGAGTGTGTTTCATGGATGAGAACATTGGTCTGAATTACCCTTCACAAACGTAGTTAAAACAAAGGCTCTGTGTCTACCTACAAGCAAGAGTTCATTTCCGGAAATCCCAGTGATTTTTCGGCTCAAATGAATTTACACAGTTCACGAACCCAACACGTTTATCAGTATAAACTAAAGAGCATCTAAGTAAGAGATGCTGTGATTTGTTACAGTTTCACAAGCAGAGTTTAACTAGATATGGTAAGTAAGTGTAAGAAACACAGTTCGTTTTTTCTGGGCATGCTCATGTTTCTTGCTGTTTTGGAGACGCTGGAAAGAAGAGCATGCTTCTTGCGTTAAAACAGAGTATGTTTCATGGATGAGAACACTGGTCTGAATTTCCCTTCACAAACGGAGTTAAACCAAAGCCTCTGTGTCTTCCTTAAAGCAAGAGTGCATTTCCTGAAAACCCAGTGATTTTTCGGCTAAAATGAATTTACACAGTTCATGAACCCAACACGTTTTTCACTATAAACTAAAGAGCATCTATGTAAGAGATGCAGTGGTTTTGTAAAGTTTCACAAGCACAATTCAACTAGATATGGTCAGTATTAGTAGGAAATACAGTTCTTTTTTTATGGACATGCTCATATTTCTTGCTGTATTGCAACACTGGACAGAAGAGGATGCTTCTTACGTTAAAACGGAGGATGTTTCATGGATGAGAACACTGGTCTGAATTTCCCTTCACAAACGGAGTTAAACCAAAGGCTCTGTGTCTTCCTACAAGCAAGAGTTCAATTCCGAAATACCCAGTGATTTTTCGGCTAAAATGTATTTAAACAATTCACGAACCCAACACGTTTTTCACTATAAACTAAAGAGCATCTATGTAAGAGATGGTGTGGCTTGTTACAGTTTCACAAGCAGAGTTTAACTAGATATGGTCCGTATGAGTAAGAAACACAGTTCGTTTTTTCTGGGCATGCTCATGTTTCTTGCTGTATTGGAGATGCTGGAAAGAAGAGCATGCTTCTTGCGTTAAAACAGAGTATGTTTCATGGATGAGAACACTGGTCTGAATTTCCCTTAACAAACGGAATTAAACCAAAGGCTCTGTGTCTTCCTACAAGCAAGAGTGAATTTCCGGAAAACCCAGTGATTTTTCGGCTCAAATGAATTTACCCAGTTCACGAACCCCACAAGATTTTTACTATAAAGTATAGAGCATCTATGTAAGACCTGCTGTGGTTTGTTACAGTTTCACAAGCAGAGTTCAACTAGATATGGTCCGTATGAGTAGGAAATACACTTCTTTTTTTATGGGCATGCTCATATTTCTTGCTGTATTGCAACTCTGGACAGAAGATGATGCTTCGTGCGTTAAAACAGAGTGTGTTTCATGGATGAGAACATTGGTCTGAATTACCCTTCACAAACGTAGTTAAAACAAAGGCTCTGTGTCTACCTACAAGCAAGAGTTCATTTCCGGAAATCCCAGTGATTTTTCGGCTCAAATGAATTTACACAGTTCACGAACCCAACACGTTTATCAGTATAAACTAAAGAGCATCTGAGTAAGAGATGCTGTGATTTGTTACAGTTTCACAAGCAGAGTTTAACTAGATATGGTAAGTAAGTGTAAGAAACACAGTTCGTTTTTTCTGGGCATGCTCATGTTTCTTGCTGTTTTGGAGACGCTGGAAAGAAGAGCATGCTTCTTGCGTTAAAACAGAGTATGTTTCATGGATGAGAACACTGGTCTGAATTTCCCTTCACAAACGGAGTTAAACCAAAGCCTCTGTGTCTTCCTTAAAGCAAGAGTGCATTTCCTGAAAACCCAGTGATTTTTCGGCTAAAATGAATTTACACAGTTCATGAACCCAACACGTTTTTCACTATAAACTAAAGAGCATCTATGTAAGAGATGCAGTGGTTTTGTAAAGTTTCACAAGCACAATTCAACTAGATATGGTCAGTATTAGTAGGAAATACAGTTCTTTTTTTATGGACATGCTCATATTTCTTGCTGTATTGCAACTCTGGACAGAAGAGGATGCTTCTTGCGTTAAAACAGAGGATGTTTCATGGATGAGAACACTGGTCTGAATTTCCCTTCACAAACGGAGTTAAACCAAAGGCTCTGTGTCTTCCTACAAGCAAGAGATCATTTCCGAAATACCCACTGATTTTTCGGCTCAATTGACTTTACACAGTTCACGCACCTCACACGATTTTCACTATAAACTAAAGAGCATCTATGTAAGAGATGCTGTGATTTGTTACAGTTTCACAAGCAGAGTTTCACTAGATATGGTCCGTATGTGTAAGAAACACAGTTCGTTTTTTCTGGTCATGCTCATGTTTCTTGCTGTTTTGGAGACGCTGGAAAGAAGAGCATGCTTCTTGAGTTAAAACAGAGTATGTTTCATGGATTAGAACACTGGTCTGAATTTCCCCTCACAAACGGAGTTAAACCAAAGTCTCTGTGTCTTCCTTCAAGCAAGAGTGCATTTCCTGAAAACCCAGTGATTTTTCGGCTAAAATGTATTTAAACAATTCACGAACCCAACACGTTTTTCACTATAAACTAAAGATCATCTATGTAAGAGATGCTGTTGTTTGTTACAGTTTCACAAGCAGAGTTTAACTAGATATGGTCCATATGAGGAAGAAACACAGTTCGTTTTTTCTGGGCATGCTCGTGTTTCTTGCTGTATTAGAGACTCTGGAAAGAAGAGCATGCTCTTTGCGATAAAACAGAGTGTGTTTCATGGATTAGAACACTGCTCTGAATTTCCCCTCACAAACGGAGTTAAACCAAAGTCTCTGTGTCTTCCTTCAAGCAAGAGTGCATTTCCTGAAAACCCAGTGATTTTTAGGCTAAAATGAATTTAAACAATTCACGAACACAACACGTTTTTCACTATAAACTAAAGAGCATCTATGTAAGAGATGCTGTGGTTTGTTACAGTTTCACAAGCAGAGTTTAACTAGATATGGTCCGTATGAGTAAGAAACACAGTTCGTTTTTTCTGGGCATGCTCATGTTTCTTGCTGTATTGGAGATGCTGGAAAGAAGAGCATGCTTCTTGCGTTAAAACAGAGTATGTTTCGTGGATGAGAACACTGGTTTGAATTTCCCTTCACAAACGGAGTTAAACCAAATCTCTGTGTCTTCCTACAAGCAAGAGTCCTTTTCCGAAAATCAAAGTGATTTTTCGGCTCAAATGAATTTACCCAGTTCACTAACCCCTCACGTTTTTCATTATAAACTAAAGAGCATCTATGTAAGAGATGCTGTGGTTTGTTACAGATTCACAAGCAGAGTTCAACTAGATAAGGTCCATTTGAGTAGGAAATACAGTTCTTTTTTTATGGACATGCTCATATTTCTTGCTGTATTGCAACTCTGGACAGAAGAGGATGCTTCTTGCGTTAAAACGGAGGATGTTTCATGGATGAGAACACTGGTCTGAATTTCCCTTCACAAACGGAGTTAAACCAAAGGCTCTGTGTCTTCCTACATGCAAGAGTTCATTTCCGAAATACCCAGGGATTTTTCGGCTAAAATGTATTTAAACAATTCACGAACCCAACACGTTTTTCACTATAAACTAAAGAGCATCTATGTAAGAGATGGTGTGGCTTGTTACAGTTTCACAAGCAGAGTTTAACTAGATATGGTCCGTATGAGTAAGAAACACAGTTCGTTTTTTCTGGGCATGCTCATGTTTCTTGCTGTATTGGAGATGCTGGAAAGAAGATCATGCTTCTTGCGTTAAAACAGAGTATGTTTCATGGATGAGAACACTGGTCTGAATTTCCCTTAACAAACGGAATTAAATCAAAGGCTCTGTGTCTTCCTACAAGCAAGAGTGAATTTCCGGAAAACCCAGTGATTTTTTGGCTCAAATGAATTTACCCAGTTCACGAACCCCACAAGTTTTTTACTATAAAGTATAGAGCATCTATGTAAGACATGCTGTGGTTTGTTACAGTTTCACAAGCAGAGTTCAACTAGATATGGTCCGTATGAGTAGGAAATACACTTCTTTTTTTATGGGCATGCTCATATTTCTTGCTGTATTGCAACTCTGGACAGAAGAGGATGCTTCGTGCGTTAAAACAGAGTGTGTTTCATGGATGAGAACATTGGTCTGAATTTCCCTTCACAAACGGAGTTAAACCAAAGGCTCTGTGTCTTCCTATGAGCAAAAGTTCATTTCCGGAAATCCCAGTGATTTTTCGGCTCAAATGAATTTACACAGTTCACGAACCCAACACGTTTTTCACTATAAACTAAAGAGCATCTATGTAAGAGATGCTGTGGTTTGTTACAGTTTCATAAGCAGAGTTCAACTAGATATGGTCGGTATTTGTAGGAAACACAGTTCTTTTTTTCTGGGCATGCTCATATTTCTTGCTGTATTGGAGATGCTGGAAAGAAGAGCATGCTTCTTGCGTTAAAACAGAGTATGTTTCATCGATGAGAACACTGGTCTGAATTTCCCTTCACAAACGGAGATAAACCAAAGGCTCTGTGTCTTCCTACAAGCAAGAGTTCAATTCCCGAAAACCCAGTGATTTTTCGGCTAAAATGAATTTACACAATTCACGAACCCAACACGTTTTTCACTATAAACTAAAGAGCATCTATGTAAGAGATGCTGTGGTTTGTTACAGTTTCACAAGCAGAGTTTAACTAGATATGGTCAGTTTTAGTAGGAAACACAGTTATTTTTTTATGGACATGCTCATATTTCTTGCTGTATTGCAACTCTGGACAGAAGAGGATGCTTCTTGCGTTAAAACAGAGGATGTTTCATGGATGAGAACACTGGTCTGAATTTCCCTTCACAAACGGAGTTAAACCAAAGGCTCTGTGTCTTCCTACAAGCAAGAGTTCAATTCTGGAAAACCCAGTGATTTTTCGGCTAAAATGAATTTACACAATTCACGAACCCAACACGTTTTTCACTATAAACTAAAGAGCATCTATGTAAGAGATGCTGTGGTTTGTTACAGTTTCATAAGCAGAGTTCAACTAGATATGGTCAGTATTTGTAGGAAACACAGTTCTTTTTTTCTGGGCATGCTCATATTTCTTGCTGTTTTGGAGATGCTGGAAAGAAGAGCATGCTTCTTGCGTTAAAACAGAGTATGTTTCATCGATGAGAACACTGGTCTGAATTTCCCTTCACAAACGGAGTTAAACCAAAGGCTCTGTGTCTTCCTACTAGCAAGAGTTCATTTCCGGAAATCCCAGTGATTTTTCGGCTCAAATGAATTTACACAGTTCACGCACCCAACACGATATTCACTATAAACTAAAGAGCATCTATGTAAGACATGCTGTGGTTTGTTACAGTTTCACAAGCAGAGTTTAACTAGATATGGTCCGTATGAGTAAGAAACACAGTTCGTTTTTTCTGGGCATGCTCATGTTTCTTGCTGTATTGGAGATGCTGGAAAGAAGAGCATGCTTCTTGCGTTAAAACAGAGTATGTTTCATCGGTGAGAACACTGGACTCAATTTCCCTTAACAAACGGAGTTAAACCAAAGCCTCTGTGTCTTCCTTCAAGCAAGAGTTCATTTCCTGAAAACCCAGTGATTTTTCGGCTCAAATGAATTTACCCAGTTCACGAACCCCACATGTTTTTTACTATAAAGTATAGAGCATCTATGTAAGACATGCTGTGGTTTGTTACAGATTCACAAGCAGTGTTCAACTAGATATGGTCTGTATGACTAAGAAATACAGTTATTTTTTTATGGACATGCTCATATTTCTTGCTGTATTGCAACTCTGGACAGAAGAGGATGCATCCTGCGTTAAAACAGAGGATGTTTCATGGATGAGAACACTGGTCTGAATTTCCCTTCACAAACGGAGTTAAACCAAAGGCTCTGTGTCTTCCTACGAGCAAAAGTTCATTTCCGGAAATCCCAGTGATTTTTCGGCTCAAATGAATTTACACAGTTCACGAACCCAACACGTTTTTCACTATAAACTAAAGAGCATCTATGTAAGAGATGCTGTGGTTTGTTACAGGTTCATAAGCAGGTTTAACTAGATATGGTCAGTATTTGTAGGAAACACAGTTCTTTTTTTCTGGGCATGCTCATATTTCTTGCTGTATTGGAGATGCTGGAAAGAAGAGCATGCTTCTTGCATTAAAACAGAGTATGTTTCATCGATGAGAACACTGGTCTGAATTTCCCTTCACAAACGGAGTTAAACCAAAGGCTCTGTGTCTTCCTACAAGCAAGAGTTCAATTCCCGAAAACCCAGTGATTTTTCGGCTAAAATGAATTTGCACAATTCACGAACTCAACACGTTTTTCACTATAAACTAAAGAGCATCTATGTAAGAGATGCTGTGGTTTGTTACAGTTTCACAAGCAGAGTTTAACTAGATATGGTCAGTTTTAGTAGGAAACACAGTTATTTTTTTATGGACATGCTCATATTTCTTGCTGTATTGCAACTCTGGACAGAAGAGGATGCTTCTTGCGTTAAAACATAGGATGTTTCATGCATGAGAACACTGGTCTGAATTTCCCTTCACAAACGGAGTTAAACCAAAGGCTCTGTGTCTTCCTACAAGCAAGAGTTCATTTCCGGAATACCCACTGATTTTTCGGCTCAAATGACTTTACACAGTTCACGCACCCAACACGTTTTTCAGTATAAACTAAAGAGCATCTATGTAAGAGATGCTGTGATTTGTTACAGTTTCATAAGCAGAGTTCAACTAGATATGGTCAGTATTAGTAGGAAACACAGTTCTTTTTTTCTGGGCATGCACATGTTTCTTGCTGTATTAGAGACTCTGGAAAGAAGAGCATGCTCTTTGCGTTAAAACAGAGTGTGTTTCATGGATGAGAACATTGGTCTGAATTTCCCATCACAAACAGAGTTAAACCAAAGGCTCTGTGTCTTCCTACAAGCAAGAGTTCAATTCTGGAAAACCCAGTGATTTTTCAGCTAAAATGAATTTACACAATTCACGAACCCAACACGTTTTTCACTATAAACTAAAGAGCATCTATGTAAGAGATGCTGTGGTTTGTTACAGTTTCAAAAGCAGAGTTCAACTAGATATGGTCCGTATGAGTAAGAAATACAGTTCTTTTTTTATGGACATGCTCATATTTCTTGCTGTATTGCAACTCTGGACAGAAGAGGATGCTTCTTGCGTGAAAACAGAGGATGTTTCATGGATGAGAACACTGGTCTGAATTTCCCTTCACAAACGGAGTTAAACCAAAGGCTCTGTGTCTTCCTACAAGCAAGAGTTCATTTCCGGAATTCCCAGTGATTTTTCGGCTCAAATGACGTTACACAGTTCACGCATCCAACAGGTTTTTCAGTATAAACTAAAGAGCATCAATGTAAGAGATGCTGTGATTTGTTACAGTTTCACTAGCAGAGTTTAACTAGATATGGTCCGTATGTGTCAGAAACACAGTTCATTTTTTCTAGGCATGCTCTTGTTTCTTGCTGTATTAGAGACACTGGAAAGAAGAGCATGCTCTTTGCGTTAAAACAGAGTGTGTTTCATGGATGACAACACTGGTCTGAATTTCCCTTCACAAACGGAGTTATACCAAAGGCTCTGTGTCTTCCTACCTGCAAGAGTTCATTTCCGGAAAACCCAGTGATTTTTCGCTCAAATGAAATTACCAAGTTCACGAACCCCAGAAGTTATTCACTATAAACTAAAGAGCTTCTATGTAAGACATGCTGTGGTTTGTTACAGTTTCACAAGCAGAGTTCAACTAGATATGGTACATATGAGTAGGAAATACAGTTCTTTTTTTATGGACATGCTCATATTTCTTGCTGTATTGCAACTCTGGACAGAAGAGGATGCTTCTTGCGTTAAAACAGAGGATGTTTCATGGATGAGAACACTGGTCTGAATTTCCCTTCACAAACGGAGTTAAACCAAAGGCTCTGTGTCTTCCTACAAGCAAGAGTTCATTTCCGGAATTCCCAGTGATTTTTCGGCTCAAATGACTTTACACAGTTCACGCACCCAACACGTTTTTCAGTATAAACTAAAGAGCATCTATGTAAGAGTTGTGGTGATTTGTTACAGTTTTACAAGCAGAGTTCAACTAGATATGGTCCGTATGATTAGGAAATACAGTTCTTTTTTTATGGACATGCTCATATTTCTTGCTGTATTGCAACTCTGGACAGAAGAGGATGCTTCTTGCGTTAAAACAGAGGATGTTTCATGGATGAGAACACTGGTCTGAATTTCCCTTCACAAACAGAGTTAAAACAAAGGCTCTGTGTCTTCCTACAAGCAAGAGTTCAAATCCGGAAAACCCAGTGATTTTTCGGCTAAAATGAATTTACACAATTCACGAACACAACACGTTATTCACTATAAACTAAAGAGCATCTATGTAAGAGATGCTGTGGTTTGTTACAGTTTCATAAGCAGAGTTCAAGTGTATATGGTCAGTATTAGTAGGAAACACACTTCTTTTTTTCTGGGCATGCACATGTTTCTTGCTGTATTAGAGACTCTGGAAAGAAGAGCATGCTCTTTGTGTTGAAACAGAGTGTGTTTCATTAATGAGAAGACTGGTCTGAATTTCCCTTCACAAACGGAGTTAAACCAAAGGCTCTGTATCTTCCTACAAGTCAGAGTTCATTTCCGGAAACCCAGTGATTTTAGGGCTCAAATGAATTTGCCCAGTTCAGGAACCCCACACGTTTTTCAGTATAAACTAAAGAGCATCTATGTAAGAGATGCTGTGGTTTGTTACAGTTTCACAAGCAGAGTTTAACTAGATATGGTCCGTATGTGTAAGAAATACAGTTCTTTTTTTATGGACATGCTCATATTTCTTGCTGTATTGCAACTCTGGACAGAAGAGGATGCTTCTTGCGTTAAAACAGAGGATGTTTCATGGATGAGAACACTGGTCTGAATTTCCCTTCACAAACGGAGTTAAACCAAAGGCTCTGTGTCTTCCTACAAGCAAGAGTTCATTTCCGGAATTCCCAGTTATTTTTCGGCTCAAATGACTTTACACAGTTCAGGCACCCAACACGTTTTTCAGTATAAACTAAAGAGCATCTATGTAAGAGATGCTGTGATTTGTTACAGTTTCACAAGCAGAGTTTAACTAGATATGGTCCGTATGAGTAGGAAATACAGTTCTTTTTTTATGGACATGCTCATATTTCTTGCTGTATTGCAACTCTGGACAGAAGAGGATGCTTCTTGCGTTAAAACAGAGGATGTTTCATGGATGAGAACACTGGTCTGAATTTCCCTTCACAAACGGAGTTAAACCAAAGGCTCTGTGTCTTCCTACAAGCAAGAGTTCAATTCCGGAAAACCCAGTGATTTTTCGGCTAAAATGAATTTACACAATTCACGAACCCAACACGTTTTTTACTATAAACTAAAGAGCATCTATGTAAGAGATGCTGTGGTTTGTTACAGTTTCATAATCAGAGTTCAACTAGATATGGTCAGTATTAGTAGGAAACACAGTTCTTTTTTTCTGGGCATGCACATGTTTCTTGCTGTATTAGACACTCTGGAAAGAAGAGCATGCTCTTTGCATTAAAACAGAGTGTGTTTCATGGATGAGAACATTGGTCTGAATTTCCTTTCACAAACATAGTTAAACCAAAGGCTCTGTGTCTTCCTACAAGCAAGAGTTCATTTCCTGAAATCCCAGTGATTTTTCGGCTCAAATGAATTTACACAGTTCACGAACCCAACAGGTTTATCATTATAAACTAAAGAGCATCTAAGTAAGAGATGCTGTGGTTTGTTACAGTTTCACAAGCAGAGTTTAACTAGATATGGTTCGTATGTTTAAGAAACACAGTTCGTTTTTTCTTGGCATGCTCATGTTTCTTGCTGTTTTGGAGACGCTGGAAGGAAGAGCATGCTTCTTGCGTTAAAACAGAGTATGTTTCATGGATGAGAACACTGGCCTGAATTTCCCTTCACAAACGGAGTTAAACCAAAGGCTCTGTGTCTTCCTACAAGCAAGAGTTGATTTCCGGAAATCCCAGTGATTTTTCGGCTCAAAAGAATTTACCCAGTTCACGCACCCCACACGTTTTTCACTATAAACTAAAGAGCATCTATGTAAGAGATGCTGTTGTTTGTTACAGTTTCAGAAGCAGAGTTTAACTAGATATGGTCCTTATGAGTAAGAAACACAGTTCGTTTTTTCTGAGCATGCTCATGTTTCTTGCTGTATTAGAGACTCTGGAAAGAAGAGCATGCTCTTTGCGTTAAAACAGAATATGTTTCATGGATGAGAACACTGGTCTGAATTTCCCTTCACAAACGGAGTTAAACCAAAGGCTCTGTATCTTCCTACAAGTAAGAGTTCAATTCCAGAAAACCCAGTGATTTTAGGGCTCAAATGAATTTGCCCAGTTCACGAACCCCACACGTTTTTCACTATAAACTAAAGAGCATCTATGTAAGAGATGCGGTGGATTGTTACAGTTTCACAAGCAGAGTTGAACTAGATATGGTCCGTATGAGTAGGAAATACAGTTCTTTTTTTATGGACATGCTCATATTTCTTGGTGTATTGCAACTCTGGACAGAAGAGGATGCTTCTTGCGTGAAAACAGAGGATGTTTCATGGATGAGAACACTAGTCTGAATTTCCCTTCACAAACAGAGTTAAACCAAAGGCTCTGTGTCTTCCTACAAGCAAGAGTTCATTTCCGGAATTCCCAGTCATTTTTCGGCTCAAATGACTTTACTCAGTTCACGCATCCAACACGTTTTTCAGTATAAACTAAAGAGCATCTATGTAAGAGATGCTGTGATTTGTTACAGTTTCACAAACAGAGTTTAACTAGATATGGTCCGTATGTGTCAGAAACACAGTTCGTTTTTTTCTGGGCATGCTCATGTTTCTTGCTGCTTTGGAGACGCTGGAAAGAAGAGCATGCTTCTTGCGTTAAAACAGAGTATGTTTCATGGATGAGAAGACTGGTCTGAATTTCCCTTCACAAACGGAGTTAAACCAAAGGCTCTGTATCTTCCTACAAGTCAGAGTTCATTTCCGGAAATCCCAGTGATTTTAGGGCTCAAATGAATTTGCCCAGTTCAGGAACCCCACACGTTTTTAAGTATAAACTAAAGAGCATCTATGTAAGAGATGCTGTGGTTTGTTACAGTTTCACAAGCAGAGTTTAACTAGATATGGTCCGTATGTGTAAGAAATACAGTTCTTTTTTTATGGACATGCTCATATTTCTTGCTGTATTGCAACTCTGGACAGAAGAGGATGCTTCTTGCGTTAAAACAGAGGATGTTTCATGGATGAGAACACTGGTCTGAATTTCCCTTCACAAACGGAGTTAAACCAAAGGCTCTGTGTCTTCCTAAAAGCAAGAGTTCATTTCCGGAATTCCCAGTTATTTTTCGGCTCAAATGACTTTACACAGTTCAGGTACCCAACACGTTTTTCAGTATAAACTAAAGAGCATCTATGTAAGAGATGCTGTGATTTGTTACAGTTTCACAAGCAGAGTTTAACTAGATATGGTCTGTATGAGTAGGAAATACAGTTCTTTTTTTATGGACATGCTCATATTTCTTGCTGTATTGCAACTCTGGACAGAAGAGGATGCTTCTTGCGTTAAAACAGAGGATGTTTCATGGATGAGAACACTGGTCTGAATTTCCCTTCACAAACGGAGTTAAGACAAAGGCTCTGTGTCTTCCTACAAGCAAGAGTTCAATTCCGGAAAACCCAGTGATTTTTCGGCTAAAATGAATTTACACAATTCACGAACCCAACACGTTTTTTACTATAAACTAAAGAGCATCTATGTAAGAGATGCTGTGGTTTGTTACAGTTTCATAATCAGAGTTCAACTAGATATGGTCAGTATTAGTAGGAAACACAGTTCTTTTTTTCTGGGCATGCACATGTTTCTTGCTGTATTAGACACTCTGGAAAGAAGAGCATGCTCTTTGCATTAAAACAGAGTGTGTTTCATGGATGAGAACATTGGTCTGAATTTCCTTTCACAAACATAGTTAAACCAAAGGCTCTGTGTCTTCCTACAAGCAAGAGTTCATTTCCTGAAATCCCAGTGATTTTTCGGCTCAAATGAATTTACACAGTTCACGAACCCAACAGGTTTATCATTATAAACTAAAGAGCATCTAAGTAAGAGATGCTGTTGTTTGTTACAGTTTCACAAGCAGAGTTTAACTAGATATGGTCCTTATGAGTAAGAAACACAGTTCGTTTTTTCTCAGCATGCTCATGTTTCTTGCTGTATTAGAGACTCTGGAAAGAAGAGCATGCTCTTTGCGTTAAAACAGAATATGTTTCATGGATGAGAACACTGGTCTGAATTTCCCTTCACAAACGGAGTTAAACCAAAGGCTCTGTATCTTCCTACAAGTAAGAGTTCAATTCCAGAAAACCCAGTGATTTTAGGGCTCAAATGAATTTGCCCAGTTCACGAACCCCACACGTTTTTCACTATAAACTAAAGAGCATCTATGTAAGAGATGCGGTGGATTGTTACAGTTTCACAAGCAGAGTTCAACTAGATATGGTCCGTATGAGTAGGAAATACAGTTCTTTTTTTATGGACATGCTCATATTTCTTGCTGTATTGCAACTCTGGACAGAAGAGGATGCTTCTTGCGTGAAAACAGAGGATGTTTCATGGATGAGAACACTGGTCTGAATTTCCCTTCACAAACAGAGTTAAACCAAAGGCTCTGTGTCTTCCTACAAGCAAGAGTTCATTTCCGGAATTCCCAGTCATTTTTCGGCTCAAATGACTTTACACAGTTCACGCATCCAACACGTTTTTCAGTATAAACTAAAGAGCATCTATGTAAGAAATACTGTGATTTGTTACAGTTTCACAAGCAGAGTTTAACTAGATATGGTCCGTATGTGTAAGAAACACAGTTCGTTTTTTCTAGGCATACTCTTGTTTTTTGCTGTATTAGAGACACTGGAAAGAAGAGAATGCTGTTTGCGTTAAAAAAGAGTGTGTTTCATGGATGAGAACACTGGTCTGAATTTCCCTTCACAAACGGAGTTAAACAAAAGGCTCTGTGTCTTCCTACAAGCAAGAGTTCATTTCCGGAAATCCCAGTGATTTTTCGGCTCAAATGAATTTACCCAGTTCACGAACCACAGAAGTTATTCTCTATAAACTAAAGAGCTTCTATGTAAGACATGCCTTGGTTTGTTACAGTTTCACAAGCAGAGTTCAACTAGATATGGTCCGTATGAGTAAGAAATACAGTTCTTTTTTTATAGACATGCTCATATTTCTTGCTGTATTGCAACTCTGGACAGAAGAGGATGCTTCTTGCGTGAAAACAGAGGATGTTTCATGGATGAGAACACTGGTCTGAATTTCCCTTCACAAACGGAGTTAAACCAAAGGCTCTGTGTCTTCCTACAAGCAAGAGTTCATTTCCGGAATTCCCAGTGATATTTCGGCTCAAATGACTTTACACAATTCACACATGCAACACGTTTTTCAGTATAAAATAAAGAGCATCAATGTTAGAGATGCTGTGATTTGTTACAGTTTCACAAGCAGAGTTTAACTAGATATGGTCCGTATGTGTCAGAAACACAGTTCGTTTTTTTCTGGGCATGCTCATGTTTCTTGCTGTTTTGGAGAAGCTGGAAAGAAGAGCATGCTTCTTGCGTTAAAACAGAGTATGTTTCATGGATGAGAACACTGGTCTGAATTTCCCTTCACAAACGGAGTTAAACCAAAGTCTCTGTATCTTCCTACAAGTAAGAGTTCATTTCCGGAAATCCCAGTGATTTTAGGGCTCAAATGAATTTGCCCAGTTCAGGATCCCCACATGTTTTTCACTATAAACTAAAGAGCATCTATGTAAGAGATGCTGTGGTTTGTTAGAGTTTCACAAGCAGAGTTCAACTAGATAAGGTCCGTATGAGTAAGAAATACAGTTCTTTTTTTATGGACATGCTCATATTTCTTGCTGTATTGCAACTCTGGACAGAAGAGGATGCTTCTTGCATTAAAACAGAGGATGTTTCATGGATGAGAACACTGGTCTGAATTTCCCTTCACAAACGGAGTTAAAACAAAGGCTCTGTGTCTTCCTACAAGCAAGAGTTCAAATCCGGAAAACCCAGTGATTTTTCGGCTAAAATGAATTTACACAATTCACGAACACAACACGTTATTCACTATAAACTAAAGAGCATCTATGTAAGAGATGCTGTGGTTTGTTACAGTTTCATAAGCAGAGTTCAAGTGTATATGGTCAGTATTAGTAGGAAACACACTTCTTTTTTTCTGGGCATGCACATGTTTCTTGCTGTATTAGAGACTCTGGAAAGAAGAGCATGCTCTTTGTGTTGAAACAGAGTGTGTTTCATTAATGAGAAGACTGGTCTGAATTTCCCTTCACAAACGGAGTTAAACCAAAGGCTCTGTATCTTCCTACAAGTCAGAGTTCATTTCCGGAAAACCCAGTGATTTTAGGGCTCAAATGAATTTGCCCAGTTCAGGAACCCCACACGTTTTTCAGTATAAACTAAAGAGCATCTATGTAAGAGATGCTGTGGTTTGTTACAGTTTCACAAGCAGAGTTTAACTAGATATGGTCCGTATGTGTAAGAAATACAGTTCTTTTTTTATGGACATGCTCATATTTCTTGCTGTATTGCAACTCTGGACAGAAGAGGATGCTTCTTGCATTAAAACAGAGGATGTTTCATGGATGAGAACACTGGTCTGAATTTCCCTTCACAAACGGAGTTAAACCAAAGGCTCTGTGTCTTCCTACAAGCAAGAGTTCAATTCCGGAAAACCCAGTGATTTTTCGGCTAAAATGAATTTACACAATTCACGAACCCAACACGTTTTTTACTATAAACTAAAGAGCATCTATGTAAGAGATGCTGTGGTTTGTTACAGTTTCATAATCAGAGTTCAACTAGATATGGTCAGTATTAGTAGGAAACACAGTTCTTTTTTTCTGGGCATGCACATGTTTCTTGCTGTATTAGACACTCTGGAAAGAAGAGCATGCTCTTTGCATTAAAACAGAGTGTGTTTCATGGATGAGAACATTGGTCTGAATTTCCTTTCACAAACATAGTTAAACCAAATGCTCTGTGTCTTCCTACAAGCAAGAGTTCATTTCCGGTAATCCCAGTGATTTTTCGGCTCAAAAGAATTTACCCAGTTCACGCACCCCACACGTTTTTCACTATAAACTAAAGAGCATTTATGTAAGAGATGCTGTTGTTTGTTACAGTTTCACAAGCAGAGTTTAACTAGTTATGGTCCGTATGTGTCAGAAACACAGTTCGTTTTTTTCTGGGCATGCTCATGTTTCTTGCTGTTTTGGAGACGCTGGAAAGAAGAGCATGCTTCTTGCGTTAAAACAGAGTATGTTTCATGGATGAGAACACTGGTCTGAATTTCCCTTCACAAACGGAGTTTAACCAAAGTCTCTCTATCTTCCTACAAGCAAGAGTTCATTTCCGGAAAACCCAGTGATTTTAGGGCTCAAATGAATTTGCCCAGTTCAGGAACCCCACACGTTTTTCACTATAAACTAAAGAGCATCTAAGTAAGAGATGCTGTGGTTTGTTACAGTTTCACAAGCAGAGATCAACTAGATATGGTCCATATGAGTAAGAAATACAGTTCTTTTTTTATGGACATGCTCATATTTCTTGCTGTTTTGCAACTCTGGACAGAAGAGGATGCTTCTTACGTTAAAACAGAGGATGTTTCATGGATGAGAACACTGGTCTGAATTTCCCTTCACAAACGGAGTTAAACAAAAGGCTCTGTATCTTCCTACAAGCAAGAGTTCATTTCTGGAAAACCCAGTGATTTTAGGGCTCAAATGAATTTGCCAAGTTCACGAACCCTACACGTTTTTCACTATAAACTAAAGAGCATCTATGTAAGAGATGCAGTGGTTTGTTACAGTTTCACAAGCAGAGTTCAACAAGATAAGGTCCGTATGAGTAGGAAATACAGTTCTTTTTTTATGGACATGCTCATATTTCTTGCTGTATTGCAACTCTGGACAGAAGAGGATGCTTGTTGCGTTAAAACAGAGGATGTTTCATGGATGAGAACACTGGTCTGAATTTCCCTTCACAAAAGGAGTTAAACAAAAGGCTCTGTGTCTTCCTACAAGCAAGAGTTCATTTCCGGAAAACCCAGTGATTTTTCAACTCAAATGAATTTACCCAGTTCATTAACCACAGAAGATTTCACTATAAACTAAAGAGCTTCTATGTAAGACATGCTGTGGTTTGTTACAGTTTCACAAGCAGAGTTCAACTAGATATGGTCCGTATTAGTAAGAAATACAGTTCTTTTTTTATGGACATGCTCATATTACCTTGCTGTATTGCAACTCTGGACAGAAGAGGATGCTTCTTGCGTGAAAACAGAGGATGTTTCATGGATGAGAACACTGGTCTGAATTTCCCCGCACAAACGGAGTTAAACCAAAGGCTCTGTGTCTTCCTACATGCAAGAGTTCATTTCCGGAATTCCCAGTGATATTTCGGCTCAAATGACTTTACACAGTTCACACATCCAACAAGTTTTTCAGTATAAACTAAAGAGCATCAATGTTAGAGATGCTGTGATTTGTTACAGTTTCACAAGCAGAGATTAACTAGTTATGGTCCGTATGTGTCAGAAACACAGTTCGTTTTTTTCTGGGCATGCTCATGTTTCTTGCTGTTTTGGAGACGCTGGAAAGAAGAGCATGCTTCTTGCGTTAAAACAGAGTATGTTTCATGGACGAGAACACTGGTCTGAATTTCCCTTCACAAACGGAGTTAAACCAAAGTCTCTGTATCTTCCTACAAGTAAGAGTTCATTTCCGGAAAACCCAGTGTTTTTAGGGCTCAAATGAATTTGCCCAGTTCAGGATCCCCACACGTTTTTCACTATAAACTAAAGAGCATCTATGTAAGAGATGCTGTGGTTTGTTACAGTTTCATAAGCAGAGTTCAACTAGATATGGTCAGTATTCGTAGGAAACAGAGCTCTTTTTTTCTGGGCATGCTCATATTTCCTGCTGTATTAGAGACTCTGGATAGAAGAGCATGCTCTTTGCGATAAAACAGAGTGTGTTTCATGGATGAGAACACTGGTCTGAAATTCCCTTCACAAAAGGGGTTAAACCAAAGGCTCTGTGTCTTCCTACAAGCAAGAGTTCATTTCCCGAAATCCCAGTGATTTTTTGGCTCAAATGAAAATACCCAGTTCACGAACCCAACACTTTTTTCACTATAAACTAAAGAGCATCTATGTAAGTGATGCTGTTGTTTGTTACAGTTTCACAAGCAGAGTTTAACTAGAAATGGTCCGTAGGAGTAAGAAACACAGTTCGTTTTTTCTGAGCATGCTCATGTTTCTTGTTGTATTAGAGACTCTGGAAAGAAGAGCATGCTCTTTGCGTGAAAACAGAGTATGTTTCATGGATGAGAACACTGGTCTGAATTTCCCTACACAAAGGGATTTAATCCAAAGGCTCTGTATCTTCCTACAGGTAAGAGTTCATTTCCGGAAAACCCAGTGATTTTAGGGCTCAAATGAATTTGCCCAGTTCACGAACCCCACACGTTTTTCACTATAAACTAAAGAGCATCTATGTAAGAGATGCGGTGGTTTGTTACAGTTTCACAAGCAGAGTTCAACTACATATGATCCGTATGAGTAAGAAATACAGTTCTTTTTTTATGGACATGCTCATATTTCTTGCTGTATTGCAACTCTGGACATAAGAGGATGCTTCTTGCGTGAAAACAGAGGATGTTTCATGGATGAGAACACTGGTCTGAATTTCCCTTCACAAAAGGAGTTAAACCAAAGGCTCTGTGTCTTCCTACAAGCAAGAGTTCATTTCCAGAATTCCCAGTGATTTTTCGGCTCAAATGACTTTACACAGTTCACGCATCCAACATGTTTTTCAGTATAAACTAAAGAGCATCTATGTAAGAGATGCTGTGATTTGTTACAGTTTCACAAGCAGAGTTTAACTAGATATGGTCCGTATGTGTCAGAAACACAGTTCGTTTTTTTCTGGGCATGCTCATGTTTCTTGCTGTTGTGGAGACGCTGGAAAGAAGAGCATGCTTCTTGCGTCAAAACAGAGTATGTTTCATGGATGAGAACACTGGTCTGAATTTCCCTTCACAAACGGAGTTTAACCAAAGTCTATGTATCTTCCTACAAGTAAGAGTTCATTTCCGGAAAACCCAGTGATTTTTCGGCTCAAATGAATTTGTCCAGTTCAGGAACCCCACACGTTTTTCACTATAAACTAAAGAGCATCTAAGTAAGCGATGCTGTGGTTTGTTACAGTTTCACAAGCAGAGTTCAACTAGATATGGTCCGTATGAGTAAGAAATACTGTTCTTTTTTTATGGACATGCTCATATTTCTTGCTGTATTGCAACTCTGGACAGAAGAGGATGCTTGTTGCGTTAAAACAGAGGATGTTTCATGGATGAGAACACTGGTATGAATTTCCCTGCAAAAACGGAGTTAAACCAAAGGCTCTGTGTCTTCCTACAAGCAAGAGTTCATTTCCGGAATACCCACTGATTTTTCGGCTCAAATGACTTTACACAGTTCACGCACCCAACACGTTTTTCAGTATAAACTAAAGAGCATCTATGTAAGAGATGCTGTGATTTGTTACAGTTTCACAAGCAGAGTTTAACTAGATATGTTCTGTATGTGTAAGAAACACAGTTCGTTTTTTCTAGGCATACTCTTGTTTCTTGTTGTATTAGAGACACTGGAAAGAAGAGCATGCTCTTTGCGTTAAAACAGAGTGTGTTTCATGGATGAGAACACTGGTCTGAATTTCCCTTCACAAACAGATTTAAACCAAAGGCTCTGTGTCTTCCTACAAGCAAGAGTTCATTTCCGGAAAACCCAGTGATTTTTTGGCTCAAATGAATTTACCCAGTTCACGAACCACAGAAGTTTTTCACTATAAACTAAAGAGCTTCTATGTAAGAGATGCTGTGGTTTGTTACAGTTTCACAAGCAGAGTTCAACTAGATATGGTCCGTATGAGTAAGAAATACAGTTTTTTTTTTATGGACATGCTCATATTTCTTGCTGTATTGCAACTCTGGACAGAAGAGGATGCTTCTTGCGTGAAAACACAGGATGTTTCATGGATGAGAACACTGGTCTGAATTTCGCTTCACAAAGGGAGTTAAACCAAAGGCTCTGTGTCTTCCTACAAGCAAGAGTTCATTTCCGGAAATCCCAGTGATTTTTCGGCTCAAATGAATTTACACAGTTCACGAACCCAACACGTTTTTCACTATAAACTAAAGAGCATCTATGTAAGAGATGATGTTGTTTGTTACAGTTTCACAAGCAGAGTTTAACTAGATATGGTCGGTATGAGTAAGAAACACAGTTCGTTATTTTTGGGCATGCTCATGTTTCTTGCTGTATTTGAGATGCTGGAAAGAAGAGCATGCTTCTTGCGATAAAACAGAGTATGTTTCATGGATGAGAACACTGGTCTGAATTTCCCTTCACAAACAGAGTTAAACCAAAGGCTCTGTATCTTCCTACAAGTAAGAGTTCATTTCCGGAAAACCCAGTGATTTTAGGGCTCAAATGAATTTGCCCAGTTCAGGAACCCCACACGTTTTTCAGTATAAACTAAAGAGCATCTATGTAAGAGATGCTGTTATTTGTTACAGTTTCACAAGCAGAGTTTAACTAGATATGGTCCGTATGAGTAGGAAATACAGTTCTTTTTTTATGGACATGCTCATATTTCTTGCTGTATTGCAACTCTGGAGAGAAAAGGATGCTTCTTGCGTTAAAACAGAGGATGTTTCATGGATGAGAACACTGGTCTGATTTTCCCTTCACAAACGGAGTTAAACCAAAGGCTCTGTGTCTTCCTTCAAGCAAGAGTTCAATCCCGGAAAACCCAGTGATTTTTCGGCTAAAATGAATTTAAGCAATTCATGAACCCAACACGTTTTTCACTATAAACTAAAGAGCATCTATGTAAGAGATGCCCTGTTTTTTTTACAGTTTCATAAGCAGAGTTCAACTAGATATGGTCAGTATTAGTAGGAAACACAGTTCTTTTTTTCTGGGCATGCACATGTTTCTTGCTGTAATAGACACTCTGGAAAGAAGAGCATGTTCTTTGCATTAAAACAGAGTGTGTTTCATGGATGAGAACATTGGTCTGAATTTCCTTTCACAAACGTAGTTAAATCAAAGGCTCTGTGTCTTCCTACAAGCAAGAGTTCATTTCCGGAATTCCCAGTGATATTTCGGCTCAAATGACTTTACACAGTTCACGCATCCAATACGTTTTTCAGTATAAACTAAAGAGCATCAATGTAAGAGATGCTGTGATTTGTCACAGTTTCACAAGCAGAGTTTAACTAGATATGGTCCGTATGTGTCAGAAACACAGTTCGTTTTTTTCTGGGCATGCTCATGTTTCTTGCTGTTTTGGAGACGCTGGAAAGAAGAGCATGCTTCTTGCGTTAAAACAGAGTATGTTTCATGGACGAGAACACTGGTCTGAATTTCCCTTCACAAACGGAGTTAAACCAAAGTCTCTGTATCTTCCTACAAGTAAGAGTTCATTTCCGGAAAACCCAGTGTTTTTAGGGCTCAAATGAATTTGCCCAGTTCAGGATCCCCACACGTTTTTCACTATAAACTAAAGAGCATCTATGTAAGAGATGCTGTGGTTTGTTACAGTTTCATAAGCAGAGTTCAACTAGATATGGTCAGTATTCGTAGGAAACAGAGCTCTTTTTTTCTGGGCATGCTCATATTTCCTGCTGTATTAGAGACTCTGGATAGAAGAGCATGCTCTTTGCGATAAAACAGAGTGTGTTTCATGGATGAGAACACTGGTCTGAAATTCCCTTCACAAAAGGAGTTAAACCAAAGGCTCTGTGTCTTCCTACAAGCAAGAGTTCATTTCCCGAAATCCCAGTGATTTTTCGGCTCAAATGAAAATACCCAGTTCACGAACCCAACACTTTTTTCACTATAAACTAAAGAGCATCTATGTAAGTGATGCTGTTGTTTGTTACAGTTTCACAAGCAGAGTTTAACTAGAAATGGTCCGTAGGAGTAAGAAACACAGTTCGTTTTTTCTGAGCATGCTCATGTTTCTTGTTGTATTAGAGACTCTGGATAGAAGAGCATGCTCTTTGCGTGAAAACAGAGTATGTTTCATGGATGAGAACACTGGTCTGAATTTCCCTACACAAAGGGATTTAATCCAAAGGCTCTGTATCTTCCTACAGGTAAGAGTTCATTTCCGGAAAACCCAGTGATTTTAGGGCTCAAATGAATTTGCCCAGTTCACGAACCCCACACGTTTTTCACTATAAACTAAAGAGCATCTATGTAAGAGATGCGGTGGTTTGTTACAGTTTCACAAGCAGAGTTCAACTACATATGATCCGTATGAGTAAGAAATACAGTTCTTTTTTTATGGACATGCTCATATTTCTTGCTGTATTGCAACTCTGGACAGAAGAGGATGCTTCTTGCGTGAAAACAGAGGATGTTTCATGGATGAGAACACTGGTCTGAATTTCCCTTCACAAAAGGAGTTAAACCAAAGGTCTGTGTCTTCCTACAAGCAAGAGTTCATTTCCAGAATTCCCAGTGATTTTTCGGCTCAAATGACTTTACACAGTTCACGCATCCAACATGTTTTTCAGTATAAACTAAAGAGCATCTATGTAAGAGATGCTGTGATTTGTTACAGTTTCACAAGCAGAGTTTAACTAGATATGGTCCGTATGTGTCAGAAACACAGTTCGTTTTTTTCTGGGCATGCTCATGTTTCTTGCTGTTGTGGAGACGCTGGAAAGAAGAGCATGCTTCTTGCGTCAAAACAGAGTATGTTTCATGGATGAGAACACTGGTCTGAATTTCCCTTCACAAACGGAGTTTAACCAAAGTCTATGTATCTTCCTACAAGTAAGAGTTCATTTCCGGAAAACCCAGTGATTTTTCGGCTCAAATGAATTTGTCCAGTTCAGGAACCCCACACGTTTTTCACTATAAACTAAAGAGCATCTAAGTAAGCGATGCTGTGGTTTGTTACAGTTTCACAAGCAGAGTTCAACTAGATATGGTCCGTATGAGTAAGAAATACTGTTCTTTTTTTATGGACATGCTCATATTTCTTGCTGTATTGCAACTCTGGACAGAAGAGGATGCTTGTTGCGTTAAAACAGAGGATGTTTCATGGATGAGAACACTGGTATGAATTTCCCTGCAAAAACGGAGTTAAACCAAAGGCTCTGTGTCTTCCTACAAGCAAGAGTTCATTTCCGGAATACCCACTGATTTTTCGGCTCAAATGACTTTACACAGTTCACGCACCCAACACGTTTTTCAGTATAAACTAAAGAGCATCTATGTAAGAGATGCTGTGATTTGTTACAGTTTCACAAGCAGAGTTTAACTAGATATGTTCTGTATGTGTAAGAAACACAGTTCGTTTTTTCTAGGCATACTCTTGTTTCTTGCTGTATTAGAGACACTGGAAAGAAGAGCATGCTCTTTGCGTTAAAACAGAGTGTGTTTCATGGATGAGAACACTGGTCTGAATTTCCCTTCACAAACAGATTTAAACCAAAGGCTCTGTGTCTTCCTACAAGCAAGAGTTCATTTCCGGAAAACCCAGTGATTTTTTGGCTCAAATGAATTTACCCAGTTCACGAACCACAGAAGTTTTTCACTATAAACTAAAGAGCTTCTATGTAAGAGATGCTGTGGTTTGTTACAGTTTCACAAGCAGAGTTCAACTAGATATGGTCCGTATGAGTAAGAAATACAGTTTTTTTTTATGGACATGCTCATATTTCTTGCTGTATTGCAACTCTGGACAGAAGAGGATGCTTCTTGCGTGAAAACACAGGATGTTTCATGGATGAGAACACTGGTCTGAATTTCGCTTCACAAACGGAGTTAAACCAAAGGCTCTGTGTCTTCCTACAAGCAAGAGTTCATTTCCGGAAATCCCAGTGATTTTTCGGCTCAAATGAATTTACACAGTTCACGAACCCAACACGTTTTTCACTATAAACTAAAGAGCATCTATGTAAGAGATGATGTTGTTTGTTACAGTTTCACAAGCAGAGTTTAACTAGATATGGTCGGTATGAGTAAGAAACACAGTTCGTTATTTTTGGGCATGCTCATGTTTCTTGCTGTATTTTTGATGCTGGAAAGAAGAGCATGCTTCTTGCGATAAAACAGAGTATGTTTCATGGATGAGAACACTGGTCTGAATTTCCCTTCACAAACAGAGTTAAACCAAAGGCTCTGTATCTTCCTACAAGTAAGAGTTCATTTCCGGAAAACCCAGTGATTTTAGGGCTCAAATGAATTTGCCCAGTTCAGGAACCCCACACGTTTTTCAGTATAAACTAAAGAGCATCTATGTAAGAGATGCTGTTATTTGTTACAGTTTCACAAGCAGAGTTTAACTAGATATGGTCCGTATGAGTAGGAAATACAGTTCTTTTTTTATGGACATGCTCATATTTCTTGCTGTATTGCAACTCTGGAGAGAAAAGGATGCTTCTTGCATTAAAACAGAGGATGTTTCATGGATGAGAACACTGGTCTGATTTTCCCTTCACAAACGGAGTTAAACCAAAGGCTCTGTGTCTTCCTTCAAGCAAGAGTTCAATCCCGGAAAACCCAGTGATTTTTCGGCTAAAATGAATTTAAGCAATTCATGAACCCAACACGTTTTTCACTATAAACTAAAGAGCATCTATGTAAGAGATGCCCTGTTTTTTTTACAGTTTCATAAGCAGAGTTCAACTAGATATGGTCAGTATTAGTAGGAAACACAGTTCTTTTTTTCTGGGCATGCACATGTTTCTTGCTGTAATAGACACTCTGGAAAGAAGAGCATGCTCTTTGCATTAAAACAGAGTGTGTTTCATGGATGAGAACATTGGTCTGAATTTCCTTTCACAAACGTAGTTAAATCAAAGGCTCTGTGTCTTCCTACAAGCAAGAGTTCATTTCCGGAATTCCCAGTGATATTTCGGCTCAAATGACTTTACACAGTTCACGCATCCAATACGTTTTTCAGTATAAACTAAAGAGCATCAATGTAAGAGATGCTGTGATTTGTCACAGTTTCACAAGCAGAGTTTAACTAGATATGGTCCGTATGTGTCAGAAACACAGTTCGTTTTTTTCTGGGCATGCTCATGTTTCTTGCTGTTTTGGAGACGCTGGAAAGAAGAGCATGCTTCTTGCGTTAAAACAGAGTATGTTTCATGGATGAGAACACTGGTCTGAATTTCCCTTCACAAACGGAGTTAAACCAAAGTCTCTGTATCTTCCTACAAGTAAGAGTTCATTTCCGGAAAACCCAGTGATTTTAGGGCTCAAATGAATTTGCCCAGTTCACGAACCCCACACGTTTTTCACTATAAACTAAAGAGCATCTATGTAAGAGATGCAGTGGTTTGTTACAGTTTCACAAGCAGAGTTCAACTAGATAAGGCCCGTATGAGTAGGAAATACAGTTCTTTTTTTATGGACATGCTCATATTTCTTGCAGTATTGCAACTCTGGACAGTAGAGGATGCTTCTTGCGTTAAAACAGAGAATGTTTCATGGATGAGAACACTGGTCTGAATTTCCCTTCACAAACGGAGTTAAACAAATGCTCTGTATCTTCCTACAAGCAAGAGTTCATTTCCTGAAAACCCAGTGATTTTTCGGCAAAAATGAATTTACACAATTCACGAACACAACACGTTTTTCACTATATACTAAAGAGCATCTATGTAAGAGATGCTGTGGTTTGTTACAGTTTCACAAGCAGAGTTCAACAAGATATGGTCCGTATGATTAGGAAATACAGTTCTTTTTTTATGGACATGCTCATATTTCTTGCTGTATTGCAACTCTGGACAGAAGTGGATGCTTCTTGCTTTAAAACAGAGGATGTTTCATGGATGAGAACACTGGTCTGAATTTCCCTTCACAAACGGAGTTAAAACAAAGGCTCTGTGTCTTCCTACATGCAAGAGTTCAATTCCGGAAAACCCAGTGATTTTTCGGCTAAAATGAATTTACACAATTCACGAACCCAACACGTTTTTCATTATAAACTAAAGAGCATCTATGTAAGAGATGCTGTGGTTTGTTACAGGTCATAAGCAGAGTTCAAGTAGATATGGTCAGTATTAGTAGGAAACACAGTTCTTTTTTTCTGGGCATGCACATGTTTCTTGCTGTATTAGAGACTCTGGAAAGAAGAGCATGCTCTTTGCGTTGAAACAGAGTGTGTTTCATGGATGAGAACATTGGTCTGAATTTCGCTTCACAAACGTAGTTAAACCAAAGGCTCTGTGTCTTCCTTCAAGCAAGAGTTCATTTCCGAAAATCCCAGTGATTTTTCGGCTCAAATGAATTTACACAGTTCACGAACCCAACACGTTTTCCACTATAAACTAAAGAGCATCTATGTAAGAGATGATGTTGTTTGTTACAGTTTCACAAGCAGAGTTTAACTAGATATGGTCGGTATGAGTAAGAAACACAGTTCCTTATTTTTGGGCATGCTCATGTTTCTTGCTGTATTGGAGATGCTGGAAAGAAGAGCATGCTTCTTGCGATAAAACAGAGTATGTTTCATGGATGAGAACACTGGTCTGAATTTCCCTTCACAAACAGAGTTAAACCAAAGGCTCTGTATCTTCCTACAAGTAAGAGTTCATTTCCGGAAAACCCAGTGATTTTTCGGCTCAAATGAATTTGCCCAGTTCAGGAACCCCACACGTTTTTCACTATAAACTAAAGAGCATCTATGTAAGAGATGCTGTGGTTTGTTACAGTTTCACAAGCAGAGTTCAACTAGATATGGTCCGTATGAGTAAGAAATACAGTTCTTTTTTTATGGACATGCTCATATTTCTTGCTGTATTGCAACTCTGGACAGAAGAGGATGCTTCTTGCGTTAAAACAGAGGATGTTTCATGGATGAGAACACTGGTTTGAATTTCCCTTCACAAACGGAGTTAAACAAAAGGCTCTGTATCTTCCTACAAGCAAGAGTTCATTTCCGGAAAACCCAGTGATTTTAGGGCTCAAATGAATTTGATCAGTTCACGAACCCCACACGTTTTTCACTATAAACTAAAGAGCATCTATGTAAGAGATGCAGTGGTTTCTTACAGTTTCACAAGCAGAGTTCAACTAGATATGGTCCGTATGAGTAGGAAATACTGTTCTTTTTATATGGACATGCTCATATTTCTTGCTGTATTAGAGACTCTGGAAAGAAGAGCATGCTCTTTGCGTTAAAACAGAGTGTGTTTCATGGATGAGAACATTGGTCTGAATTTCGCTTCACAAACGTAGTTAAAACAAAGGCTCTGTGTCTTCCTACAAGCAAGAGTTCATTTCCGGAAATCCCAGTGATTTTTCGGCTCAAATGAATTTACACAGTTCACGAACCCAACACGTTTATCAGTATAAACTAAAGAGCATCTAAGTAAGAGATGCTGTGATTTGTTACAGATTCATCAGCAGAGTTTAATTAGATATGGTCCGTATGTGTAAGAAACACAGTTCGTTTTTTCTGGGCATGCTCATGTTTCTTGCTGTTTTGAAGACGCTGAAAAGAAGAGCATGCTTCTTGCGTTAAAACAGAGTATGTTTCATGGATGAGAACACTGCTCTGAATTTCCCTTCCCAAACGGAGTTAAATCAAAGGCTCTGTGTCTTCCTACAAGCAAGAGTTCATTTCCGGAAATCCCAGTGATTTTTCGGCTCAAAAGAATTTACCCAGTTCACGCACCCAACACGATTTTCACTATAAACTAAACAGCATCTATGTAACAGATGCTGTGGTTTGTTACAGTTTCACAAGCAGAGTTCAACTAGATATGGTCAGTATTAGTAGGAAATACAGTTCTTTTTTTATGGACATGCTCATATTTCTTGCTGTATTGCAACTCTGGACAGAAGAGGATGCTTCTTGTGTTAAAACAGACGGTGTTTCATGGATGAGAACACTGGTCTGAATTTCCCTTCACAAACGGAGTTACACAAAAGGCTCTGTATCTTCCTACAAGCAAGAGTTCATTTCCGGAAAACCCAGTGATTTTAGGGCTCAAATGAATTTGACCAGTTCACGAACCCCACACGTTTTTCAATATAAACTAAGAGCATCTATGTAAGAGATGCGGTGTTTTGTTACAGTTTCACAAGCAGAGTTCAACTAGATAAGGACGTATGAGTAGGAAATACAGTTCTTTTTTTATGGACATGCTCATAATTCTTGCTGTATTGCAACTCTGGACAGAAGAGGATGCTTCATGCGTTAAAACAGAGGATGTTTTATGGATGAGAACACTGGTCTGAATTTCCCATCACAAACGGAGTTAAACGAAAGGCTCTGTGTCTTCCTACAAGCAAGAGTTCATTTCCGGAAATCCCAGTGATTTTTCGGCTCAAAAGAATTTACCCAGTTCACGCACCCAACACGATTTTCACTATAAACTAAAGATTATCTATGTAAGAGATGCTGTGGTTTGTTACAGTTTCACAAGCAGAGTTCAACTAGATATGGTCAGTATTAGTAGGAAATACAGTTCTTTTTTTATGGACATGCTCATATTTCTTGCTGTATTGCAACTCTGGACAGAAAAGGATGCTTCTTGTGTTAAAACAGACGGTGTTTCATGGATGAGAACACTGGTCTGAATTTCCCTTCACAAACGGAGTTAAACCAAAGGCTCTGTGTCTTCCTACAAGCAAGAGTTCATTTCCAGAAATCCCAGTGATTTTTCGGCTCAAATGAATTTACACAGTTCACGAACCCAACACGTTTTTCACTATAAACTGAACAGCATCTATGTAAGAGATGCTGTGGTTTGTTACAGTTTCACAAGCAGAGTTTAACTAGATATGGTCCGTATGAGTAAGAATCACAGTTCGTTTTTTCTGGGCATGCTCATGTTTCTTGCTGTATTGCAACTCTGGACAGAAGAGGATGCTTCTTGCGTTAAAACAGAGTATGTTTCATGGATGAGAACACTGGTCTGAATTTCCCTTCACAAACGTAGTTAAACAAAAGGCTCTGTATCTTCCTACAAGCAACATTTCACTTCCGGAAAACCCAGTGATTTTAGGGCTCAAATGAATTTGCCCAGTTCACGATCCCCACACGTTTTTCACTATAAACTAAAGAGCATCTATGTTAGAGATGCGGTGGTTTGTTACAGTTTCACAAGCAGAGTTCAACTAGATAAGGTCCGTAAGAGTAGGAAATACAGTTCTTTTTTTATGGACATGCTCATATTTCTTGCTGTATTGCAACTCTGGACAGAAGAGGATGCTTCTTGCGTTAAAACAGCGGATGTTTCATGGATGAGAACACTGGTCTGAATTTCCCTTCACAAACGGAGTTAAACCAAAGGCTCTGTGTCTTCCTTCAAGCAAGAGTTCATTTCCTGAAACCCAGTGACTTTTCGGCTAAAATGAATTTACACAATTCACGAACCCAACACGTTTTTCACTATAAACTAAAGAGCATCTATGTAAGAGATGCTGTGGTTTGTTACAGTTTCACAAGCAGAGTTCAACTAGACATGGTCCGTATGATTAGGAAATACAGTTCTTTTTTTATGGACATGCTCATATTTCTTGCTGTATTGCATCTCTGGACAGAAGAGGTTTCTTCTTGTGTTAAAACAGAGGATGTTTCATGGATGAGAACACTGGTCTGAATTTCCCTTCAGAAACGGAGTTAATACAAAGGCTCTGTGTCTTCCTACAAGCTAGAGATCAATTCCGGAAAACCCAGTGATTTTTCGACTAAAATGAATTTACACAATTCACAACCCAACACGTTTTTCACTATAAACTAAAGAGCATCCATGTAAGAGATGCTGTGGTTTGTTACAGTTTCATAAGCAGAGTTCAACTAGATATGGTCAGTATTAGTAGGAAACACAGTTCGTTTTTTCTGGGCATGCTCATGTTTCTTGCTGTTTTGGAGATGCTGGAAAGAAGAGCATGCTTCTTGCGTTAAAACAGAGTATGTTTCATGGATGAGAACACTGGTCTGAATTTCCCTTCACAAACGGAGTTAAACCAAAGTCTCTATGTCTTCCTTCAAGCAAGAGTTCATTTCCTGAAAACCCAGTGATTTTTCGGCTAAAATGAATTTACACAATTCACGAACCCAACACGTTTTTCACTATAAAAAAAGAGCATCTATGTAAGAGATGCTGTGGTTTGTTACAGTTTCATAAGACAGAGTTCAACTAGATATGGTCCGTATTCATAGGAAACAGAGTTCTTTTTTCCTGGGCATGCTCATGTTTCTTGCTGTATTAGAGACTCTGGATAGAAGAGCATGCTCTTTGCGTTAAAACAGAGTGTGTTTCATGGATGAGAACACTGGTCTGAATTTCCCTTCACAAACGGAGTTAAACCAAAGGCTCTGTGTCTTCCTACAAGCAAGAGTTCATTTCCGGAAATCCCAGTGATTTTTCGGCTCAAATGAATTTACATAGTTCACGCACCCAACACGATATTCACTATAAACTAAAGAGCATCTATGTAAGAGATGCTGTGGTTTGTTACAGTTTCATAAGCAGAGTTCAACTAGATATGGTCAGTATTAGTGGGAAACACAGTTCTTTTTTCTGGGCATGCTCATGTTTCTTGCTGTATTGGAGATGCTGGAAAGAAGAGCATGCCTCTGGCGTTAAAACAGAGTATGTTTCGTGGATGAGAACACTGGTCTGAATTTCCCTTCACAAACGGAGTTAAACCAAAGGCTCTGTGTCTTCCTACAAGCAAGAGTTCATTTCCGGAATACCCACTGATTTTTCGGCTCCAATGACTTTACACAGTTCACGCACCCAACACGATTTTCAGTATAGACTATAGAGCATCTATGTAAGAGATGCTGTGGTTTGTTACAGTTTCATAAGCAGAGTTCAACTACATATGGTCAGTATTCACAGGAAACACAGTTCTTTTTTTCTGGGCATGCTCATGTTTCTTGCTGTATTAGAGACTCTGGAAAGAAGAGCATGCTCTTTGCGTTAAAACAGAGTGTGTTTCATGGATGAGAACACTGGTCTGAATTTCCCTTCACAAACGGAGTTAAACCAAAGTCTCTGTGTCTTCCTTCAAGCAAGAGTTCATTTCCGGAAATCCCAGTGATTTTTCGGCTAAAATGAATTTACACAATACACGAACCCAACACGTTTTTCACTATAAACTAAAGAGCATCTATGTAAGAGATGCTGTGGTTTGTTACAGTTTCATAAGCAGAGTTCAACTAGATATGGTCAGTATTCGTAGGAAACAGAGGTCTTTTTTTCTGTGCATGCTCATGTTTCTTGCTGTATTCGAGACTCTGGATAGAAGAGCATGCTCTTTGCGTTAAAACATAGTGTGTTTCATGGATGAGAACACTGGTCTGAATTTCCCTTCACAAACGGTGTTAAACCAAAGGCTCTGTGTCTTCCTACAAGCAAGAGTTCATTTCCGGAAATCCCAGTGATTTTTTGGCTCAAAAGAATTTACCCAGTTCACGCACCCAACACGATTTTCACTATAAACTAAAGAGCATCTATGTAAGAGATGCTGTGGTTTGTTACAGTTTCACAGGCAGAGTTCAACTAGATATGGTCAGTATTACTAGAAAATACAGTTCTTTTTTTATGGACATTCTCGTATTTCTTGCTGTATTGCAACTCTGGACAGAAGAGGATGCTTCTTGTGTTAAAACAGACGGTGTTTCATGGATGAGAACACTGGTCTTAATTTCCCTTCACAAACGGAGTTAAACCAAAGGCTCTGTGTCTTCCTACAAGCAAGAGTTCATGTCCGGAAATCCCAGTGATTTTTCGGCTCAAATGAATTTACCCAGTTCACGAACCCAACACTTTTTTCAATATAAACTAAAGAGCATCTATGTAAGAGATGCTGTGGTTTGTTACAGTTTCACAAGCAGAGTTCAACTAGATATGGTCAGTATTAGTAGGAAACACAGTTCTTTTTTTCTGGGCATGCTCATGTTTCTTGCTGTATTAGAGACTCTGGAAAGAAGAGCATGCTCTTTGCGTTAAAACAGAGTGTGTTTCATGGATGAGAACAGTGGTCTGAATTTCCCTTCACAAACGGAGTTAAACCAAAGGCTCTGTGTCTTCCTACAATCAAGAGTTCATTTCCGGAAATCCCAGTGATTTTTCGGCTCAAATGAATTTACACAGTTCACGAACCCAACACGTTTTTCACTATAAACTGAAGAGCATCTATGTAAGAGATGCTGTGGTTTGTTACAGTTTCACAAGCAGAGTTTAACTAGATATGGTCCGTATGAGTAAGAATCAAAGTTCGTTTTTTCTGGGCATGCTCATGTTTCTTGCTGTATTGCAACTCTGGACAGAAGAGGATGCTTCTTGCGTTAAAACAGAGTATGTTTCATGGATGAGAACACTGGTCTGAATTTCCCTTCACAAACGTAGTTAAACAAAAGGCTCTGTATCTTCCTACAAGCAACATTTCACTTCCGGAAAACCCAGTGATTTTAGGGCTCAAATGAATTTGCCCAGTTCACGATCCCCACACGTTTTTCACTATAAACTAAAGAGCATCTATGTTAGAGATGCGGTGGTTTGTTACAGTTTCACAAGCAGAGTTCAACTAGATAAGGTCTGTAAGAGTAGGAAATACAGTTCTTTTTTTATGGACATGCTCATATTTCTTGCTGTATTGCAACTCTGGACAGAAGAGGATGCTTCTTGCGTTAAAACAGAGGATGTTTCATGGATGAGAACACTGGTCTGAATTTCCCTTCACAAACGGAGTTAAACCAAAGGCTCTGTGTCTTCCTTCAAGCAAGAGTTCATTTCCTGAAACCCAGTGACTTTTCGGCTAAAATGAATTTACACAATTCACGAACCCAACACGTTTTTCACTATAAACTAAAGAGCATCTATGTAAGAGATGCTGTGGTTTGTTACAGTTTCACAAGCAGAGTTCAACTAGACATGGTCCGTATGATTAGGAAATACAGTTCTTTTTTTATGGACATGCTCATATTTCTTGCTGTATTGCATCTCTGGACAGAAGAGGTTTCTTCTTGCGTTAAAACAGAGGATGTTTCATGGATGAGAACACTGGTCTGAATTTCCCTTCACAAACGGAGTTAATACAAAGGCTCTGTGTCTTCCTACAAGCAAGAGATCAATTCCGGAAAACCCAGTGATTTTTCGACTAAAATGAATTTACACAATTCACAACCCAACACGTTTTTCACTATAAACTAAAGAGCATCCATGTAAGAGATGCTGTGGTTTGTTACAGTTTCATAAGCAGAGTTCAACTAGATATGGTCAGTATTAGTAGGAAACACAGTTCGTTTTTTCTGGGCATGCTCATGTTTTTTGCTGTTTTGGAGACGCTGGAAAGAAGAGCATGCTTCTTGCGTTAAAACAGAGTATGTTTCATGGATGAGAACACTGGTCTGAATTTCCCTTCACAAACGGAGTTAAACCAAAGTCTCTATGTCTTCCTTCAAGCAAGAGTTCATTTCCTGAAAACCCAGTGATTTTTCGGCTAAAATGAATTTACACAATTCACGAACCCAACACGTTTTTCACTATAAACTAAAGAGCATCTATGTAAGAGATGCTGTGGTTTGTTACAGTTTCATAAAACAGAGTTCAACTAGATATGGTCCGTATTCATAGGAAACAGAGTTCTTTTTTCCTGGGCATGCTCATGTTTCTTGCTGTATTAGAGACTCTGGATAGAAGAGCATGCTCTTTGCGTTAAAACAGAGTGTGTTTCATGGATGAGAACACTGGTCTGAATTTCCCTTCACAAACGGAGTTAAACCAAAGGCTCTGTGTCTTCCTACAAGGAAGAGTTCATTTCCGGAAATCCCAGTGATTTTTCGGCTCAAATGAATTTACATAGTTCACGCACCCAACACGATATTCACTATAAACTAAAGAGCGATGCTGTGGTTTGTTACAGTTTCATAAGCAGAGTTCAACTAGATATGGTCAGTATTAGTGGGAAACACAGTTCTTTTTTCTGGGCATGCTCATGTTTCTTGCTGTATTGGAGATGCTGGAAAGAAGAGCATGCTTCTGGCGTTAAAACAGAGTATGTTTCGTGGATGAGAACACTGGTCTGAATTTCCCTTCACAAACGGAGTTAAACCAAAGGCTCTGTGTCTTCCTACAAGCAAGAGTTCATTTCCGGAATACCCACTGATTTTTCGGCTCCAATGACTTTACACAGTTCACGCACCCAACACGATTTTCAGTATAGACTATAGAGCATCTATGTAAGAGATTCTGTGGTTTGTTACAGTTTCATAAGCAGAGTTCAACTACATATGGTCAGTATTCACAGGAAACACAGTTCTTTTTTTCTGGGCATGCTCAGGTTTCTTGCTGTATTAGAGACTCTGGAAAGAAGAGCATGCTCTTTGCGTTAAAACAGAGTGTGTTTCATGGATGAGAACACTGGTCTGAATTTCCCTTCACAAACGGAGTTAAACCAAAGTCTCTGTGTCTTCCTTCAAGCAAGAGTTCATTTCCGGAAATCCCAGTGATTTTTCGGCTAAAATGAATTTACACAATTCACGAACCCAACACGTTTTTCACTATAAACTAAAGAGCATCTATGTAAGAGATGCTGTGGTTTGTTACAGTTTCATAAGCAGAGTTCAACTAGATATGGTCAGTATTCGTAGGAAACAGAGGTCTTTTTTTCTGTGCATGCTCATGTTTCTTGCTGTATTCGAGACTCTGGATAGAAGAGCATGCTCTTTGCGTTAAAACATAGTGTGTTTCATGGATGAGAACACTGGTCTGAATTTCCCTTCACAAACGGAGTTAAACCAAAGGCTCTGTGTCTTCCTACAAGCAAGAGTTCATTTCCGGAAATCCCAGTGATTTTTTGGCTCAAAAGAATTTACCCAGTTCACGCACCCAACACGATTTTCACTATAAACTAAAGAGCATCTATGTAAGAGATGCTGTGGTTTCTTACAGTTTCACAGGCAGAGTTCAACTAGATATGGTCAGTATTACTAGGAAATACAGTTCTTTTTTTATGGACATTCTCATATTTCTTGCTGTATTGCAACTCTGGACAGAAGAGGATGCTTCTTGTGTTAAAACAGACGGTGTTTCATGGATGAGAACACTGGTCTTAATTTCCCTTCACAAACGGAGTTAAACCAAAGGCTCTGTGTCTTCCTACTAGCAAGAGTTCATTTCCGGAAATCCCAGTGATTTTTCGGCTCAAATGAATTTACCCAGTTCACGAACACAACACTTTTTTCAATATAAACTAAAGAGCATCTATGTAAGAGATGCTGTGTTTTGTTACAGTTTCACAAGCAGTGTTCAACTAGATATGGTCAGTATTAGTAGGAAACACAGTTCTTTTTTTCTGGGCATGCTCATGTTTCTTGCTGTATTAGAGACTCTGGAAAGAAGAGCATGCTCTTTGAGTTAAAACAGAGTGTGTTTCATGAATGCGAACAGTGGTCTGAATTTCCCTTCACAAACGGAGTTAAACCAAAGGCTCTGTGTCTTCCTACAAGCAAGAGTTCATTGCCGGAAATCCCAGTGATTTTTCGGCTCAAATGAATTTACACAGTTCACGCACCCAATACGATATTCACTATAAACTAAAGAGCATCTATGTAAGAGATGCTGTGGTTTGTTACAGTTTCACAAGCAGAGTTTAACTAGATATGGTCCGTATGAGTAAGAAACACAGTTTGTTTTTTCTAGGCATGCTCATGTTTCTTGCTGTATTAGAGACTCTGGAAAGAAGAGCATGCTCTTTGCGTTAAAACAGAGTGTGTTTCATGGATGAGAACAGTGGTCTGAATTTCCCTTCACAAACGGAGTTAAACCAAAGGCTCTGTGTTTTCCTACAATCAAGAGTTCATTTCCGGAAATCCCAGTGATTTTTCGGCTGATATGAATTTACACAGTTCACGCACCCAACACGATATTCACTATAAACTAAAGAGCATCTATGTAAGAGATGCTGTGGTTTGTTACAGTTTCACAAGCAGAGTTCAACTAGATATGGTCAGTATTAGTAGGAAACACAGTTCTTTTTTTCTGGGCATGCTCATGTTTCTTGCTGTATTGGAGATGCTGGAAAGAAGAGCATGCTTCTGGCATTAAAACAGAGTATGTTTCGTGGATGAGAACACTGGTCTGAATTTCCCTTCACAAACGGAGTTCAACCAAGGCTCTGTGTCTTCCTACAAGCAAGAGTTCTTTTCCGAAAATCCCAGTGATTTTTCGGCTCAAATGAATTTACACAGTTCACGAACCCCACACGTTTTTCACCATAAACTAAAGAGCATCTATGTAAGAGATGCTGTGGTTTGTTACAGTTTCACAAGCAGAGTTCAACTAGATAAGGTCCGTATGAGTAGAAAATACAATTCTTTTTTTATGGACATGCTCATATTTCTTGCTGTATTGCAACTCTGGACAGAAGAGGATGCTTCTTGTGTTAAAACCGACGGTGTTTCATGGATGAGAACACTGGACTGAATTTCCCTTCACAAACGGAGTTAAACCAAAGGCTCTGTGTCTTCCTACAAGCAAGAGTTCATTTCCGGAAATCCCAGTGATTTTTCGGCTCAAATGAATTTACCCAGTTCACGAACCCAACACTTTTTTCACTATAAACTAAAGAGCATCTATGTAAGAGATGCTGTTGTTTGCTACAGTTTCACCAGCAGAGCTTAACTAGATATGGTCCGTATGAGTAAGAAACACAGTTCGTTTTTTTCTGGGCATGCTCATGTTTCTTGCTGTATTAGAGACTCTGGAAAGAAGAGCATGCTCTTTGCGTTAAAACAGAGTGTGTTTCATGGATGAGAACACTGGTCTGAATTTCCCTTCACAAACGGAGTTAAACCAAAGGCTCTGTGTCTTCCTACAAGCAAGTGTTCATTTCTGGAAATCCCAGTGATTTTTCGGCTCAAATGAATTTACACAGTTCACACACCCAACACGATATTCACTATAAACTAAGGAGCATCTATGTAAGAGATGCTGTGGTTTGTTACAGTTTCACAAGCAGAGTTCAACTAGATATGGTCAGTATTAGTAGGAAACACAGTTCTTTTTTTCTGGGCTTGCTCATGTTTCTTGCTGTATTGGAGATGCTGGAAAGAAGAGCATGCTTCTGGCGTTAAAACAGAGTATGTTTTGTGGATGAGAACACTGGTCTGAATTTCCCTTCACAAACGGAGTTAAACCAAAGGCTCTGTGTCTTCCTACAAGCAAATTTTTTTTTCCGAAAATCCCAGTGATTTTTCGCCTCAAATGAATTTACACAGTTCATGAACCCCACACGTTTTTCACCATAAACTAAAGAGCATCTATGTAAGAGATGCTGTGGTTTGTTACAGTTTCACAAGCAGAGTTCAACTAGATAAGGTACGTATGAGTAGGAAATACAGTTCTTTTTTTATGGACATGCTCATATTTCTTGCTGTATTGCAACTCTGGACAGAAGAGGATGCTTCTTGCGTTAAAACGGAGGATGTTTCATGGATGAGAACACTGGTCTGAATTTCCCTTCACAAACGGAGTTAAACCAAAGGCTCTGTGTCTTCCTACAAGCAAGAGTTTTTTTTACGAAAATCCCAGTGATTTTTTGGCTCAAATGAATTTACCCAGGTCACGAACCCCACACGTTTTTCACTATAAACTAAAGAGCATCTATGTAAGAGATGCTGTGGTTTGTTACAGTTTCACAAGCAGAGTTCAACTAGATAAGGTCCGTATGAGTAGGAAATACAGTTCTTTTTTTATGGACATGCTCATATTTCTTGCTGTATTGGATATGCTGGAAAGAAGAGCATGCTTCTGGCGTTAAAACAGAGTATGTTTCATGGATGAGAACACTGGTCTGAATTTCCCTTCATAAACGGAGTTAAACCAAATGCTCTGTGTCTTCCTACAAGCAAGAGTTCTTTTACAAAAATCCCAGTGATTTTTCGACCCAAATGAATTTACACAGTTCACGAACCCCACACGTTTTTCACCATAAACTAAAGAGCATCTATGTAAGAGATGCTGTGGTTTGTTACAGTTTCACAAGCAGAGTTCAACTAGATAAGGTCCGTATGAGTAGGAAATACAGTTCTTTTTTTATGGACATGCTCATATTTCTTGCTGTATTGCAACTCTGGACAGAAGAGGATGCTTCTTGCGTTAAAACGGAGGATGTTTCATGGATGAGAACACTGGTCTGAATTTCCCTTCACAAACGGAGTTAAACCAAAGGCTCTGTGTCTTCCTACAAGCAAGAGTTCATTTCCGGAATACCCTCTCATTTTTCGGCTCAAATGACTTTACACAGTTCACGCACCCAACACGTTTTTCAGTATACAATAAAGAGCATCTATGAAAGAGATGCTGTGGTTTGTTACAGTTTCATAAGCAGAGTTGAACTAGATATGGTCAGTATTCGTAGGAAACACAGTTCTTTTTTTCTGGGCATGCTCATGTTTCTTGCTGTATTAGAGACTCGGGAAAGAAGAGCATGCTCTTTGCGTTAAAACAGAGTGTGTTTCATGGATGAGAACACTGGTCTGAATTTCCCTTCACAAACGGAGTTAAACCAAAGTCTCTGTGTCTTCCTTCAAGCAAGAGTTCATTTCCTGAAAACCCAGTGATTTTTCGGCTAAAATGAATTTACACAATTCATGAACCCAATACGTTTTTCACTATAAACTAAAGAGCATCTATGAAAGAGATGCTGTGTTTTGTTACAGTTTCATAAGCAGAGTTCAACTAGATATGGTCAGTATTCATGGGAAACAGAGTTCTTTTTTTCTGGACATGCTCATGTTTCTTGCTGTATTAGAGACTCTGGATAGAAGAGCATGCTCTTTGCGTTAAAACAGAGTGTGTTTCATGGATGAGAACACTGGTCTGAATTTCCCTTCACAAACGGAGTTAAACCAAAGGCTCTGTGTCTGCCTACAAGCAAGAGTTCATTTCCGGAAATCCCAGTGATTTTTCGGCTCAAATGAATTAACACAGTTCTCGAACCCAACACGTTTTTCACTATAAACTAAAGAGCATCTATGTAAGAGATGCTGTGGTTTGTTACAATTTCATAAGCAGAGTTCAACTAGATATGGTCAGTGTTCATAGGAAACAGAGTTCTTTTTTTCTGGGCATGCTCATGTTTCTTGCTGTATTAGAGACTCTGGATAGAAGAGCATGCTCTTTGCGTTAAAACAGAGTGTGTTTCATGGATGAGAACACTGGCCTGAATTTCCCTTCACAAACGGAGTTAAACCAAAGGCTCTGTGTCTTCCTACAAGCAAGAGTTCATTTCCGGAAATCCCAGTGATTTTTTGGCTCAAAAGAATTTACCCAGTTCACGCACCCAACACGATTTTCACTATAAACTAAAGAGCATCTATGTAAGAGATGCTGTGGTTTCTTACAGTTTCACAGGCAGAGTTCAACTAGATATGGTCAGTATTACTAGGAAATACAGTTCTTTTTTTATGGACATTCTCATATTTCTTGCTGTATTGCAACTCTGGACAGAAGAGGATGCTTCTTGTGTTAAAACAGACGGTGTTTCATGGATGAGAACACTGGTCTTAATTTCCCTTCACAAACGGAGTTAAACCAAAGGCTCTGTGTCTTCCTACTAGCAAGAGTTCATTTCCGGAAATCCCAGTGATTTTTCGGCTCAAATGAATTTACCCAGTTCACGAACACAACACTTTTTTCAATATAAACTAAAGAGCATCTATGTAAGAGATGCTGTGTTTTGTTACAGTTTCACAAGCAGTGTTCAACTAGATATGGTCAGTATTAGTAGGAAACACAGTTCTTTTTTTCTGGGCATGCTCATGTTTCTTGCTGTATTAGAGACTCTGGAAAGAAGAGCATGCTCTTTGAGTTAAAACAGAGTGTGTTTCATGAATGCGAACAGTGGTCTGAATTTCCCTTCACAAACGGAGTTAAACCAAAGGCTCTGTGTCTTCCTACAAGCAAGAGTTCATTGCCGGAAATCCCAGTGATTTTTCGGCTCAAATGAATTTACACAGTTCACGCACCCAATACGATATTCACTATAAACTAAAGAGCATCTATGTAAGAGATGCTGTGGTTTGTTACAGTTTCACAAGCAGAGTTTAACTAGATATGGTCCGTATGAGTAAGAAACACAGTTTGTTTTTTCTAGGCATGCTCATGTTTCTTGCTGTATTAGAGACTCTGGAAAGAAGAGCATGCTCTTTGCGTTAAAACAGAGTGTGTTTCATGGATGAGAACAGTGGTCTGAATTTCCCTTCACAAACGGAGTTAAACCAAAGGCTCTGTGTTTTCCTACAATCAAGAGTTCATTTCCGGAAATCCCAGTGATTTTTCGGCTGATATGAATTTACACAGTTCACGCACCCAACACGATATTCACTATAAACTAAAGAGCATCTATGTAAGAGATGCTGTGGTTTGTTACAGTTTCACAAGCAGAGTTCAACTAGATATGGTCAGTATTAGTAGGAAACACAGTTCTTTTTTTCTGGGCATGCTCATGTTTCTTGCTGTATTGGAGATGCTGGAAAGAAGAGCATGCTTCTGGCATTAAAACAGAGTATGTTTCGTGGATGAGAACACTGGTCTGAATTTCCCTTCACAAACGGAGTTCAACCAAGGCTCTGTGTCTTCCTACAAGCAAGAGTTCTTTTCCGAAAATCCCAGTGATTTTTCGGCTCAAATGAATTTACACAGTTCACGAACCCCACACGTTTTTCACCATAAACTAAAGAGCATCTATGTAAGAGATGCTGTGGTTTGTTACAATTTCACAAGCAGAGTTCAACTAGATAAGGTCCGTATGAGTAGGAAATACAATTCTTTTTTTATGGACATGCTCATATTTCTTGCTGTATTGCAACTCTGGACAGAAGAGGATGCTTCTTGTGTTAAAACCGACGGTGTTTCATGGATGAGAACACTGGTCTGAATTTCCCTTCACAAACGGAGTTAAACCAAAGGCTCTGTGTCTTCCTACAAGCAAGAGTTCATTTCCGGAAATCCCAGTGATTTTTCGGCTCAAATGAATTTACCCAGTTCACGAACCCAACACTTTTTTCACTATAAACTAAAGAGCATCTATGTAAGAGATGCTGTTGTTTGCTACAGTTTCACCAGCAGAGCTTAACTAGATATGGTCCGTATGAGTAAGAAACACAGTTCGTTTTTTTCTGGGCATGCTCATGTTTCTTGCTGTATTAGAGACTCTGGAAAGAAGAGCATGCTCTTTGCGTTAAAACAGAGTGTGTTTCATGGATGAGAACACTGGTCTGAATTTCCCTTCACAAACGGAGTTAAACCAAAGGCTCTGTGTCTTCCTACAAGCAAGTGTTCATTTCTGGAAATCCCAGTGATTTTTCGGCTCAAATGAATTTACACAGTTCACACACCCAACACGATATTCACTATAAACTAAGGAGCATCTATGTAAGAGATGCTGTGGTTTGTTACAGTTTCACAAGCAGAGTTCAACTAGATATGGTCAGTATTAGTAGGAAACACAGTTCTTTTTTTCTGGGCTTGCTCATGTTTCTTGCTGTATTGGAGATGCTGGAAAGAAGAGCATGCTTCTGGCGTTAAAACAGAGTATGTTTTGTGGATGAGAACACTGGTCTGAATTTCCCTTCACAAACGGAGTTAAACCAAAGGCTCTGTGTCTTCCTACAAGCAAATTTTTTTTTCCGAAAATCCCAGTGATTTTTCGCCTCAAATGAATTTACACAGTTCATGAACCCCACACGTTTTTCACCATAAACTAAAGAGCATCTATGTAAGAGATGCTGTGGTTTGTTACAGTTTCACAAGCAGAGTTCAACTAGATAAGGTACGTATGAGTAGGAAATACAGTTCTTTTTTTATGGACATGCTCATATTTCTTGCTGTATTGCAACTCTGGACAGAAGAGGATGCTTCTTGCGTTAAAACGGAGGATGTTTCATGGATGAGAACACTGGTCTGAATTTCCCTTCACAAACGGAGTTAAACCAAAGGCTCTGTGTCTTCCTACAAGCAAGAGTTTTTTTTACGAAAATCCCAGTGATTTTTTGGCTCAAATGAATTTACCCAGGTCACGAACCCCACACGTTTTTCACTATAAACTAAAGAGCATCTATGTAAGAGATGCTGTGGTTTGTTACAGTTTCACAAGCAGAGTTCAACTAGATAAGGTCCGTATGAGTAGGAAATACAGTTCTTTTTTTATGGACATGCTCATATTTCTTGCTGTATTGGATATGCTGGAAAGAAGAGCATGCTTCTGGCGTTAAAACAGAGTATGTTTCATGGATGAGAACACTGGTCTGAATTTCCCTTCATAAACGGAGTTAAACCAAATGCTCTGTGTCTTCCTACAAGCAAGAGTTCTTTTACAAAAATCCCAGTGATTTTTCGACCCAAATGAATTTACACAGTTCACGAACCCCACACGTTTTTCACCATAAACTAAAGAGCATCTATGTAAGAGATGCTGTGGTTTGTTACAGTTTCACAAGCAGAGTTCAACTAGATAAGGTCCGTATGAGTAGGAAATACAGTTCTTTTTTTATGGACATGCTCATATTTCTTGCTGTATTGCAACTCTGGACAGAAGAGGATGCTTCTTGCGTTAAAACGGAGGATGTTTCATGGATGAGAACACTGGTCTGAATTTCCCTTCACAAACGGAGTTAAACCAAAGGCTCTGTGTCTTCCTACAAGCAAGAGTTCATTTCCGGAATACCCTCTCATTTTTCGGCTCAAATGACTTTACACAGTTCACGCACCCAACACGTTTTTCAGTATACAATAAAGAGCATCTATGAAAGAGATGCTGTGGTTTGTTACAGTTTCATAAGCAGAGTTGAACTAGATATGGTCAGTATTCGTAGGAAACACAGTTCTTTTTTTCTGGGCATGCTCATGTTTCTTGCTGTATTAGAGACTCGGGAAAGAAGAGCATGCTCTTTGCGTTAAAACAGAGTGTGTTTCATGGATGAGAACACTGGTCTGAATTTCCCTTCACAAACGGAGTTAAACCAAAGTCTCTGTGTCTTCCTTCAAGCAAGAGTTCATTTCCTGAAAACCCAGTGATTTTTCGGCTAAAATGAATTTACACAATTCATGAACCCAATACGTTTTTCACTATAAACTAAAGAGCATCTATGAAAGAGATGCTGTGTTTTGTTACAGTTTCATAAGCAGAGTTCAACTAGATATGGTCAGTATTCATGGGAAACAGAGTTCTTTTTTTCTGGACATGCTCATGTTTCTTGCTGTATTAGAGACTCTGGATAGAAGAGCATGCTCTTTGCGTTAAAACAGAGTGTGTTTCATGGATGAGAACACTGGTCTGAATTTCCCTTCACAAACGGAGTTAAACCAAAGGCTCTGTGTCTGCCTACAAGCAAGAGTTCATTTCCGGAAATCCCAGTGATTTTTCGGCTCAAATGAATTAACACAGTTCTCGAACCCAACACGTTTTTCACTATAAACTAAAGAGCATCTATGTAAGAGATGCTGTGGTTTGTTACAATTTCATAAGCAGAGTTCAACTAGATATGGTCAGTGTTCATAGGAAACAGAGTTCTTTTTTTCTGGGCATGCTCATGTTTCTTGCTGTATTAGAGACTCTGGATAGAAGAGCATGCTCTTTGCGTTAAAACAGAGTGTGTTTCATGGATGAGAACACTGGCCTGAATTTCCCTTCACAAACGGAGTTAAACCAAAGGCTCTGTGTCTTCCTACAAGCAAGAGTTCATTTCCGGAAATCCCAGTGATTTTTTGGCTCAAAAGAATTTACCCAGTTCACGCACCCAACACGATTTTCACTATAAACTAAAGAGCATCTATGTAAGAGATGCTGTGGTTTCTTACAGTTTCACAGGCAGAGTTCAACTAGATATGGTCAGTATTACTAGGAAATACAGTTCTTTTTTTATGGACATTCTCATATTTCTTGCTGTATTGCAACTCTGGACAGAAGAGGATGCTTCTTGTGTTAAAACAGACGGTGTTTCATGGATGAGAACACTGGTCTTAATTTCCCTTCACAAACGGAGTTAAACCAAAGGCTCTGTGTCTTCCTACTAGCAAGAGTTCATTTCCGGAAATCCCAGTGATTTTTCGGCTCAAATGAATTTACCCAGTTCACGAACACAACACTTTTTTCAATATAAACTAAAGAGCATCTATGTAAGAGATGCTGTGTTTTGTTACAGTTTCACAAGCAGTGTTCAACTAGATATGGTCAGTATTAGTAGGAAACACAGTTCTTTTTTTCTGGGCATGCTCATGTTTCTTGCTGTATTAGAGACTCTGGAAAGAAGAGCATGCTCTTTGAGTTAAAACAGAGTGTGTTTCATGAATGCGAACAGTGGTCTGAATTTCCCTTCACAAACGGAGTTAAACCAAAGGCTCTGTGTCTTCCTACAAGCAAGAGTTCATTGCCGGAAATCCCAGTGATTTTTCGGCTCAAATGAATTTACACAGTTCACGCACCCAATACGATATTCACTATAAACTAAAGAGCATCTATGTAAGAGATGCTGTGGTTTGTTACAGTTTCACAAGCAGAGTTTAACTAGATATGGTCCGTATGAGTAAGAAACACAGTTTGTTTTTTCTAGGCATGCTCATGTTTCTTGCTGTATTAGAGACTCTGGAAAGAAGAGCATGCTCTTTGCGTTAAAACAGAGTGTGTTTCATGGATGAGAACAGTGGTCTGAATTTCCCTTCACAAACGGAGTTAAACCAAAGGCTCTGTGTTTTCCTACAATCAAGAGTTCATTTCCGGAAATCCCAGTGATTTTTCGGCTGATATGAATTTACACAGTTCACGCACCCAACACGATATTCACTATAAACTAAAGAGCATCTATGTAAGAGATGCTGTGGTTTGTTACAGTTTCACAAGCAGAGTTCAACTAGATATGGTCAGTATTAGTAGGAAACACAGTTCTTTTTTTCTGGGCATGCTCATGTTTCTTGCTGTATTGGAGATGCTGGAAAGAAGAGCATGCTTCTGGCATTAAAACAGAGTATGTTTCGTGGATGAGAACACTGGTCTGAATTTCCCTTCACAAACGGAGTTCAACCAAGGCTCTGTGTCTTCCTACAAGCAAGAGTTCTTTTCCGAAAATCCCAGTGATTTTTCGGCTCAAATGAATTTACACAGTTCACGAACCCCACACGTTTTTCACCATAAACTAAAGAGCATCTATGTAAGAGATGCTGTGGTTTGTTACAATTTCACAAGCAGAGTTCAACTAGATAAGGTCCGTATGAGTAGGAAATACAATTCTTTTTTTATGGACATGCTCATATTTCTTGCTGTATTGCAACTCTGGACAGAAGAGGATGCTTCTTGTGTTAAAACCGACGGTGTTTCATGGATGAGAACACTGGTCTGAATTTCCCTTCACAAACGGAGTTAAACCAAAGGCTCTGTGTCTTCCTACAAGCAAGAGTTCATTTCCGGAAATCCCAGTGATTTTTCGGCTCAAATGAATTTACCCAGTTCACGAACCCAACACTTTTTTCACTATAAACTAAAGAGCATCTATGTAAGAGATGCTGTTGTTTGCTACAGTTTCACCAGCAGAGCTTAACTAGATATGGTCCGTATGAGTAAGAAACACAGTTCGTTTTTTCTGGGCATGCTCATGTTTCTTGCTGTATTAGAGACTCTGGAAAGAAGAGCATGCTCTTTGCGTTAAAACAGAGTGTGTTTCATGGATGAGAACACTGGTCTGAATTTCCCTTCACAAACGGAGTTAAACCAAAGGCTCTGTGTCTTCCTACAAGCAAGTGTTCATTTCTGGAAATCCCAGTGATTTTTCGGCTCAAATGAATTTACACAGTTCACACACCCAACACGATATTCACTATAAACTAAGGAGCATCTATGTAAGAGATGCTGTGGTTTGTTACAGTTTCACAAGCAGAGTTCAACTAGATATGGTCAGTATTAGTAGGAAACACAGTTCTTTTTTTCTGGGCTTGCTCATGTTTCTTGCTGTATTGGAGATGCTGGAAAGAAGAGCATGCTTCTGGCGTTAAAACAGAGTATGTTTTGTGGATGAGAACACTGGTCTGAATTTCCCTTCACAAACGGAGTTAAACCAAAGGCTCTGTGTCTTCCTACAAGCAAATTTTTTTTTCCGAAAATCCCAGTGATTTTTCGCCTCAAATGAATTTACACAGTTCATGAACCCCACACGTTTTTCACCATAAACTAAAGAGCATCTATGTAAGAGATGCTGTGGTTTGTTACAGTTTCACAAGCAGAGTTCAACTAGATAAGGTACGTATGAGTAGGAAATACAGTTCTTTTTTTATGGACATGCTCATATTTCTTGCTGTATTGCAACTCTGGACAGAAGAGGATGCTTCTTGCGTTAAAACGGAGGATGTTTCATGGATGAGAACACTGGTCTGAATTTCCCTTCACAAACGGAGTTAAACCAAAGGCTCTGTGTCTTCCTACAAGCAAGAGTTTTTTTTACGAAAATCCCAGTGATTTTTTGGCTCAAATGAATTTACCCAGGTCACGAACCCCACACGTTTTTCACTATAAACTAAAGAGCATCTATGTAAGAGATGCTGTGGTTTGTTACAGTTTCACAAGCAGAGTTCAACTAGATAAGGTCCGTATGAGTAGGAAATACAGTTCTTTTTTTATGGACATGCTCATATTTCTTGCTGTATTGGATATGCTGGAAAGAAGAGCATGCTTCTGGCGTTAAAACAGAGTATGTTTCATGGATGAGAACACTGGTCTGAATTTCCCTTCACAAACGGAGTTAAACCAAATGCTCTGTGTCTTCCTACAAGCAAGAGTTCTTTTACAAAAATCCCAGTGATTTTTCGACCCAAATGACTTTACACAGTTCACGCACCCAACACGTTTTTCAGTATACAATAAAGAGCATCTATGAAAGAGATGCTGTGGTTTGTTACAGTTTCATAAGCAGAGTTGAACTAGATATGGTCAGTATTCGTAGGAAACACAGTTCTTTTTTTCTGGGCATGCTCATGTTTCTTGCTGTATTAGAGACTCGGGAAAGAAGAGCATGCTCTTTGCGTTAAAACAGAGTGTGTTTCATGGATGAGAACACTGGTCTGAATTTCCCTTCACAAACGGAGTTAAACCAAAGTCTCTGTGTCTTCCTTCAAGCAAGAGTTCATTTCCTGAAAACCCAGTGATTTTTCGGCTAAAATGAATTTACACAATTCATGAACCCAATACGTTTTTCCCTATAAACTAAAGAGCATCTATGAAAGAGATGCTGTGTTTTGTTACAGTTTCATAAGCAGAGTTCAACTAGATATGGTCAGTATTCATGGGAAACAGAGTTCTTTTTTTCTGGGCATGCTCATGTTTCTTGCTGTATTAGAGACTCTGGATAGAAGAGCATGCTCTTTGCGTTAAAACAGAGTGTGTTTCATGGATGAGAACACTGGTCTGAATTTCCCTTCACAAACGGAGTTAAACCAAAGGCTCTGTGTCTGCCTACAAGCAAGAGTTCATTTCCGGAAATCCCAGTGATTTTTCGGCTCAAATGAATTAACACAGTTCTCGAACCCAACACGTTTTTCACTATAAACTAAAGAGCATCTATGTAAGAGATGCTGTGGTTTGTTACAATTTCATAAGCAGAGTTCAACTAGATATGGTCAGTGTTCATAGGAAACAGAGTTCTTTTTTTCTGGGCATGCTCATGTTTCTTGCTGTATTAGAGACTCTGGATAGAAGAGCATGCTCTTTGCGTTAAAACAGAGTGTGTTTCATGGATGAGAACACTGGCCTGAATTTCCCTTCACAAACGGAGTTAAACCAAAGGCTCTGTGTCTTCCTACAAGCAAGAGTTCATTTCCGGAAATCCCAGTGATTTTTCGGCTCAAAAGAATTTACCCAGTTCACGCACCCAACACAATTTTCACTATAAACTAAAGAGCATCTATGTAAGAGATGCTGTGGTTTGTTACAGTTTCACAAGCAGAGTTCAACTAGATATGGTCAGTATTAGTAGGAAATACAGTTCTTTTTTATTGACATGCTCATATTTCTTGCAGTATTGCAACTCTGGACAGAAGAGGATGCTTCTTGTGTTAAAACAGACGGTGTTTCATGGATGAGAACACTGGTCTGAATTTCCCTTCACAAACGGAGTTAAACCAAAGGCTCTCTGTCTTCCTACAAGCAAGAGTTCATTTCCTGAAAACCCAGTGATTTTTCGGCTCAAATGAATTTACCCAGTTCACAAACCCAACATGTTTTTCACTATAAACTAAAGAGCATCTATGTAAGAGATGCTGTGGTTTGTTACAGTTTCATAAGCAGAGTTCAACTAGATATGGTCAGTATTCATAGGAAACAGAGTTGTTTTTTTCTGGGCATGCTCATGTTTCTTGCTGTATTAGAGACTCTGGATAGAAGAGCATGCTCTTTGCGTTAAAACAGAGTATGTTTCATGGATGAGAACACTGGTCTGAATTTCCCTTCACAAACGGAGTTAAACCAAATGCTCTGTGTCTTCCTACAAGCAAGAGTTCTTTTACAAAAATCCCAGTGATTTTTCGACCCAAATGAATTTACACAGTTCACGAACCCCACAGGTTTTTCACCATAAACTAAAGAGCATCTATGTAAGAGATGCTGTGGTTTGTTACAGTTTCACAAGCAGAGTTCAACTAGATAAGGTCCGTATGAGTAGGAAATACAGTTCTTTTTTTATGGACATGCTCATATTTCTTGCTGTATTGCAACTCTGGACAGAAGAGGATGCTTCTTGCGTTAAAACGGAGGATGTTTCATGGATGAGAACACTGGTCTGAATTTCCCTTCACAAACGGAGTTAAACCAAAGGCTCTGTGTCTTCCTACAAGCAAGAGTTTTTTTTACGAAAATCCCAGTGATTTTTTGGCTCAAATGAATTTACCCAGGTCACGAACCCCACACGTTTTTCACTATAAACTAAAGAGCATCTATGTAAGAGATGCTGTGGTTTGTTACAGTTTCACAAGCAGAGTTCAACTAGATAAGGTCCGTATGAGTAGGAAATACAGTTCTTTTTTTATGGACATGCTCATATTTCTTGCTGTATTGGATATGCTGGAAAGAAGAGCATGCTTCTGGCGTTAAAACAGAGTATGTTTCATGGATGAGAACACTGGTCTGAATTTCCCTTCATAAACGGAGTTAAACCAAATGCTCTGTGTCTTCCTACAAGCAAGAGTTCTTTTACAAAAATCCCAGTGATTTTTCGACCCAAATGAATTTACACAGTTCACGAACCCCACACGTTTTTCACCATAAACTAAAGAGCATCTATGTAAGAGATGCTGTGGTTTGTTACAGTTTCACAAGCAGAGTTCAACTAGATAAGGTCCGTATGAGTAGGAAATACAGTTCTTTTTTTATGGACATGCTCATATTTCTTGCTGTATTGCAACTCTGGACAGAAGAGGATGCTTCTTGCGTTAAAACGGAGGATGTTTCATGGATGAGAACACTGGTCTGAATTTCCCTTCACAAACGGAGTTAAACCAAAGGCTCTGTGTCTTCCTACAAGCAAGAGATCAATTCCGGAATACCCTCTCATTTTTCGGCTCAAATGACTTTACACAGTTCACGCACCCAACACGATTTTCACTATAAACTAAAGAGCATCTATGTAAGAGATGCTGTGGTTTCTTACAGTTTCACAGGCAGAGTTCAACTAGATATGGTCAGTATTACTAGGAAATACAGTTCTTTTTTTATGGACATTCTCATATTTCTTGCTGTATTGCAACTCTGGACAGAAGAGGATGCTTCTTGTGTTAAAACAGACGGTGTTTCATGGATGAGAACACTGGTCTTAATTTCCCTTCACAAACGGAGTTAAACCAAAGGCTCTGTGTCTTCCTACTAGCAAGAGTTCATTTCCGGAAATCCCAGTGATTTTTCGGCTCAAATGAATTTACCCAGTTCACGAACACAACACTTTTCTCAATATAAACTAAAGAGCATCTATGTAAGAGATGCTGTGTTTTGTTACAGTTTCACAAGCAGTGTTCAACTAGATATGGTCAGTATTAGTAGGAAACACAGTTCTTTTTTTCTGGGCATGCTCATGTTTCTTGCTGTATTAGAGACTCTGGAAAGAAGAGCATGCTCTTTGCGTTAAAACAGAGTGTGTTTCATGGATGAGAACAGTGGTCTGAATTTCCCTTCACAAACGGAGTTAAACCAAAGGCTCTGTGTTTTCCTACAATCAAGAGTTCATTTCCGGAAATCCCAGTGATTTTTCGGCTGATATGAATTTACACAGTTCACGCACCCAACACGATATTCACTATAAACTAAAGAGCATCTATGTAAGAGATGCTGTGGTTTGTTACAGTTTCACAAGCAGAGTTCAACTAGATATGGTCAGTATTAGTAGGAAACACAGTTCTTTTTTTCTGGGCATGCTCATGTTTCTTGCTGTATTGGAGATGCTGGAAAGAAGAGCATGCTTCTGGCATTAAAACAGAGTATGTTTCGTGGATGAGAACACTGGTCTGAATTTCCCTTCACAAACGGAGTTCAACCAAGGCTCTGTGTCTTCCTACAAGCAAGAGTTCTTTTCCGAAAATCCCAGTGATTTTTCGGCTCAAATGAATTTACACAGTTCACGAACCCCACACGTTTTTCACCATAAACTAAAGAGCATCTATGTAAGAGATGCTGTGGTTTGTTACAGTTTCACAAGCAGAGTTCAACTAGATAAGGTCCGTATGAGTAGGAAATACAATTCTTTTTTTATGGACATGCTCATATTTCTTGCTGTATTGCAACTCTGGACAGAAGAGGATGCTTCTTGTGTTAAAACCGACGGTGTTTCATGGATGAGAACACTGGACTGAATTTCCCTTCACAAACGGAGTTAAACCAAAGGCTCTGTGTCTTCCTACAAGCAAGAGTTCATTTCCGGAAATCCCAGTGATTTTTCGGCTCAAATGAATTTACCCAGTTCACGAACCCAACACTTTTTTCACTATAAACTAAAGAGCATCTATGTAAGAGATGCTGTTGTTTGCTACAGTTTCACCAGCAGAGCTTAACTAGATATGGTCCGTATGAGTAAGAAACACAGTTCGTTTTTTTCTGGGCATGCTCATGTTTCTTGCTGTATTAGAGACTCTGGAAAGAAGAGCATGCTCTTTGCGTTAAAACAGAGTGTGTTTCATGGATGAGAACACTGGTCTGAATTTCCCTTCACAAACGGAGTTAAACCAAAGGCTCTGTGTCTTCCTACAAGCAAGTGTTCATTTCTGGAAATCCCAGTGATTTTTCGGCTCAAATGAATTTACACAGTTCACACACCCAACACGATATTCACTATAAACTAAGGAGCATCTATGTAAGAGATGCTGTGGTTTGTTACAGTTTCACAAGCAGAGTTCAACTAGATATGGTCAGTATTAGTAGGAAACACAGTTCTTTTTTTCTGGGCTTGCTCATGTTTCTTGCTGTATTGGAGATGCTGGAAAGAAGAGCATGCTTCTGGCGTTAAAACAGAGTATGTTTTGTGGATGAGAACACTGGTCTGAATTTCCCTTCACAAACGGAGTTAAACCAAAGGCTCTGTGTCTTCCTACAAGCAAATTTTTTTTTCCGAAAATCCCAGTGATTTTTCGCCTCAAATGAATTTACACAGTTCATGAACCCCACACGTTTTTCACCATAAACTAAAGAGCATCTATGTAAGAGATGCTGTGGTTTGTTACAGTTTCACAAGCAGAGTTCAACTAGATAAGGTACGTATGAGTAGGAAATACAGTTCTTTTTTTATGGACATGCTCATATTTCTTGCTGTATTGCAACTCTGGACAGAAGAGGATGCTTCTTGCGTTAAAACGGAGGATGTTTCATGGATGAGAACACTGGTCTGAATTTCCCTTCACAAACGGAGTTAAACCAAAGGCTCTGTGTCTTCCTACAAGCAAGAGTTTTTTTTACGAAAATCCCAGTGATTTTTTGGCTCAAATGAATTTACCCAGGTCACGAACCCCACACGTTTTTCACTATAAACTAAAGAGCATCTATGTAAGAGATGCTGTGGTTTGTTACAGTTTCACAAGCAGAGTTCAACTAGATAAGGTCCGTATGAGTAGGAAATACAGTTCTTTTTTTATGGACATGCTCATATTTCTTGCTGTATTGGATATGCTGGAAAGAAGAGCATGCTTCTGGCGTTAAAACAGAGTATGTTTCATGGATGAGAACACTGGTCTGAATTTCCCTTCATAAACGGAGTTAAACCAAATGCTCTGTGTCTTCCTACAAGCAAGAGTTCTTTTACAAAATCCCAGTGATTTTTCGACCCAAATGAATTTACACAGTTCACGAACCCCACACGTTTTTCACCATAAACTAAAGAGCATCTATGTAAGAGATGCTGTGGTTTGTTACAGTTTCACAAGCAGAGTTCAACTAGATAAGGTCCGTATGAGTAGGAAATACAGTTCTTTTTTTATGGACATGCTCATATTTCTTGCTGTATTGCAACTCTGGACAGAAGAGGATGCTTCTTGCGTTAAAACGGAGGATGTTTCATGGATGAGAACACTGGTCTGAATTTCCCTTCACAAACGGAGTTAAACCAAAGGCTCTGTGTCTTCCTACAAGCAAGAGTTCATTTCCGGAATACCCTCTCATTTTTCGGCTCAAATGACTTTACACAGTTCACGCACCCAACACGTTTTTCAGTATACAATAAAGAGCATCTATGAAAGAGATGCTGTGGTTTGTTACAGTTTCATAAGCAGAGTTGAACTAGATATGGTCAGTATTCGTAGGAAACACAGTTCTTTTTTTCTGGGCATGCTCATGTTTCTTGCTGTATTAGAGACTCGGGAAAGAAGAGCATGCTCTTTGCGTTAAAACAGAGTGTGTTTCATGGATGAGAACACTGGTCTGAATTTCCCTTCACAAACGGAGTTAAACCAAAGTCTCTGTGTCTTCCTTCAAGCAAGAGTTCATTTCCTGAAAACCCAGTGATTTTTCGGCTAAAATGAATTTACACAATTCATGAACCCAATACGTTTTTCACTATAAACTAAAGAGCATCTATGAAAGAGATGCTGTGTTTTGTTACAGTTTCATAAGCAGAGTTCAACTAGATATGGTCAGTATTCATGGGAAACAGAGTTCTTTTTTTCTGGACATGCTCATGTTTCTTGCTGTATTAGAGACTCTGGATAGAAGAGCATGCTCTTTGCGTTAAAACAGAGTGTGTTTCATGGATGAGAACACTGGTCTGAATTTCCCTTCACAAACGGAGTTAAACCAAAGGCTCTGTGTCTGCCTACAAGCAAGAGTTCATTTCCGGAAATCCCAGTGATTTTTCGGCTCAAATGAATTAACACAGTTCTCGAACCCAACACGTTTTTCACTATAAACTAAAGAGCATCTATGTAAGAGATGCTGTGGTTTGTTACAATTTCATAAGCAGAGTTCAACTAGATATGGTCAGTGTTCATAGGAAACAGAGTTCTTTTTTTCTGGGCATGCTCATGTTTCTTGCTGTATTAGAGACTCTGGATAGAAGAGCATGCTCTTTGCGTTAAAACAGAGTGTGTTTCATGGATGAGAACACTGGCCTGAATTTCCCTTCACAAACGGAGTTAAACCAAAGGCTCTGTGTCTTCCTACAAGCAAGAGTTCATTTCCGGAAATCCCAGTGATTTTTTGGCTCAAAAGAATTTACCCAGTTCACGCACCCAACACGATTTTCACTATAAACTAAAGAGCATCTATGTAAGAGATGCTGTGGTTTCTTACAGTTTCACAGGCAGAGTTCAACTAGATATGGTCAGTATTACTAGGAAATACAGTTCTTTTTTTATGGACATTCTCATATTTCTTGCTGTATTGCAACTCTGGACAGAAGAGGATGCTTCTTGTGTTAAAACAGACGGTGTTTCATGGATGAGAACACTGGTCTTAATTTCCCTTCACAAACGGAGTTAAACCAAAGGCTCTGTGTCTTCCTACTAGCAAGAGTTCATTTCCGGAAATCCCAGTGATTTTTCGGCTCAAATGAATTTACCCAGTTCACGAACACAACACTTTTTTCAATATAAACTAAAGAGCATCTATGTAAGAGATGCTGTGTTTTGTTACAGTTTCACAAGCAGTGTTCAACTAGATATGGTCAGTATTAGTAGGAAACACAGTTCTTTTTTTCTGGGCATGCTCATGTTTCTTGCTGTATTAGAGACTCTGGAAAGAAGAGCATGCTCTTTGAGTTAAAACAGAGTGTGTTTCATGAATGCGAACAGTGGTCTGAATTTCCCTTCACAAACGGAGTTAAACCAAAGGCTCTGTGTCTTCCTACAAGCAAGAGTTCATTGCCGGAAATCCCAGTGATTTTTCGGCTCAAATGAATTTACACAGTTCACGCACCCAATACGATATTCACTATAAACTAAAGAGCATCTATGTAAGAGATGCTGTGGTTTGTTACAGTTTCACAAGCAGAGTTTAACTAGATATGGTCCGTATGAGTAAGAAACACAGTTTGTTTTTTCTAGGCATGCTCATGTTTCTTGCTGTATTAGAGACTCTGGAAAGAAGAGCATGCTCTTTGCGTTAAAACAGAGTGTGTTTCATGGATGAGAACAGTGGTCTGAATTTCCCTTCACAAACGGAGTTAAACCAAAGGCTCTGTGTTTTCCTACAATCAAGAGTTCATTTCCGGAAATCCCAGTGATTTTTCGGCTGATATGAATTTACACAGTTCACGCACCCAACACGATATTCACTATAAACTAAAGAGCATCTATGTAAGAGATGCTGTGGTTTGTTACAGTTTCACAAGCAGAGTTCAACTAGATATGGTCAGTATTAGTAGGAAACACAGTTCTTTTTTTCTGGGCATGCTCATGTTTCTTGCTGTATTGGAGATGCTGGAAAGAAGAGCATGCTTCTGGCATTAAAACAGAGTATGTTTCGTGGATGAGAACACTGGTCTGAATTTCCCTTCACAAACGGAGTTCAACCAAGGCTCTGTGTCTTCCTACAAGCAAGAGTTCTTTTCCGAAAATCCCAGTGATTTTTCGGCTCAAATGAATTTACACAGTTCACGAACCCCACACGTTTTTCACCATAAACTAAAGAGCATCTATGTAAGAGATGCTGTGGTTTGTTACAGTTTCACAAGCAGAGTTCAACTAGATAAGGTCCGTATGAGTAGGAAATACAATTCTTTTTTTATGGACATGCTCATATTTCTTGCTGTATTGCAACTCTGGACAGAAGAGGATGCTTCTTGTGTTAAAACCGACGGTGTTTCATGGATGAGAACACTGGACTGAATTTCCCTTCACAAACGGAGTTAAACCAAAGGCTCTGTGTCTTCCTACAAGCAAGAGTTCATTTCCGGAAATCCCAGTGATTTTTCGGCTCAAATGAATTTACCCAGTTCACAAACCCAACACTTTTTTCACTATAAACTAAAGAGCATCTATGTAAGAGATGCTGTTGTTTGCTACAGTTTCACCAGCAGAGCTTAACTAGATATGGTCCGTATGAGTAAGAAACACAGTTCGTTTTTTTCTGGGCATGCTCATGTTTCTTGCTGTATTAGAGACTCTGGAAAGAAGAGCATGCTCTTTGCGTTAAAACAGAGTGTGTTTCATGGATGAGAACACTGGTCTGAATTTCCCTTCACAAACGGAGTTAAACCAAAGGCTCTGTGTCTTCCTACAAGCAAGTGTTCATTTCTGGAAATCCCAGTGATTTTTCGGCTCAAATGAATTTACACAGTTCACACACCCAACACGATATTCACTATAAACTAAGGAGCATCTATGTAAGAGATGCTGTGGTTTGTTACAGTTTCACAAGCAGAGTTCAACTAGATATGGTCAGTATTAGTAGGAAACACAGTTCTTCTTTTCTGGGCTTGCTCATGTTTCTTGCTGTATTGGAGATGCTGGAAAGAAGAGCATGCTTCTGGCGTTAAAACAGAGTATGTTTTGTGGATGAGAACACTGGTCTGAATTTCCCTTCACAAACGGAGTTAAACCAAAGGCTCTGTGTCTTCCTACAAGCAAATTTTTTTTTCCGAAAATCCCAGTGATTTTTCGCCTCAAATGAATTTACACAGTTCATGAACCCCACACGTTTTTCACCATAAACTAAAGAGCATCTATGTAAGAGATGCTGTGGTTTGTTACAGTTTCACAAGCAGAGTTCAACTAGATAAGGTACGTATGAGTAGGAAATACAGTTCTTTTTTTATGGACATGCTCATATTTCTTGCTGTATTGCAACTCTGGACAGAAGAGGATGCTTCTTGCGTTAAAACGGAGGATGTTTCATGGATGAGAACACTGGTCTGAATTTCCCTTCACAAACGGAGTTAAACCAAAGGCTCTGTGTCTTCCTACAAGCAAGAGTTTTTTTTACGAAAATCCCAGTGATTTTTTGGCTCAAATGAATTTACCCAGGTCACGAACCCCACACGTTTTTCACTATAAACTAAAGAGCATCTATGTAAGAGATGCTGTGGTTTGTTACAGTTTCACAAGCAGAGTTCAACTAGATAAGGTCCGTATGAGTAGGAAATACAGTTCTTTTTTTATGGACATGCTCATATTTCTTGCTGTATTGGATATGCTGGAAAGAAGAGCATGCTTCTGGCGTTAAAACAGAGTATGTTTCATGGATGAGAACACTGGTCTGAATTTCCCTTCATAAACGGAGTTAAACCAAATGCTCTGTGTCTTCCTACAAGCAAGAGTTCTTTTACAAAAATCCCAGTGATTTTTCGACCCAAATGAATTTACACAGTTCACGAACCCCACACGTTTTTCACCATAAACTAAAGAGCATCTATGTAAGAGATGCTGTGGTTTGTTACAGTTTCACAAGCAGAGTTCAACTAGATAAGGTCCGTATGAGTAGGAAATACAGTTCTTTTTTTATGGACATGCTCATATTTCTTGCTGTATTGCAACTCTGGACAGAAGAGGATGCTTCTTGCGTTAAAACGGAGGATGTTTCATGGATGAGAACACTGGTCTGAATTTCCCTTCACAAACGGAGTTAAACCAAAGGCTCTGTGTCTTCCTACAAGCAAGAGTTCATTTCCGGAATACCCTCTCATTTTTCGGCTCAAATGACTTTACACAGTTCACGCACCCAACACGTTTTTCAGTATACAATAAAGAGCATCTATGAAAGAGATGCTGTGGTTTGTTACAGTTTCATAAGCAGAGTTGAACTAGATATGGTCAGTATTCGTAGGAAACACAGTTCTTTTTTTCTGGGCATGCTCATGTTTCTTGCTGTATTAGAGACTCGGGAAAGAAGAGCATGCTCTTTGCGTTAAAACAGAGTGTGTTTCATGGATGAGAACACTGGTCTGAATTTCCCTTCACAAACGGAGTTAAACCAAAGTCTCTGTGTCTTCCTTCAAGCAAGAGTTCATTTCCTGAAAACCCAGTGATTTTTCGGCTAAAATGAATTTACACAATTCATGAACCCAATACGTTTTTCACTATAAACTAAAGAGCATCTATGAAAGAGATGCTGTGTTTTGTTACAGTTTCATAAGCAGAGTTCAACTAGATATGGTCAGTATTCATGGGAAACAGAGTTCTTTTTTTCTGGACATGCTCATGTTTCTTGCTGTATTAGAGACTCTGGATAGAAGAGCATGCTCTTTGCGTTAAAACAGAGTGTGTTTCATGGATGAGAACACTGGTCTGAATTTCCCTTCACAAACGGAGTTAAACCAAAGGCTCTGTGTCTGCCTACAAGCAAGAGTTCATTTCCGGAAATCCCAGTGATTTTTCGGCTCAAATGAATTAACACAGTTCTCGAACCCAACACGTTTTTCACTATAAACTAAAGAGCATCTATGTAAGAGATGCTGTGGTTTGTTACAATTTCATAAGCAGAGTTCAACTAGATATGGTCAGTGTTCATAGGAAACAGAGTTCTTTTTTTCTGGGCATGCTCATGTTTCTTGCTGTATTAGAGACTCTGGATAGAAGAGCATGCTCTTTGCGTTAAAACAGAGTGTGTTTCATGGATGAGAACACTGGCCTGAATTTCCCTTCACAAACGGAGTTAAACCAAAGGCTCTGTGTCTTCCTACAAGCAAGAGTTCATTTCCGGAAATCCCAGTGATTTTTTGGCTCAAAAGAATTTACCCAGTTCACGCACCCAACACGATTTTCACTATAAACTAAAGAGCATCTATGTAAGAGATGCTGTGGTTTCTTACAGTTTCACAGGCAGAGTTCAACTAGATATGGTCAGTATTACTAGGAAATACAGTTCTTTTTTTATGGACATTCTCATATTTCTTGCTGTATTGCAACTCTGGACAGAAGAGGATGCTTCTTGTGTTAAAACAGACGGTGTTTCATGGATGAGAACACTGGTCTGAATTTCCCTTCACAAACGGAGTTAAACCAAAGGCTCTCTGTCTTCCTACAAGCAAGAGTTCATTTCCTGAAAACCCAGTGATTTTTCGGCTCAAATGAATTTACCCAGTTCACGAACCCAACATGTTTTTCACTATAAACTAAAGAGCATCTATGTAAGAGATGCTGTGGTTTGTTACAGTTTCATAAGCAGAGTTCAACTAGATATGGTCAGTATTCATAGGAAACAGAGTTGTTTTTTTCTGGGCATGCTCATGTTTCTTGCTGTATTAGAGACTCTGGATAGAAGAGCATGCTCTTTGCGTTAAAACAGAGTATGTTTCATGGATGAGAACACTGGTCTGAATTTCCCTTCACAAACGGAGTTAAACCAAATGCTCTGTGTCTTCCTACAAGCAAGAGTTCTTTTACAAAAATCCCAGTGATTTTTCGACCCAAATGAATTTACACAGTTCACGAACCCCACAGGTTTTTCACCATAAACTAAAGAGCATCTATGTAAGAGATGCTGTGGTTTGTTACAGTTTCACAAGCAGAGTTCAACTAGATAAGGTCCGTATGAGTAGGAAATACAGTTCTTTTTTTATGGACATGCTCATATTTCTTGCTGTATTGCAACTCTGGACAGAAGAGGATGCTTCTTGCGTTAAAACGGAGGATGTTTCATGGATGAGAACACTGGTCTGAATTTCCCTTCACAAACGGAGTTAAACCAAAGGCTCTGTGTCTTCCTACAAGCAAGAGTTTTTTTTACGAAAATCCCAGTGATTTTTTGGCTCAAATGAATTTACCCAGGTCACGAACCCCACACGTTTTTCACTATAAACTAAAGAGCATCTATGTAAGAGATGCTGTGGTTTGTTACAGTTTCACAAGCAGAGTTCAACTAGATAAGGTCCGTATGAGTAGGAAATACAGTTCTTTTTTTATGGACATGCTCATATTTCTTGCTGTATTGGATATGCTGGAAAGAAGAGCATGCTTCTGGCGTTAAAACAGAGTATGTTTCATGGATGAGAACACTGGTCTGAATTTCCCTTCATAAACGGAGTTAAACCAAATGCTCTGTGTCTTCCTACAAGCAAGAGTTCTTTTACAAAAATCCCAGTGATTTTTCGACCCAAATGAATTTACACAGTTCACGAACCCCACACGTTTTTCACCATAAACTAAAGAGCATCTATGTAAGAGATGCTGTGGTTTGTTACAGTTTCACAAGCAGAGTTCAACTAGATAAGGTCCGTATGAGTAGGAAATACAGTTCTTTTTTTATGGACATGCTCATATTTCTTGCTGTATTGCAACTCTGGACAGAAGAGGATGCTTCTTGCGTTAAAACGGAGGATGTTTCATGGATGAGAACACTGGTCTGAATTTCCCTTCACAAACGGAGTTAAACCAAAGGCTCTGTGTCTTCCTACAAGCAAGAGTTCATTTCCGGAATACCCTCTCATTTTTCGGCTCAAATGACTTTACACAGTTCACGCACCCAACACGTTTTTCAGTATACAATAAAGAGCATCTCTGAAAGAGATGCTGTGGTTTGTTACAGTTTCATAAGCAGAGTTGAACTAGATATGGTCAGTATTCGTAGGAAACACAGTTCTTTTTTTCTGGGCATGCTCATGTTTCTTGCTGTATTAGAGACTCGGGAAAGAAGAGCATGCTCTTTGCGTTAAAACAGAGTGTGTTTCATGGATGAGAACACTGGTCTGAATTTCCCTTCACAAACGGAGTTAAACCAAAGTCTCTGTGTCTTCCTTCAAGCAAGAGTTCATTTCCTGAAAACCCAGTGATTTTTCGGCTAAAATGAATTTACACAATTCATGAACCCAATACGTTTTTCACTATAAACTAAAGAGCATCTATGAAAGAGATGCTGTGTTTTGTTACAGTTTCATAAGCAGAGTTCAACTAGATATGGTCAGTATTCATGGGAAACAGAGTTCTTTTTTTCTGGGCATGCTCATGTTTCTTGCTGTATTAGAGACTCTGGATAGAAGAGCATGCTCTTTGCGTTAAAACAGAG